>NW_015148979.1:1456436-1515452 GCF_001465965.1 Polistes dominula | reverse complement strand
TTTTTTTTTTTTTTTTTACACGATGGCAACAAAAAATGCCGTGATCAATTTCACCATAATTAAAAAGAATTAATAATGAATTTGACACCGTTAAATAATTACATTTCGTATGTCAATCTTTTTTCTTTTTGACTTTTTATTTTATGGGATTTATCAAATTGGCTAATGAACGGCTTATATATATATATATATATATATATAGATCAGTGGTTTCCAAATTTTGTTGTCCTATCGCCCCCTGAAAAATAATTTTCTGGTTTTCCTTTTTCTTTTTTTTTTTTTTAATAACTCAAAAAAGAAAATTCATCGACCTCCCTCCCGCCCCTCAAATGCGCCTGTGACCATCCATCCATCGCCCACTTTGGGAACCACTGATATAGATCAATCAAACAATAAATCTATTATTTTTAATCTCTTTTTTTTTTCTTTAATATTGCTATTTATGAAAACAACATCTTTATTACGATCATAAATAATATTTAATGACGCATTTGTTAATGAAAACAATTCGCTCCAGCGACACAATTGTAATTGTGTAACAAATTGAATGAGTGATATTAAGGGAAATAAAAAAAAAATAATAATAATAATAATAATAATAAAATCATCGATTACGAAAATGGAATGTAATAAATATACGGAAGGACTTTTCGTATTTTTTTTTTGTCTCTTTTTCCTTCCTTCTTTCTCTTTTTTTTTTTTTTTAACAATATACGTAAAACGATCGATCAATCGTATTACCGATTTTTTTCTTCTCTTTCTTTTTCTCTTTCTTTCTTCTTTGTTTTTTTTTTTTTTTTTTACATAAATTTAGCGTATTATTTTTTTATATAAGTTTTACAATAGAATTTTTGAAAATTATTCTTTGTTTCTATTATCCCGTTTTTCCAATAAACAGATACATACATATATGCCCGTGCACACGCGTGTATGTGTATATTTATAGAGTATATTCGGTTTTTAAGTACGTACATATATATATATAGATATATGTATATAGTCTGTATATATCCTTTGTGTGTATGTGTACGTGTATATGTTCCTTTAACATATTATGTGATATATTTTTGAAATGTCACAACAGTCGTTTTACCGAAAAAAAAAATACAAAGAAAACAAGAAACCAATATTTGATTGATTTATTAATAGAATTGTAATATTTTATTTTTATTAAAAAAACATGAAACTCGAATTGTAGTATTGTTTGAAAGGTATATATATGTTCATATTGCTATCACGCTTAACATTTATCCGACCAAGCGCAACGTAGCGAACTGTAAGAGCAGCATTTAAAATTGTAAATCACTGCTTTTTTTGTCCATTTCGTGGTTTTTCGAAGAATATTATAATAAGAGACATATATTGGTCTGCACGATCGATCCTTTTCATATATTTGCCAACATTGAAACGGAGAAATCTCCCCGATCGATCGGCTAAGTGTTAATACCTAATAAAAACAAAATATTCTATCATTTTTCTGTTCAGTAAAACGACTATTATAACACCCTGTATATATGACATAGTTATATATAAAAAAAAGGTTCGTATCAAATAATCCCGTGTATATATACTTACAAAAACCGGATATACTGTATATATATCATTACCATCATTATTATTATCATCATCATCATCATCATCACATAATGCATTAACCGATATAACTATATCTATAATTATTCGTATATTTCTGCGATCTCCTTATTTTTTTGTTCTTTTGCTTTTTTTTTTTTTGTTTTTGTTTTCTTTTCATTTACATTGATATATTTATCTAGCTACAAACTATTAACATTATTGTTCCTATACTCTCAAAAAACGTTTACGTATAACTCTAATCAAATTTCACATCGTTCGATTTCCCAAATTACTTTGTTCATCTATCTCATTCACGCGTTGCATTCTGCATAAAGTTTAGAAACATTAACGACTATTATTTATGTGTATAATATGTGTATGTAAGTGTTTTCTTTATTACGTATGCATTCATGTATATAATGTGTTTATGTATATATATATTTATATATAACGTGTGTTCACTTGTTGTTGTTTTTTTTTTTTATTTTACATTTATTATAGTCAAGACTCTTATACTTTGAACGAGAAATATTTGAAACGATATAATAAAACATTAATGAGAAACAACAATGTATGAAACTGTACAACACACACACGAACTAGTTATCAATGAAAATTAATTTAAAAAAAAAAAAAAAAAAAAAAAAAAAAAGTAATTGAAATTATTAAAGGAAAAAAAAAAAAAAAAGAATAAATTTGTTTCAAATAGTTCATCGTTTGTATGCCATGACAAACATGACGAAAGTACTTCTAAAAGTTGTCTTTTCGTCGAGAATAATATTCCTCATATATATATATATATATATGTTTAATTTTTACTTCTCTTATTATTATCGTCATCATCATTATTAATATTTAATATTATCCTTATTACTATTATTATTATTATTATTATTATTATAATTATTATTAATATTATTAATATTCTTATTATTTAGTAACTCTTCTTAACAATATTACTAATTAATGAGTATTATTAATCACCGAAGTACTGGGGAAAATATGTACCTTTTTTTGCGTCAGGCGTGCTCCATTACTCTCTCTCTCTCTCTTTTTCTTTTTCTTTTTCAATTAATTAATCAACGTAACATTTACAATAATTCAGATCTTTACGTTAAATGCTTAGAAAGATATTATATGAATAATTAATTCTTTAAAATAAGTAGGCATCTATATAGATTACACAACAATGATTTAAAATTGTTGATATTGTGAATTTTATATATATATATATATATATGTTTTGTTTAAAAAACATACATATTAATTTTGATGTATGTTTTCGTTTGAAACATACATACATATATGCATGCGATGAAAATATTTCATTTCATTATATCAAATTACAGATTTCATTTTATTTGTCAATGTATACAAGATGATCGCGAATAAAGTGTAATGGAATTTCTACATAATTCAAATTTCAAAAATGTCGATTATAATGATTAAAAAGCTCTTCGACATTTACGATCTTTGATGAAACTTTGTATGAAATATTAATATCTTACAAAATTTCAATAAGCTTTCAATAGATGAAAACGATATGAATAAAAGCACATTGAAACTTTTCGAGATTATTAGAAGGAAGGTGATCTGGGGCTTTCGAACGAAGCACGATAATACTTTTGTTTAATAACAATAAGTCATTAAAAAATGTGGTACGCTTTCATAAAAGAAATTTCAAGTGAGAAATAGTATGTATGTATGTATATGTATATGTATATGTATATGTATATGTATATGTATATGTATATGTATATGTATATGTATATGTATATGTATATGTATATTGATGTATATTAGGCTAATAAGAAGGAACAATTAGTAATTCGATTATTTCTAAAACGAGAAATCGAATTACACGTTCTAGGAAATATAACTTATAGGCCAAATCATATATATATATATATATATCGACACTAGGCGTTATTTACGATCTCTCATAATTTTCGAAACGTCGTCGTCTTTTTTTCTTTATAATTCTCTAGTATTTCATTATCGATGCGACAGTATTGATTTATACGGTATGATAAGATAATAAATCTTATATAATAATATAAAAAGAAAAGTAAAAATAAAAAAAGAAAAATAACACAAGAAACATAAGAGGGAGAAAAAGAAACCTTAATTCTCTGAAATAATACGATTCTCTATCAATTCGTATCATTATACAATATAACAAGAAATCAAATCAACAGAAAAAGATGTCGTAACCTGTTGGAACGCGTAACCACACTAATTATCGTAATATGAAAATATATGTAATAACTGCCGTGTGTTTTTATAAGATTCGTGTGTTAATAAAGATTAAATATATATATATATATATATTTCTTTTTTTTTTGTAAAATCAACGTGTCATTGTTGATATGATAAACGATACGAATTTTTCAATCGCACTGATTGAAATTTTATAACAATAATCTTATGAATCGTTCAACTACGATGACCAATGTGCCAGTTCGTCGATCGTCGTTATTGATAATCATCAACGAGAATATTAGGGGATAAAAGAAAAATGAAGAAAAAAGAAAAAAAAATTCAAGAAGAAAAGAATAATAATAATAAAAAAGAAAAAAAAACGTATTAACGGCGAATACTGCGTCATTCTCTGGGATCGTCCCACTTTGCCTCTTCTGCTATTCGATCGAAACAGTCAGACAGGAAGGTGTACTGTAAAAGAGGAAATATCAGAATAATTAAATCACGATAAAGAGAATAAACGTTGAAAACTTTCTGTCGAATCATACTTCCGTGAATAGTTCAGTTAAAACTAAAAAAGAAAAAAAAACAACAACAACTTACGTAAGGTGTGAAAACTTTCAACCAACGTGGTGGCCTATTATCTTGTCGGGTATATTGAAAGCAAAAGGCCATGCCTTCCTCGTCTACCTCCCATTTAGTTATGGTATTCCATTGAAATTCGACTACTTGAGATTCTAAAGTACCATCCTCTTTTGCTGCATGTAACTTAAATGCTACAACGCCAACAGCTGCGATAACGTGTCCTTCTTTCCTCGAGTCGCAAGCACAATGTGGAAAAACTATATCGCCATATCCATTCAATTCCCTTGCCAATTTCAAATACTACAAAAATAAAAAATAAAATTAATACAAAATTATATAATATATTATATGTTATATAAAATATATAATATTAAAACGTTAAGTACATCGAATCAACTTTATTCGTATCGCGATATTTTTAATGTAAGAAAATAATTTGTTATATAACTTTTGTATTATCAACCAAACCAATGACGGACGCGATCTAAACAAAAGAGTATATCATCCAGCCATCACACTAACTAAAATATGACACATTTAACGTGTGTTCAAACAAAATATTAAATATATATTAAATATAGGTCAGAAATAATATTCGCATAAAAACCTGTAACCCGCTATCCATCGTCATTATTAATTATTAATCGATAAACCCGTTTATTACCTCGTGCTTTCTAGATGCATCTTGAAGGGCCTTCAACTGATACAATCGTTCGCCAGCGCTAATGTGGCCCCTATTGACCTCGTCAACAGTTTGCCAAAAGATCCACGTCAGGGCCTGCTCGCTAAGAGACCTATTTACATTGAACAACCACCTTCTTATCGCTAGGCACGTCGCACTCGCCGTAGAGTAATTCTGAATGTAAAGTGTGTGCGGATGCTCGTGAGGTTGAAGTTTCCTCTCGAAATTATATTCAACTATCTCAAAGAGATAAAAATACTTGGCGGTATCCGAATCAAGACCGACTCTACTACAAACTGCATCGTAGACGTCCTTGACCGAAGCTGCTTTCGCGACCGTCACGGTAACTACCTCTCGATCAGGTAAAAGAACCTTTAGGTCAACCGCTGGACCTTGGTCACCGTCCTCGTCCAGCCTATCAGTTAAAAATTCTTGCATGGCATCGCTCTCGGCAATTACCCGTACGGCACAAACTTTTTCAAGGTATTGTTCCAAACCTCGTCTTCTGGCATCCAATTGTTGTTCCGTCAATCTGTTATATATATATATACGTAATAATATTAATACATATAAACAAAAATATAAAATTGATAGAAATAATATATTATGAAACGAATAAACATACTGGAAAGGCCATTTTCCCGGTAACTTTGGAAAATTAAATCCAATAAATTCTTTCTTAAGTGCCATGTGAAGGGCAGCGAATTCGCGATAACGTCTAGAACACAGATGCCTTCCTGCCATGTGTACGTTGAAAACAACGTATCGTTCGTGTTTCCTTTCACGTACATGATAATCCGGAACACTAATAGGCAATGATCGTTTCTCACTGTAATCTATCGGTGGATAACTGGAAATATAAAATAAAGATAAGTTAAAAAAAAAAAAAAAAGCAGAAAAATACGTTCTGCATGTAGAAATAACTTTTGTTCAAGGATAAACGACTACGACAAGGTTCACTTTTTACCTGAGATCCTCGCAAGGTTCCAGCCTTTCAGCCTCTTGTGGTGTCACGGATATCACCGTCAACGTCAGTACGTCACCGCCAGATTTTATCAAGTCAACGACCTGCTTGTGAGTGGCACCCTCAACGTTCACCTTATTGCTAAAGAAAAAAAGATAGAAGAAAACATGAGAAAGGAAGAAAGTGAAAAAGAGAGAGTTATAGTTAGTTCGTTAGCAGCCTTGCTAGAGAACTTTTCCTACGGCCTTCTTTTTCTTCTTCTTACCAGGGGGCCTTGGGCAAGTCTTTTAATTGGATTTCGGGATACGACAAGTTCGCGTGTTGTCTCTTACGAATCTCAAACCATTCGGCGCACTGCACAGCCGTCACGTAACACGTTAACATTGTATTATTATTATTTTTGTTGTTCTTTCTTCACTCCTTTTCTTTATATTCTTTTCAAAAATGTAATTTATTTAACAAGTTCGAAAACCTCTGAGCATATTATCTTTCCTATTTTTAAAACCACAATATCTTTCAAAATTTCTGCTTTACTTTCTTAAGAAACGCACTTTCGAAGTAAAACGCGATATTGGCAATGTGTCCACTTCCGATTAATGTATTGAAAAGAATTGAAGAAATGCAAGACACAACAACAGGACATACGGGTGATCGCGCTTATACCCTCGCTATAAACGAGCTTTGAATTCCGATAGTGAAAGGACAAGCACGATTGGTTACTTTCGGAGGCACGACACTCAGAACATTCTTTCTCTTTCACGCGAGAAACTTCATAAAAATAACACAACAAACTTGTTTTATACAGGGTGATACACCAACTGTTAGCACCTAATTATTTTCGTTATTTGTTATAATATAAAAAAAAAAATGTGTTATATACAAAATTTATACAGTACATAAAGAGAGGTACATAAAGTAAGTTCAAATATTTTTTACCTGGGTAAAAGCGTACAGAAATTCTTATGATCACCATGATTTTTTGTAAATAGATTCATATAATTTCTTTTTCTATAATATGATAGTGGGTCATGAACGGAGTACAACGACGTATGATTCAAGGTTAATCTAAGGTAGCATTGCATCAATGCAAACAACCATAATTTCAAACGTTTACTGTAAATTGAAGCCTCGATATAATAGAAATTCGAAAACTATATATTTATTATTCTATTTTGTAATATCAAACTTATATTATATTATAAGAAAGAATGGAAATATTAAAGTGCTGATTGTTGGTGAACAACCCTGTATTATACTTGCTATTATTGCTTAGGTTGACAATACTCTTTTTCATTACTCAAGAAGTGTCTATATATGCTATATATATATAATTTTTGGAATGCATGTAAAATTTTAAAGGAAACAATTTTTTTTTGTGATTATAAAGATACAAAAATCTTTACTTTTTTAATCTTCTGCAACTCAATTTTTAATTCGTATATATAAAAACTATTTTATATTTTTATATTAAATATATATAATATTAAATATAGATAGATATAATTTAATATATTATTTATATAATATTTTATATATAATATAAATAATTATATAAATAAATTATATACAATATTATTAAATTATATATATATATATATATATATATATACTAATATAGAATATGCAACGCGTCACCTATTCAGTCCTACAAATCTTCTACAACTTAATTTTGAATTCGTATATAAAAACTACTTTATACTTTTTTATAATAAATATATATATATATAATATTAAATATATATAATATAATTTAATATAATATTATTTTTATAATATTTTATATAATATAAATAATTATATAAATAAATTATATATATAAAATTTAATATAATATTACTACTAATACTATAATATATTATAGTATTAGTAATGATACTATATATATATATATATATACTAATATAGAATATGCAACGCGTCACCTATGCAATCCTACAAAAACTCACACCGTTTGATAATACAACTTGTACAATGATTTGTTCTAAAAAAATATTGAGCTACTTGAAATAATGTAACTTTGTTCTAAACCTTTTTTTTATAAAATCCAAAATAACAGATATTTTTGAAGTGATAAGAACTATTGGATCATCCAGTATATTGATGAATACATCACTTTATACGATATAACCCACTTCAAAATTAAAATATATTTATCTCAATATATACTTGTATATAAGTATAATTTATACATCTTGTACGATATGAAAAATAAGAATAAATGTTCGTATGCGATCAAATAAATTGAAATTAATTAAATACAGGTGTTATTTGAAAGTAACATAGCGTTACAGAAAATTAACACGTACAATACATGATTCTCAAAAAATATTCGAACTTTATAACAGCACATTTCGATTGTTTATGAAACACAATCATTCTAGTTATTATTTATAGCAATAGTTCCATTTATAGTTCTTGATAAACATATATATATATATATATATATATATATATATATATATTACACAATGAAAAGGATTGAACGAAAAAGAATGTATCGTAAGATTTTTGCAAAATGTCGTATTTAACAAATTAGATCATACTTAAAATGTTTCTTAATAAGACACACGCACTACACGAAGTTAACGTTCCGTATGTTCTGAAATGATTGCTTAAACGTCGACCTCACATATTATCGTTCATCCACCAACGTAAAAGATAAATTTTTTTTTCATAGTTCCTACCGATAATGCGATATAAAATACTGTAATACTTATAAACAAATTGTTTTACGAAATGAACAGTTAAAAAAAAAAAAAAAAAGAAAAAAAAACAATGTATACGAATAATTGGACAATTAATAAGAATGATTTAATTTCTTGTAATATTTCCCCCCCCCCTTTATTCATTCGACATAAATGATAACACGAATTATGAGAAAATATAATTTCAACAATTACATGACAGGAAAGTTGATAAGAAAATAATATTGTATTGTACGTTAGAGTTGGAAAATAATGGATTACCATTGATCGAAGTATAATTTAAAATAGTAACAGAGGTCTAGGAAATATGCGATTACCGTTGTACTTTAGACGATTTAATAATTATTCTCACGTTGGAAAATGAGATAAAGTATTGCTTCGTTCGTTAATTATTTCCTTCTTTTTTTTTGTTTACAAACTAATTTTGTTGTCAATTTATAAGAAAATTATGTAACACGTTGAAGTTTTAAAATTAACTAATGTAATACTAGTAATTATAGTATAGTAAAAATAATACTAATATAATATAATATAATATTACATTAGTATTAGTATTACTAAGTAGTAGGTTTACTAGTATTACTATTATATTAGTATTACTAAGATAAGTAATAGTATACTAATATATTAATACTAATATAATATTTACTTACATTATAATATAATATATATTTTATATTAGTATATATAATATAATATATATATATTATTTCATTCTATTACAAGTAGACATTATATTATAATATAATATAAAAGTATACACTTATATTAATATTAATATAATATAATATTATATATTAGTATTACTAAAATAAGTAAAAGTATACTAATATAATATTACTTTATATTAATATATATATTATAATATAATATAAAAGTATACACTTATATTAATATTAATATAATATAATATTATATTAGTATTACTAATATAAGTAAAAGTATACTAATATATTAATACTAATATATAAAATTATATTATACTACAGTAATAATATAAGTATTATTATAACTTTTATTAATATTATAATTATGCTTAATTATATAATTAATAATTATAATAAGTATTATTATAATTTTATATTAATATATTATATACTAATACTTTTATATTATACTAATATACCTTATAGTGTAATATAATTATGCAGTAAGTATGATTATATTAAACTACAGTATAATATAAAAGCATACTTATTCATCATACAAATTAATGAAATGGTACTCATATAGAAGATATATTTATAATATATATATATATATATAATTAACATGTGAATAATTGTATACTAATATAAATATAACATAAAATTGCAAAGAGTTTAAATATCTATATCTTATATTTTCATAATATTATTTATCAACATATCATTTTAATAATTTTTATTAATATGTTATATTAAAGATGGGCCTTATGTAAAATAAATTACACGTATTATCCGCTTTAAATATTACGCACGGATAAAATGACTTGATTATATTTTTACAACGTTGACGGTTCGTCGAAAAATCGGCTAATTAAGAAGACATAAGATGATACACAACACAACACAACACACACACACACATATGGTGCTTGATCGAGCACGTTCGATCGCTATTAATAATAAATATCGATTGCTATTAATAAAATACAAAAGAAAGGATCACGTCAGAGCATATAAACCACAAGGATAGAAACAATTATATTTCAGTGAGTGTAAAAGTAACGGGATACCACGAGTACTCGTTTAGTTTGCGGTTAATGTTCGTTCATCATCACTTTGTATAAATTCGATTTCAAAACTGCATAAGAATGAAAATGATTTAAATAATAAGATAGAGACAAATAATGAGAGACAGAGAGAGAGACAGAGAGAAAAGGGAAAACGTAATTGAACAAAAATCAACGGTTTTTTTTGTTCTTTTTTAAAAACAACATTTTTATCTTATTTTTATTTAAAATTCTTACTTTGATTATTATCTTTTATCTTAATGCAAGAGAATGTAAGATTGATGAAGATTAAAGAAAGAGAATGGACACGTCAATGATCTGGCATGTTAGTGGTAATTATGTAAATACATATATACAGTATTTTTGTAATCGGTTAAGTACTGTCTATAATGTGAATAACACATTCACAAACGGATTACATTAATTTTATATTATCATTAGATATACCAGACCAATCATTTTGACTGGTTGGGCTATTTTAACTCAAAATGTCTACTTCATGTAACATTTGAGTTCTGTAAATAATTAAGCGTTTTGTTATTTTTGAAAAATGAAATAAAGACTGGAAGTCTTAAAAAGCATTTTTCTTTTTTTTATACACCAGTCACTTTGACTAGTACGGTAAAAATAGGTATATTGAAAATGGTGGTATATCTGGTGTTATAAAAATATCTGTATAATACAATAAGAAATTTTGTACAAATTAAAAAAAAGAATTCTTAATATTTCTATGGGAAATTTATTAATAATTTAAAAAACAAAAACAAAAAAAAGAGCTTTAACAAAACTACAGTTGCATTTCTAAAGAAAAGAAAAAAAATCATAGTACAATGGCATTTTTACATCTATATAATATAGAAATACAAAAAAAAGTTCCTTGTTAAATTTATTAAAAAAAAAAAAAAAAAAAAAGCATTCAATTGTTCATTAACGTGAGAATATCTTTATCATTCATGATTAGTGCTTAAAAACTAGCGTAGTATCATCAACATTAGAAGAATTGCATTAAATCGATCAGTTTGAATCTTAAAAAGGTGTCATTAATTTAAAAAATTGTTCTTTCTTAAATCTTTATTTCCTTGCGTGTGAGGATAAATTGATCGTCAAAATTTGTCCAGTTAACAAGTTGCAAACATGGAAGCCTATCGAGAGTTTGAACTGGATTTAAAGAGGGGTAACGGTAACTAAGCGCGTGACTTAGTCCAACGTCGAATAATATACACGAGACATGGATCGATCTTATGTTAGACGAGCCTTCCTTCGATAATTATACTTCTAAAGTTTCCTTTTACTCCTACACTCCCTTTCCCCCGTTTAAATTATTATTATCATTATTATTTAAATAATAGAGCACACACCAAAAAGTAAGCGAGCTGAACAAATGCTTCAACGATTTTTTGTTCAAACAAATCATCATCTTGACTATTTCATCTAAATTTGTCTTTTTTGCATATTTTATAGAAATTTTTTATTTTTCTATTTTTCTATTTTATACACAATTTTTATTTGCATATTTAATACAGTTTGTAAAATTACTGTATATAGTTTGACATAATTGATATTATATATATATATATATATATATATATATAACGTTAAAAGAGTAACTGATATTTTTTTGTCTTTTTTGCATATTATATACAATTACAATATACAGTTTGTAAAATTACTGTATATAGTTTGACATAATTGACATTATATATATATATGTAACGTTAAAAGAGTAATTGATATTTTTTGTTGTTTATAATCATTTAAAAAATTGTTCCTTCTACAGTTTAAAGACTTTTGGTTCATTCTGTATTACATACATTTAAATATTAATGAATCATTCAAAGTTTGTATGTATTATCGGTTTCTTTTTTTTTTTTTAATTTTATTTTGTAATATTTATTCATTCATCGTATGTCTAAAAATTTCTCACATATTTTGTTTTCTTCTATTATTCACGATTAATTAACACTTTGTTGATCGGCTTTTTTTTTTTTTAAAGAATTTATCCCATCTATCATATCAATAAGAATTGATACCATCACGAGTTAACTCGTGACCGGTCAGTAACGTTCAGCCACAGAAACACGAGTTAACTCGGGACCGGTCAACTAAGTGTTAATTATATTTAATATTAAAATGAAAAACTTTAAATACGTTTGTCTTGTTAAATTTGTATATCGTTATATTTGTATTTTGATAAACTGTAATTAAAATATGTGTATTAAATCGTCATAAAGAAAAAGGATCCCCTCTTGACCTCGAACTTTTGAAAGTACGACCATGAACCAAATTTCGTATCAATCAAAATTGTCATTTAAATGAAACATTATTTTCCTTTGATAGTTTTCTAATTCAATTCAAATCAAATGAAATATATTACAAATAGTACAGGATAGTATAATATATTTATGAATTGTTGCGATAGAAAAAAAAAAAAAAATAAATTTACAATGTTATTTTGTAATACCAACAAAGCGAGAAATCGTGATATCGTTGAATACAAACTCGAGGAGGAACGAAAAAGATTAAAGGGGATAAAAGTCGTTGAAACGACGACAAGAGAGACAAGAGAGATGAAAGAGAGAGAGAGAGAGAGAGAGAGAGATAAGATCAACGAACAGGATGATGAAGTCTGTTAACCCCTCGCCTGCATAGAACGGATCGTAAAATTCCCTTTGATTGTTCGTGTCGTTAGGATCGATTAGTCGATATGTAGATTTTTTTTTAACGCGTTCTTTTTGATACTATTTGTTCGAGGTCGTACATATAAGAGAAAAACTTTCATATATCGAAACAAGTAGTTAAGCTTTATAGTTAATAGTACCGATCCAAATTAAATCTGATAGAATAGCACGACTCTACTAACAGAATATTGATTTTCAAATTACAGGGAGAAATGAGAACGGATAACTATGAGTATTATTGTTGTAAAAGGAAAGTTGTAGACTTTAAAAACAAATCACATTTAAATCTCATACTTTAGTTATTCGTTTCTCTTGAATTCATATTTTATCTAGTTACTTGATGAATATTACCTGAATTATAAACTTCAACGCGATAAATTATATTATACATTATGATTCATTATATATATATATATATGAAATTTTAAGATAAACCTTTTTGTTATTATAAAATTCGAAATAATATTAAAAATAATCTGTGCATTTGAATATGCATAAATTATATTATTAACATTGATACTACCAATAGTTGAGACGTAACTGTCTCTACCAAAACCAGTCAAAATAACTGGTCTTTAAAAAGATGTAAAAGTAGAATATTTTTATATTTATTGACTTATTATTATTTTACAAAAGGAATTCCATATTCTGAGATAATAATGAAGAATATTTCGTATCAAAATATTCTTTATACCAAATCAAATCAAAGACCAATTAGTCAATACGACTGGTGTGGTAGTTCTAGTGTTAATGAGATAATTATGTATACGTGTAATATATTTCATTAGTATATAACGTATCCACTTACTTTGATAAAATTAGTATAAAAAAACTTAATAAAATTGTCTGCCTAATAATCGAAAAATCGCGACAGGTGTTGTCTTGATCATCGTTCGAACGATACTAAACATTTTGTAAACATTCGATCTTATTTCACAAGTCATTTCTTTCGAATTATCGATAATAAAAACATTTTCATAAGAGAGGTCAAATTGTTTGTATATACATTTAATGACAACGTTAATCGGCCGATGTGTATTTCCGTATTATTAAAGTGTTCTTTATTTTCACCAGAGAATTAGATTTCGAAATGATTTCGTCGGAAATATGTATATGTAATATATATATGTGTGTGTATGCATGTTAAATATCAAATGTTATCATTATAAATATACAATCATTAGAATGTTTTTTTTTTTTTTTTATAGAATTTAGAAAGAGTAAAATGTTAACATATCTGTATATCATTTTGTTAATAGAAAAAAATAATATAACATATATATGAGAATATGTATTATAGATTTGTATTATTATACAAGGATGAATTTATTTGTTTAAATTATAGACTTTAAAGAATATATTTGAATTTCAATCAAAAATCAAAGCTAATGAATTTGTAATTTTCGAATAATGGGAGTCTTAATTTTGATAGATAATCATTAATGGGAAAGATTATAAAATTTGTGTGTGTGCGATAAAAGAGAAACAAAATATTAATTGTAAATTAAAAAGAAGAATAGAAAAGTAAAGGTTGACACAAAGTTCCGCCTATTATGGGCCGTTCGTCAACGATATTCGATACAAAATTGATACAGCTTAACTCTCCTAACGGTGGGAGGAGATTCTCGGTTTACACTCGGTTAACAGTCGTGTTTGTTAAAAAATTTGTCAATGAAACATTAAAATGAACCAATGTAAAATAAATACCGTTATATGCTTTAAGAAAAAAATAAAATAAAAGAATAAAAAAGACAAGAAAACGAAAATATCGCCAAATGTACAATTTTGGCGCTTATATATTTATGGCGGCAAATCACGTTCAAATGGTCGTCGCCATTTTTATCGATACAAATTTAATCATTTGTAATATTATTATCTTTTTAAATATATATATATATATATATTTGATATAATTTTTGATAGAAGCAACAAATGTGAAAAATATATTACAAATTTTATATCATAATTTCGTCCACCTTACTTTTTCTTATGTCTTATGGACGATTATATAACATATAACGCATCTAATAACATTTAGACATTATATAATAACACAATACCATTATAAGCAAGAACGAACGACAGTCCAAATAAACGCCGAAAAAACTTCACGGTCACACTTTCTTGGCTTCCGGCCAAGTCAAGAAAACTAATATCAATTGATAAGAATGTTGAGAACACACACCAACAAGAAATTGTCTTTCTTTGATGTCATGAAACCGCGTTTTTTTTTTTCTTTTACTTCGCCAAATTAGAAACGAATCGTTCATAAAAGTCTTATTTCATTCATTGGTGGGCTAGAGAGATAAAGACGAAAAAAACAAAGAACTTCGAAGTGACGAAGAAAGTGCTATGAAAAGATTGAGAAAATAAAGGTATAGGAGATAAAATAACGCGACAAAGAAAGATCAATTTCCGAGAGGGACATCGAAGAGAAAGACGATTGAACACCGGCTTGAAAGTACCAGGGACGACTCCTTCAACCCGTTTTCGATCACTACTCTATCTCTATCTCTATCTCTATCTCTCTTTCTCTTTCGAAGAAACTTCTCTATATCTTGTTCCACAAAGAATCAAAGTTTTCTGTCCAGCCCCCTCTCTCTCCCTCTCACTCACTCTCTCTCTCTCTCTCTCTCTCTCTCTCTCTCTCTCTCTCTCTCTCTCTGTCTATCTATTATGTATATGTCTCTTCTTTCTCTCTTTCACTCTTATTCTCTTGCAATGGGCCATTTTGGGCTAAAGTTTCACGTCGTTCGTCGTCGGCCGATCGTTAAGTTCCGCAAACGAGAACAAACGTCAAAAGAAAGAGAGAGAAAGGCATAAACAAGACAGTTTCGTTCGATCGTACTTAAAATTCTTTTGTAAAGTCTCTTAAGAAATGTATAATTAATTACTATTCGAAAGTACAATGTAATCGTCATCTTTAATTTTTCATGAGACTTTTAATGTACATATTTTATAAGATTTGAATAGATTTTAATGTATTCAATTTTTTAAATAAATGTAAAGAGAGAGAAAAAAGAAAGGGAGAGAGAGACAGA
This sequence comes from Polistes dominula, assembly GCF_001465965.1. The sequence goes on along the minus strand of NW_015148979.1, from coordinate 1,499,306 downwards.
GAGAGGAGAGAAAGAGAGAGGAGAGAGACAGCAGAATTAAATGAAATAATATATAGGAATAAAGTACTTACACCTCGAGTATTCGATCACCCTTGCGAACACCGGCCTTTTCTGCAGCTCCTCGAGGTAAAACGGCACTGACGTGTTGCAAGGGTGCATAAAGTTCACCGTTGATACTTCTCAATTGTCCACCCTCGCTGACCTGACCTCGAACATTGAACCCAAAACCAGTCTCCGTTTTGTAGATGGTAACGCATCTAGGTCCTTGTCCAACATTTGGATTATTCATTTGTTGTTGTTGTTGTTGTTGTTGTTGATTGACAAGATTATGTTGAGGCACTCGACCATTGTTGATCACCGTATTCACCGTTGTCGTAGTTGTCGTAGTCGTTGTTGCCATCGCCGTGTTCGTACTCGTTGTCGACGCCATTATCGTCGTGGTCATCACACTCGTCGTATCGTTTATAGGATGGACGCTCGCGTTCATTCCGCGAATACCGTCCTCCTTCACCTCAGATCTTGTTTGACGCAGCTCCTGCTTCTGCCGCTGTCGCACTTCTTCTTCCTCCTCCTGCACCTCCGAATCACGATCCGCCATCTTACCCTCTGGCTGCCCATTGATGCGCCGTTCTCGTACCACGGCGCACCGTCAGAATGCGCTGTGCGCCTGTGCGCCATTAATCTCAGTGCAACAGAGAGAGATAGATAGACAAAGAGAGAGAGAGAGAGAGAGAGAGAGAGAACTAGTAAGTTTATTTTATATATTATATATGTATATAGGTAGTACTATTAACTTGACCAAAAGTTCATGCCAATTGTAAATATATTTCTAAAAAACAACACTTTTATATATATATATATATATTTTTTTTTTACTTTTATTTTGAATAAATTAAAAATTTTTATATATAAAAATATATATCGAATATATATGTATATTTATAAATCGTCATGAACTTTCCAGACAGCCTAATATATTACCAGTGGCTTATAAGAGAAACGTCCACAAATGAAATGAGACAGTGGTAAATACTTTGTCTCTTGTGCGCAAGATGTTTTGCGCAGGCGGTTTAATATAAAATTAAAACATATGTCACCGTTGTGTAGGTACGCATAAAAGTAAAATACACAACATAGAAATATAATTATAAACTGTACTATAATATATTTATAATAATAGAAATGTTAAATTGTCTTCAATATTCAAGAATATATTTAATTAATAAACTTTGCACTACTTTAACCTCTACATAACGTGTATTATAGCAAAAGAGTTTAACATACCCGCTTTCTATTATTGAGAGAATTGTCACGCATGCGTATAACAAACCATGCCTTCTATCAAAACGAAAGAATGACATCGACTGAACAATAATAATATTTTCTATTTATTTCCCAAACTTAATGGCAAAATAATATTACTACAGATGATTTACTTAGATCGTACCCCCCCCCCTCTTCTCCTTCTTTCTCTGTTAATTCATTTCTTGATATTTTAAACCTATTTATTTAATTGTGAGAGAGAATATGAATGAGTTGATCGTTTTAATCCTTTCCTATTTTTTTAATTTTATATTTATTTTCTTGTTTTATTATTTGTTTATTTTCCAGGTTTAACATTTATTTCTAAAAATTTGCATTCACTTTTATCTACTAGAATTAAGAGATTTACGAACGGGAGTAGTAATATTAGTCAATTAAGAAATTAGCGGGAAAATTCAATTGAATTCAATCGCCAAAGGTAAAGGAAATTTTATAATAATTAATTTAACATAAGTCCGATAGCAATACGTGATAGTGATATGACATTCTATCAATTCTCTCTCTCTCTCTCTGTCTTTCTCTTTCTTTTGGTGTAAATTAAATAAAATAATAAGTTATCTAATTTTTGCTAAGAAATAAATTCGATGCCTTGATATTAAATTATTTATAATTCTAGTTTAAATGTAAAAAAAAAAAAAAATCACCTGCCATTTTATAACATTTAAGTACTAATACTTATAATTATGAATTATTTAAAAATTAGTCAAAACAAAAACTTATTAATATTCAATATGGCAAAAGTCAAATATTTATTTTAAAAAGTAGTCACCGAATTAATTTCTACACGTAATAAAAGTAAACAAATAAAAATGTAGATATACAAAATTATTACGATTCATTTTTGATAGAGTATATTTCACAATACAAAGATACTACTACTTGCAAAATTCAAATTTTTCACTAAAGATTCTAATTTGTCAATTGCATCAATACAATTTATCTTTGCTTTGCCGTTTTTAATTGAAATTTAAGAGAAATATTTGATAAATATACTACACGTCGCTTTATTTATTATCTTCTATTCAAACGAATCGATGATGATATATATCGTTATAGATACGTACGTGGAAATAAATAATCATAATACTCGAAGGATAAATAATCTTCATATAAGCAAAGAAAACTAATTGTAAGACAATTATTTTTCCTTTCATTTACCATTTATATATCTGTAATATATATATATATATATATTAAATAATCGTTAATTTTTTTTTCTTTTTTTTTTTTTTTTTTAAATACAATCGTTTGCGATGATAAATTAAGTCATCGTATTTACAATTTTTCTTTTTCTTTCTTTCTTTCTTTCTTTCTATTTGCTATCATTTCATTTCTTTTTCTTCATCTAATATTTTCAGTACTTTTGCAATTTTATTTTTTTGTTTTGTTTGGTAACCATTCTTATTCTCGGATATCAAATTCTACATTGAAAAAAATTAATCAAACGTATTCGATAAAATGGTATACTTCCTTCTGACGCACATTTTCAAAGTATTCGTCTAATATCGAATATTTTTTTCGGATCTCGATGCGATTCATTCTCAAAATCTCGATGTTAAGATTTCTACGTGTGCATATATATATATATAATATATCACTATAACCCATTGTAAAATGCTATACAAATCTAATTTTTAACGTCAAGAAATGAATACTTTTAGATATATCTATATATATATATATATGTGTATGTACTGTATATATCGTAATATACGGTGACTATAATAATAGACTTAACTTAATTATTTTAATAGCCGAAATGAGAACATATGTATTATTTGAAAACGAAAAAAAAGATCTAATTAATAATTTAGAAAATGTTCATAAACAATATTTAACATAATACTGTTTTCTGTATGAGTATGTATATGTGTAAAAATTTTATTCTATACGACTTTTAACGTCGTTCATGAAAAGATAGAGATAGAAGGAAAGAGAGAAAGAGAAAGAGACAGAGACAGAGATAGATAGATAGAAGAAAGTAGAGAAAGAGAATAAATAGAAACGCATACATTCTCTACTCGTCCTTATGTATTATAATAATACATAAGGACATTGATAAACGTTCCGATAACATTTATTTTACGTACAGATTTATTTCCATCGATTGAAATATTATTTGTAAATATACGAAGAGATAAAACGATACGTACATGTACGTAAATATGTGTAGCAATGATTACTTCTTAATAACTGAAAACGTTCTTAATTAATTTAAAAAAAAAAAAAAAAAAAACGATGACTGTGCCAAATCAGATATCACATCAGACTTTTGAAATCGTTCTGTTAACGACATTTTACAAAAAGCTTGTTCAATGTTTTAAACATCGAGAATGTATCGCGATATAAACTCAATCTTTTCTTTAAAACTCCGATATATGTGCGTATATACATCGTAAGATAACTTGCAATAAATAGATATATAATAGAAACAAATAATGATGATTCTAATGATAGTAATAATAATAATAATAATAATATTAATAATATATGTAATATAATTAATAATATTAGTAATAATAAAAATAATAATAAAAATAATAAGGATAAGGTTTTGGTAGACGCATATTTCTTTCCTCCATGTATGAAATGATAATAATTATAATGAACGTGTACGCATCAATAAGATACTTTTCTTCTTTTTAGATTATACCCCACGAAGGGTGGGAGGAACGTACGTTAAATATCAAAAACCGTTCTAAACTTATTTGACTAAATGTTCACGACCGATACACAGCATGTATTTAATGTATAAAATTCGCAAATATTTCTAACAACGTTGTTTCATTTCACGATCGGTAAACTTGTTTCTTTTCTTTTCTTTTCTTTTTTTTTTTTCATTTTTTTTTATTACCAAAATAAAATGTTAGACGCTGCGTTATTAGATAAACACTACACCTGGTAAATATATGAAAGCGTAAAAATGCTTACGAGCATCATTTTCTTATTAATTTTTTTTTTTTTTATTCATTTATAACATTTCCTTTCTTTTCTTTTTTCTTTTTTTTTTTTTTTTTGTTAACACGCTCTGCATTTGGAAAATATTGGAAAAAATAATGGCATAGATTTTTATTCGTGACGTATGCAATAACCGTATAATATAAGAGGAAATCTAAGGCGAAAGCCGACCAAAGATGATGGTTTTATAGGATCAAATTAGTTCATATATATATACGTGTGGTGTATGTGTGTGTTTGTATATTAAAAAGAAAAGAAAAGAGAGGGAGAGGTAAGGTGGTGGAAGCATAGAATTTTAGACGGAGAGAAATACAAGTTACATTCCTTTTTTTTTTTTTTTCTCGGCATATATGGAAATATCTATGCTGTGTAATTTTTATACACGCTTCGCCATTGTTTTTTTTTTTTTTAATTGTACGAAACATTGATTTTAAATAAATTCCAATTTTTTTTTTAATGTATATTCTTCCTCTTTTCATTTCTAATACTTGTCGTCGTTATACACATTACGATGTATACCATAAAAATATCATTATCCCATTATTTTTATCATTTTTGTAAATATCTAATAGTACGTTTCTGCCGTAGTACGTTTTTTTTTTTTTTTTTTTTTTTATATACGTGAGAGATTATAATCCCGATAAAATGTATCTATCCAGCTTACGTCGACAAACGTTGAAATAAATACGTTTTACGAATCAACATTTCTTCTCTTTATTTATTTATTTATTTATTTTATTTTTTTTTATTATTTTTATTATTTTTTCTTTTTCTTTTTTGATATTTGCGCTGTGTGTGCATTTTCAAGAGAACATTATAAATATTAAAACTTATGAAACTTTGATCTCTAAATAGTGACTATCTGATATAAATAACTTAAACAGTCTTATTATAAATTCATTATTCATATCTCGAATTTTACAATTAAAACAATAATATATAATAAATAGTTTAGATAATACGATCTTTCAAACTTCGTTCTTCATAACATTGAAATTAACGAAGCATTTGAATGAGACATTATTTCTTTTCATTACCTTTCTTTTTTTTTTTTTTTTACCTCTCTTCATAGATATCCTTATAAAAAACATTAAAACAAATATTTATTTGTAATCTTTTTATCACGAGGAATGGTGAACGAACGTATATATGCAAACGTGATATTTTCAAAGTTATACTATGCATAAATAATATACGCTTCTTTCTAAAGTATGGAATCACGTGGATACCATATCCCCCATACTATATATATATCTATATATATATACATATACTTATACTTATACTTATATATATGTATATATAGATACGTATTGTATGTAGACACATTTATTCGCCATCATTTTATATATGTATCAAGGCTTGTGTGTTAGTGGAGCATATTGAATCTTTAAGATGATTCTAATTAATTATATCACTTTTAATTGAAATATCAAAGACCCTATACATTTTAAAACTCTTTTAACTCGAATATCGCACAAATTTTCTTTTCTTTTATTTTCTTCCATTATTCAATTGTACCGAAGCGCATCTGTGACTTTAAAACAAGCTGGAAGCTTATTTAACTTATTTTTAAAGGCTTATATTCGTAAGGCCAATCTAGGCCCCATTTCATTTTTAATCAAAATGGAAGTATTTAGTCTACAAAGGTGTGTGATCCCTGATTAATAATCCCTGTATAAAAGGATTACTCTCTCACAAAATATTAATCAAATTTTATACATATCAAACCCCAATTTTCTAAACTGGTATAAGGGATATAATCTTTGGTTGCCCAAAAGTGACTATCGATGTATCCTTGATTACACTTATTTCTTCAATGGTATAAGAAACCATTTTATACATCATAACGTCCTTTTTCTAGATCTTACGTAAATTGCGACTAATCATTGGCCACTGACAAAATGACCCAGTTAATAACATTTCGATCAGCTAAACAAATTATTATTCTTAACATCTTATTTCTGCGCTCTACTTATATCAATCATTTTCTCTTTATCAATGCATATAGTAACGATTTCATAAGAATTTTCTTGTGTTACTTTTTAGAAAGTTTTATTTCCGATAACCTTTAGATAGAATATTTTACCAGCGGAATTTTGACAAAAAAAAAGGGGAAAAAAAATATTCTTCTAATTCTTCTAATTTTTCACATTGATCAAAAGATAGAATCCAAAACTGTATTATTCTCACATTCGTGTTATTCGTTACTTATTTGTTTTTTTGTTCACACCTGTGTGCCCTCTTTATTAGTACGTCACGCTACCTCAATCAAAAATTCGCGAAAAAAAAAAAAATCAAATGGAACAGAAATATACAATCCCTACTTACTGATTTGGCCTTCTTTTGACAAACTAGTTTGTATTCAGAATATCCTGAATATTAGGCTAATATATATATATAAACACTAAAAATCTTAAGGGTTACACATTGAATGGCAATGATAGAAAAAAATAAATTTTAGTCATTTATGCTAGAAGTAAACTATTGAGACAGAACAGAGCCGATTACGCATATTCAGAAATATTATCAGCCTACTTTTCTTGCCTATCAGATTACACATGTGTATCTTAATCGGAATCTTCTTCGACCGTTGGAGGTAACATAGCAAGATGTTGAGGACTTAACATGCCCCTAGAAAGTGCATATTCTGCTAGAGCACGATGACAAAAGACATACTGATCTGGCATTTGAATACTGTAGGCTCTTTGTGCTCGAATTTTTTCTACCGTTCCACGAATGTCAACAGTTCCCGTGTCTTCTAATCGAGATATGCAGATATCCAAGGTGCAAAATGTTCCTGAATGAAATAAGACCAATTTTATAGATATTTTTTTTTCTTTTTTTTAAGGACATTTACTAATAATAAAAATCAACAAATATTAAATACCTGTTCTGCCAATACCAGCACTACAGTGTACTACTATAGGTGGACCTCGTGGATGTCCCGCCCAGGTATCACCCCTACTTGCTAATAATTTATTCTGTTGCTGTCTTACTAGGGATAGGAATTGTAATAAAGCTCTAGCTGATTGAGGAACGCCATAATCCGGCCATGCTGTGTAAAGCATATGACATACCTCTCTTGTCTCATCAGTCTGAATTATAAAATGAAACAATTGTATATATATATAATAATTTATGAATAGTCATTATATGTCGTTATATACCTTGTTGTTTGTAAGAAGGAGCATAGATATCGTATAGTCTGGGTTTATATCGACTTCTAAAGTTGTTACGGTGAAGCCACCTGCTTGTACTTCATCACCTGGCTCTGGACCCCAATACTGTGCACACTTTGTACGCCCCCGTTCTACTACTCTAAATATTTAAAAATATCATTTTTATACATTTTAAATACAACAATTTTATTAATATAAAATATTCAAAAAGTTATAAAGAAAAAGAATTGACCTTGTAGTCATCACAATAACAAGAGTTTGCTGTTCCCATATCATTCTCCAAAAATCTCCACATGTCTTTGGAAGAGGTCCTTGAGTACTAATAAACGCGTTTTTTTGCTTGTAACCATCAACAAAGTTAGCATTAATATAATCCGACGTTGCATCGCCGTCAACTTGAGAAAGACACACTCTACTATGATCGTAACAAAGTACATCCGTGTAACGATTTTTTGATTGATTTGGCCTTAATCTGAAAATGTGATATACATAATCGAAATAATCATTAACAATATTATAAAAGAAAATATTTATAATGACACGTACTTTGCAATATTAAAGGAACCGTCGGGTGGCCTTTGTCTAATTTCTACATATTCTGCTACGAGACCAGCACGACCTCTCGAATGTATTTCTTCAATAAGTTGTTCCATAGTAACTGCTTGCAGTCCAAGATCGCCGTGAAGGCTATCATCGTCGCTAAAACCAGAACTTGCTGAGGACGGAGGTTGTACTGGAGATGGTGCTTCGTCGTTTGCCATCCACACATCACCATTAGTAATTTCAATATCCCCAATGTTAGAAACACCATTCTTTATCTTATTCTTATCGGTTATAGGACTAGTTGGATTACTAATCGGTGTTCCATTGGGATTCTGATGAACCGTATGATTCTTTAACGTAGGTGAAAGTGGGGTTCCCACTCTGGGAGTAACCTGTGTGATTAAAAAAAAAAAAAAACAAAAACAAAATGTAATTTAAAATAAAACAACGCTACGATTAAAAAAAAAAAAAAAACAAAAAAAATGGAATAATATGAAGCGTTTCTTACGCAGACCTCACAGAGTTCACCCCCGCCTCGGTTTGTCATGGATTTAAGACAATGTAATAGCCATGCCTCATGCTGTATCTCCAAGGTGCCTCCTAACCGATGTGGCAATGATTCTCGTGGTATATGCAACGTCAATTGAGGAATGGATACAGTAAATACTCGATCCCGCAATTTTTCACGTACAAACAAACGAAGGATTTTGAACGGTGCTTTGAACCAAAGCGGTGCCGTTACGATTAAAACCTTCTTAAGTTTGGCTGGGTATCCTCCCTATAACAATAACCATTTAAATGAAAGAAATTCGATCGGTAATAAGAAATAAAGTAATGCTTTAAAAACGTACGTGATTTTGGCGCTACATGTGTTATTAATGCAAACAAAAAAAGAAAAAGATATAACGCTATAGAAAAAAAAGAAGAAGAAGAAGAAGAAGAAGCAAAATGGAACGGAAGCGGCCAGGTCAATCAAGCCAAACGATCGATATCATTTATTTTATTTTTTTGTTGTTGTTGTTGTTGTTGCCTTCTTTAGCTCTATACTCTTTCTTTAACATACGATACGAGTTTCGAGGGCTAAAGTGAAGAAAATGAAAAGAATTTCAATTATTAACCGCGTCAATGCATAAATCATTTTTTTTTTTTTTTTAAGCGCCTCGCTCGTGACCTTCAAAAGACATCGCAATAATAGAACAAATGTATACACTTGGTGCATGCAGTGCCAGCTGTAAATGATACTCGAACTACATATTTAACACGAACAAATCTTTTCCGATATATATGTATGTATAATAAGAAAACGATGACGGCGGAACTCGGCGGAAGAAAAGTGATCATACGAAAAGCTTACAGGTCGATTATAATTTTAGATTATCTGCGTAAAAAAAAGAAAAAAAAAACTCTGAGAATTCAAAGCCAAGAGAAACGGAAGATCTTGGAATTATTTAAAAAAAAAAAAAAAAAAAAAAAANAAGAAAACGATGACGGCGGAACTCGGCGGAAGAAAAGTGATCATACGAAAAGCTTACAGGTCGATTATAATTTTAGATTATCTGCGTAAAAAAAACAAAAATCGTACGACGAGTTTACAAACCTATAAAAAGTTATTCTAGTAAAAAGAGGTAAATAAAAAAAAAAAGAAAAAGAAAAGATTAAAAGTAAAACAAAACAAAACAAAACAAAAGAAATTTAGAACACGCGCCTATAAATTTCTTCGCATCGTTTGAGACATAGCAATAAATCAGCAGTTTGCAAAGTCATTATCGATATTAACATAAAACAAGAAGGGAAATGGAAAGAAAGAATATTCATTTCTAATATAAACGAGCAGCTCCTAAATGATTGCAAAAAACCTTCGATGTGGAATCATTTGTATAATTAAAAAAAAAAAAATGTACTCGGAGAAGTTACCTCCGCCGACCCTTTACGTTGAAACCAGATGGCGGAAGTACCGCACGACGTCAGCAGCACTACTACCCCACCACCAATACCACCACTACCCCACCATTACCACCTCACCACCAACCACCACTTCTACTATACCACCACCCCCCACTACCTACCACCACTGTTCACACTTTGCAAATTCGAAATTTGAGAACTCGTATAATTTATATCTTCCTAATAATATAACTTTCGAAATCACAAATAAATGTTTAATCCGTGATGAATAAAAAATTGATGCATATTTCAAAAGAATTGTTTAACATCGTAATAGCTCAAGATCTTTCCCGGGATTGAAATTGCCGGTAATTTGTCGGAGTAATACCCCCGCTAGAGGAATCGATAACGCGCGCGCTTAATTAATCCACTTCGCCTAAAGTAAGACGACACTTGGTAAAACGACACTCAAAACCTCGAGCTATAAAAGAAATTTACGATGCAAGGAAAAGATAGAAAGAAAAAAAAAACACACAAAAATAATAATAAAAAAAAAAAATTAATTTAATTTTCTTTTCTATTTTTTCTTCTTTTTGAAAATTACAAAACAAAATCACGTACGTAGATTTTTTATCAAAGCGAAAGACAAAAAGAGAGAGAGAGAGAGAAAATAAAAGATGATTAACAGCACGAAAGAAATGATTAAATAGAAAGAGAGAAAAAGAGAAAAATAAAAAAGTATACAATGTGACAATAACTACACAAGTTCCGTATTTAAAATCACTGGTCGGTGGTCGGTCAATCGATAAGACGAGATAAGTATAACGTGCCGCTTGACAAGGGCTCGAAAAGGGGAAAGCGAAAGAGAGACGTCGGGGAAAGCGGAATGCAGCAAGGGAAACGAGGTCGGACTAAAGGAAAATGTATATTTGTATATTTGTACTAAAGGAACGTGGAAATGGACTGGCCACTTTTTTGCTTGATTTTTTTTTTTTTGGTTTGCAAAAATAAATGAGGAAAATAAAGAAAAATAATAATAAGAGGGTGAAGAAGAAAAGATAAGGAAAAGAGAAAGGGAAAGAGAGAGAAAGAAAGAAAAAGAGACAGAAAAGGATCAATCGGGTTAAATCCCTTTTAATCTTGATACGATAGTGCCGCAAAGGGGTCACGATGATTACTGACCGCGAGCGTCGCGACGTTGTCCCCGTGTAATGACGCATGCGCGTTGTGAGCCTTTTCTCTCTCTCTCCCACTCTCCCATTTTCTCATCCCCTCCCAACAACCCTGTGACGCTCGTAATCCGTCTCTTTTCTTTCTTGAATCATTATATGCATTTCTTTCCTTCTTTTTCTCTTTCCCCACTTTTCTCTCTCTCTCTCTCTCTTTCTTTTCAATACATTTGACTTTCTACCACCGCTTTTCCTACGCGAATTTCGTTTCTCCCTTACATTAGTCTCAGAAATCTACGACATAGAGGGTTGTCATATAGTATTGTAATTTGTTCCTCCATTATATACACATGTATATATATTTATATAGGGTAACTTTTAAAGTAATATCAATAAATTTCTAGTCGTGTTCTATAAATCAGTATTGATTGAAGAAAAATGTGATAATAAACGTGACTACGCGTGTGAAGCATTTTTAATCGTGTGTATAAGACTATATATGCTAATATGGAAGTGTTCTTAAGTGTAAATGATATCTAAAATTGTCTATATCGAAAAAAAAAAAAAAAAAAGGGAATACTCCTTGGATGCATTATAAGTTTCCATATAAGAACGAAGCGGTGAAATACAATGAACTCCTGGCCTTCCCTTCACCACATTTCATCGTTTAATACGTTTACGTTAGCAAGGAAAATTGAACCTTTCTTAGCCGAAGGCCGAGATGAGATTATCGACTAAAGAGCGAGAGCACAACACATGCAGGGAGGAAAGTGTTGTGAAAAGAAAGATAGCACGTTCTAGATTTAACGTTAGAGGTGTTTTACGCGTTTCCTTCCGCTCGACTATGACACTGTAACCTTCCTCGTTGAACGCCTCATCGAACGAACCGTAAAACGATGATGATCTTATAGAATGAAGATAGACCAACCGTAATTAACTTTGTTCTAAACGATTGAACATACAAAATGTCTTTCCTCTTCAAGCTTCTTATTTATATTATCATACAAAAAGTTAGATAAATTTCAAATCGATCGACGCATTTTTCTTTTTTCAAAACAAATCCGTCACAGTCGTCCTCGTCCTCGTCCTCGTCGTTAAAAATGGTCATCGTCTTTATCTTCGTCACACTTTGAAACCTTTAAAACTCTTATTGGTGATCTCACGCAACACGCTTCGATGCGCAATTATAGCCCTTACTGCTTACTTGCAGCAGCAGTGCATAAACATCCTTTGGCTTCGTTGCTCTTTGAACCTACCACCCTTGTAACTCGCGAGACGATCCCTGTTGTTGTGTCGAGGCGCTTTTAACGATTTTCGTATATACTTTCCTAATATATGCGACTAAATATATATATATACTGCCTGCATCAGCGCTTATTGATAAGTAAAATATAACGAAATTTCGCATTGGCGGGGAAAAAAAAAGCGCAATCGAAAGGCGGTTGCACTAGGAAAAAATAAAAACAACGCACTTTCTACTCTCGATTGTAAGATAAAATATATGTATAATATGGCATTTTTCGATATCCTGGAAAAAATAGAGAGAGAATTGGCTACAAATAATATCGACTAGTTTAATATATATATATATATATATATATTGTATATAGAAAGAGAGAAATATGAATATGAATATATATGCGTGTTATTCGTTTTTCTTTTTTTTTTTTTTTAATTTCTTCATTCAAAAAGTTATCAACAAAATCTAATCTGATGTTCTAATTATTTAAATTAATCTACAGGTGCGGACGTGTCTTACGAGTTTATTATTGATGGCAAATTCGATCGATCAGAAGACGCAGCTGTATACCACAGTGGAGCGTGTCTCGTGAGAAACCGCTCGGTGAAGACGTTCGTATACCTTCTAGCCAGAAATATCGGGTTTCGGTATTTATTTTCTGTGAAACAATTTTCAAGTGAATGAGATATGTTTAATTTTTATCTTTTCTTTTGTTTTGTTTTTTTTCTTTCTTTCTTTTTTGTGCAAATAGTACATAACGAATTCTTCTCTTCAACAATACCGACACGTTTTCATAATTTTTAATACGATAACGTCGAATGAAATATAATTATAATATAATTCTGAATGACCAGAGAGAGATATATCAATGATATCGACGCTTTCGTCCGTAACTATGATTTTCTGTAATGGAAATATTTTTGGTATTTTTGTTTCTTTTTTCCTTTTTTTCTTTTTACATTCCGGAGACACATGCTCAGCTTATTAAGAAAAAAAAAAAAAAAAAAAAAGAAAAATAAATATAATAGGTATGGTATAAAAGATGCTATTAGTACACAGGAGGAAGAACGTTAGACATACTTTTTAATTAATTTGTTATGTAAATTACTACTCACAACAAAATACATTTATAATACTGTACTACTTTGTGAAAATCAAGTATGCACTTATAAAGGATTTTATCTTTTGTGTCGGAATAAAATATGTCTTATGTGCATTTGTATAATTGTCGTGTAAGGTTAAGCACTCCGCGCTTATCGGTATTACATTGTTTTCATTTATAAGCGGTCATCATACATGCTTCATTAATAGTGTCGTATTTTTATGTAGTAACATTGACTTGCTTAGTTTTTCATTTCATAAGGATGTATTTAAAACTTACCTTTAGTAGAGTGAGAATTTTTTGCGATAGATCGTAGTCAAAATTTTGGTACTTGCTATCGGACATGTCATAAATAAAAACCAAACCATGTTTTTGAGTTTCTGCGCTTTCAAGAGCTGCATCTAATTGATACACAACACCCTGAAAAAGTAAATATTGCAAGAAACATTATTATAAATAATTTAAAATTATTATCTATGTGTTTTCAATATCCTAGCAAGTATTTATTTGAATTATTTATTAACCTGTAAAGTAGTTTGATGTGTAGTATTTTGTGGAAGATGTAGATGTGCCGTAAAGATTGCTATAGCAGCACCGGTTGCATCCCTTGAAGACTATAATACAATAAATAATATATATAATTTGTATTCTGCATAATATATAATAACTATATTATTATAAATGAATTATAATCAATCCCACCAGAACAGTAAATTTTCCTGTACGTAACTCGCTGAGTAATGGTTCAAATGTTGGACGTAAGACAGCCAAACCTTCTCTTCTTCTGGTAGCTTCGTGCTGTTCATAAAGTGCTAAAGCTCTGCTTACTTCGAATTTCCTGGCTGCTAAAAATTTTACTGCTGTACTCCAGGAAACTGGTCCAGCACGTCTTCCAGCACGACACTTATTCACAGCCTCTATAAACTCTTTTGTGGCCTGCAAAAATAATTAAAATGAATAAAACATTTCTTAATAAAAATATTTCTAATAATAATACACGTGTAAACGAGTGCTGAGAAAAAAAGTTATGACGTAATTTATAAGGCTAGCAAAAAGATAGTCACGATCGAAAGACAATACGTGAGGTTAAATATTTTCAAACATCCCATGGTCATTTCATCATAATTTGTGCACATGCCCTGTATACCGATATAGCTTCCGGTGTCCGGCTACGTCCCCACCAAGCACCACTTCCGGCATCCCATTCGCTAAGAACCGGTTAAAGGCATCGGAGTCGATGTCAGGGTCAAGAAATTCAATACCTTAACTTGATATTCTTATAAATTTTCTTTAGGCGCCAAAAAATAATCGATTTGACTTTCGACCAATAGGAAAGGAACATCGATTCAAAGTTCGAAATAAGTTTACATTTGATATCAAATCACTGAACGTTCATTTCGAACAATAAACAAACGAATGAATGAACAAACAAAGATTATATTTCTATGAAGTGTCATCGACTTCTTTTTATTAACGACGTTGTTATTGTCACTATATATATATATATATATAATTTTGTAAATATTTCAATTAAATATCAAATAAAAGAGAAATGTGTTTACCGGCGAATAATATAGTGTTCGTTACTCATGAAGAAAAATGTAGAAAACGCGTGGAATGTTTAAACACCGCTCATTTTTAATAGCTAACATGATTCATAATAAAATGAGAAAGCGTGAAAGAGAGTAAGTGCGCGCATAGTGTAAAAGCTTTCATTGGCGCGAAGTACGTCTGAAGAGCAGTTGTGCACGTCCGCTATATAGCTTCCGCCAAATATGTTCAACATTTAATATCACTCCAATTAAATATCTGATCAAAAATCGTAGTACGTTTATCCAAATTTTAAACACAATAGCAACAATGTATATGTATGTACGTTTAAAAGGAAATAAAATAGAGATTTAGCTGCGATTTCTTGTACTTTTAGATCGTTTATATCATAAGCAAAATAATAGATTAATATGATCGATAACGGACAACGATTTCTTTATGAAAATATTCAATAGTTGATTTTAATCATTTCTACGCGTTCATTGACAGTACAACGATGCGATTAAACTACTGACAATCACTTACTTGTTCTTGTTCGACGGTTAACGTCGCCGCCATCTTGACTTACACACACTCACGCACGCACACACAGACAGAAAGAAAGAAGAGAGACAGACAGGCAGACGCACGCACGCACACACGGACGCACCCACCGACGCGCAGAGGAGACGGGAACACGACACACACGACGCGACGACGCGCTTCACACAACGCCAAGAGAGAGATTATTTTCCTTCTTTCTTTTTGCCTCCTCCTCTCTTTCTCACTCACTCGATCTATCTCTCTCACTCCTTATCTCACAATTTAACGAACGCGCGTCTACGAGCGTACATATTTCGATCCCTACGCCGATCTTGCTTGCCAATTCTCGCCTTGTTCCATTGTCGTAAATCGACAAAATCACCCGTAGAATTTTGTCGCTCGTCTTTATCTTTTCCCGTCCATGTTAATACGGCGATAATGAAAAACTCGCTCAACCGCTCGGTCTTCCTTCTCTTCTCAGGGTCAGCGCCATTTTGAACACGAGTGTTTATGTGTGTGTGTCTGTCTGTGTAGAGGGGTATTTACAGCTAACTAGCTAATCTATATAATCCCTTTCCGAGCATTGTTATTTTTCTTTTTTCTTATATTCTTTCTAATAATTTTGGAGTAATTTGTTTTCCATTTAAATCTAAAAGTTTAATTATTGTTTTTCTTATCTAATTTCGAAAATTCAACAATAATCATGTTCTATGAAATATCTTAATACGGTACTGAGATTGGCGCTAAGATATCCAATCAAAATGCGAGATGCTGTTAGTGCTCTTTAAATAAATCTTCCGCTAAATATTTATTGCGTACAATCATTGTTGTAAATGATTGAAATTTCTATTGTTTAATTGTTATCTCATTGTTAAATTAAAATTTGTTTTTTAAATATGGCAGAAATTCTTCGACGAGAAGTATATACGTCATTCAATTGTTTACGTGATTTATTCCATTGATGTCTTTGAGGTTAAGTTTATTTGGTTTTTAATATTTAAATCCTTTTTCTTTTGTTTAGATATTGCATCAATTTAAAGTATTACACAGAACGAGATTAAATACGTTTAAAGGAGATGAAAATGCATTGAAAGGTAATTTTATAAGAAATATGTATAAAACATTTTGATAAATCAAATCTTTTTACTCTTAGAAAATTTTGGTTTCGTTCTTTTTTTTTTTTTAAACAATACAATATTCAGTTATTTGAAAAAATTTAATTGATACGTTAGTGCATATCGTTTAGTAATCAGAGCTAAAATAAATGAAGAGTACCGAAAAAATAAGGATATTACGAATCAAGATACTATAAAAGAGGTAATATATATATATTAACAAAAGTAAACAGCATACATTTTTCTTTTACTTTGCTATGATAAATAATCTTATTGCAGTTAAATAAATTAGCACAAGAAGTTGAGCATGAACTGCGATTTGGCGTAATTCAAGCAACCGAGAAGGAACCTGGAGTATATGGTAAGATGTGAACAATACTATAAGAGCAAAATTCTTTCAAATTATTATTAATTATATTAACATTGTCATTAACGATAAAAATAAATTTATTTATTAATAATTTCAGCACTTCGAATTACACCTGAAAAATTATTAGACAATGCAACGTGCGAAAATGTATCTAGTTCAAATAATAGTAAAAGTAAGTTACTTAATAAAAAATCAGTTTGCGGAGAAAATATTAAGAAATCGTAATCTTTGACGCAAGTTCAATAATAGGATAATTTACTAAATTATAGATAAAAATGACGATTGTATTATAGTTGTATATTTATATATAGTAAAGCAAGCTGTTTTAGCTACATTCTAATAAACATATTTTTTATTTTTACTTTATTCATTTACTAAAATACTTTAGAATAATTTCAATGATTTAATTTCAATAATTCAATTTATAATGTTTAAATGTGAAAAAATTATGCAGTGCATATATACTCTGCGTTGGTAATAAACAGGGAAAAAGATCAATTTGATCTTCTTTTTCAAAATCATTATTGTCAACAGTAACGAGTAAATTTTTATTTACAATACGTTAATTACAATATGTTTTATCGGATGTTCCTGTAATTTAACGATCTTCATCTAATCACACAGCCTTTATCGAACTTTTAAATGTATTCTACATTTATTCACGTAAATTTGAATTCTTGATCCAAGAATTTCCATGAGCGCACTTCATTTATGATTTTTACTAAACAGCACCCTCAACTCTCATCCTAAAATCATTAAACGATATTAGATTCGATGAAAATAATTTAAACAGATTTTATAATGTAATAAATAGGTGTACATTCATGAAAGAGACAAGAATCATTTAATGATACAAAGAAAATATGTTAGATGTTATTTTATTAAATTAAAACTTTAAAATAAACTTACCTGCCTAAAAAGAACTTTTATGAATTACAAGTTGAATCGACTCAATGTAACAATTATACTTTCATGCAACATGCTTTAGAAAAGTGTGAGTAAATTTTCGATGTTTTGGTATTTCAAAGAAAATATTTTATAAAATATTATAATTTTCTTAGAGTGAACCTACAGGAAAATCATGTTTCTTGAGTTTATATTATACAAATTTAAATATTCCTTTTTTTTCATATGAGGGATTAATTCATATTATTATTGAACAACCATAAGCATTGTTCTCATTTAGTAGTGTTAAGTCTTATTATTAAGGAAATTTCTTTTAAATATAAAAAGTTAGATATTGATCATGTGCTTTGATAATAAAATTGTAAAAAAAATCGAAAGATCGAAATTAATCGCTTTGGCCTGCGAACGGCTCAATCGTAACTATCACGAATGTACTAACACATGTTCAGGATGATTACGAATTTGATCAATTAAATCAGCCGGTCTGATTTCTTCGTGGCATATACGTTGTACGGCAGTGAATAATGGGAATTTGTCTAGCATATTTTTAGCTTTTAACATTGCATGGACCTCATCAGCTGTAGCTGGACCTTGCAATTTTTGTCCAGAAAGAAGTTCCGCTTCCAAGTCTCTGATAGTCTGTTATTCATACAAAATAAATGTATAATAATATATATATATATATTTTTTGTTTAATGTTATTTTTATTTTTTACCTTTCCGGTTTTAACAAACTGTTCACATATACGACGATTTCTTCCACCATAACAAGTTGTAATCAAATCAGCTACACCACAGCTCTCGAAAAATGTTGACAGTTTCGAACCACCGTAAAAAGTATCAACAAATTTTATCATTTCCATAAGACCCAATCTGATAACGGCAGCTTTCGTGTTATCTCCTAATCCTAAGCCATCGACGAAGCCAGCAGCACATGCCACTATGTTCTATAGTGATGATAATAATGACGAAAAAAAATTAAAAATAGAATTGTCATAAAAAAAAAAAAGAAAGAATAAAATCTTTCTCACCTTGAGAGCTCCGCATACTTCAACAGCTTCCGTATCCTCGACGACTACTACACGAAAATTAGGCGTTTGTATGAGATCCCTCAATATTGGTGCCAAACGTTTATCCCTGCAGCCTATTATATATAATGTTTATATAGATATTATATAAGAATGAAAAATATATTACAGTTTATACATATAAGAATTTATATATACGAAGTATATAAAAAATTGTAATTATATATATATATTACGGTCAATGTTTAAAATCCAGGCATTGTATAGAATAGATTTTAAAGGACATTGTGAACAAATTATAAAATTTCCATAGTTTGTTTTCTTTACACGAGCTTTGAAACATTTTCCCCCTCCCGTGCTTTAAAGATAGCTAATGGAAGCATATAACAAAACCTTCTGGATATTTTTGAGATTAACCGGACAATGTATGAAAAATATGTTCAAAATATACATTGTCCAATCTTACCATTAGTGGACATTCTATAGAATCCTGTATATTGACCGTAATATATATACAAAAGGATGTGTTTCAAAATATGTTAACATGACTTCAGAGGTGGTTTCCGTATACCAAAATAAGAAACAAAAATGTATATAATTATATACTCGATATAATCCTATTACCGAATTATGGCTGTTTTTGTTTTTTAGTAAGTTATTCATATAATTTTACTGACTGCTTGCTTCAACTATTTATGAGTAAGCTTCTTATCTTATATATGGCCTTCTTGTCTGTTATTTTTAATCAATTTAGTATATTCCGTTGATGATAACAGTACACGTGAAAATTTGCTTATATATATATATATATATATATATATATATATATATATATTTGTGATAATTTACATTGATAGCGTATACTACGAAAAACAACTATAATTTGGTAAAAGGTCATATCGAGTATATGATAATATGATTTTTTTTTTTTATTTTAGCGTATTAAAATTGCCCCTAAAGTTATGTCCACATATTTTGAAATACCCTTATATTTGGAGATTCAAATTTTTCTATAATAGTTTCAGAAAAGATAAATTTGTGTTTTTTTTTTTAAATGGAATTATTTAAATATTTCGAAGATAACGTATATTGAAAAGAAAAAAATGAGAAATACAAATATTTTAGTTTCAAGTGATCAATATTATAGCATCATTTAATTTCTGATTTAAAATAAGATGCCGTCGAATTAATGTTATTCCTCAAAAACAAAAACAATTTTCATTTCAAATTTTCTATTAACAATTGCGTTATTTTTGAAATATTTAGATGTCTCGATGAAAACAATTCACCTAGTTTATGATATATATATATATTAATACGAATTCATATACAAATGAATCGTCATTAATTAACGATATAATAGAAAATAATTAATTACCAATGGTAGTTTCGCAGAATTTTTCCTCGGCAACTTCGTTTGCCAAATTAGCACCCATCAATACGTGACATTGGATCCTCAGATTCTTTTCGATGATTTTTGAAATTAGCTCGACATTCGTACCGTCTCCTTGATCAAAACCCTTGAAGGGAAATTTATGTAGACATTCGTGTGTTGTTATCTTATATCTCGTGATGTATCTTCTCTTATGATCTACCTTAATAAGCGACAAACCCACAGCAGTTGGTTTGATTTGTCCAAGTAACGTAACGCAAAGTGTCCGAATAAATTGATGTGGTAAAACGAAGACCAGTATGTCAGCATCTTTTGTAGCTTCAATGATGTCCGGAACTGCTACCTAAAAAGGAAAAATAATTCAAGAGTAGGGGAAACTGAGGGGAACTGTAATTACCTAGGACAGTGAGAGGAGTGGGGGGACGGATTGAATGTAATAAATTAAATATATCCAAATATATAATAAATATTAATACACATTTCACGAATATTTGATGAAAAATGATATTTGCAAAATATACATTCATATGACGCAACTTTTTTGATACTGATATGATGCTAAATAAATAAGTAATATTTGTGTAAACCAATTTTTATGGAAAACCTAATAGTTCTCGTATAATCGTATTCTAAAGTCTAACAGTAAGTGTTACTGCTATCTCTCGTTCTTCCATATCTATTTTTCATTTTATTTTTAATATTTTATATCAATTAGATTTGTGATATCAATTGGATTAGAACTAAATTTGATATCTGTCTATGTTTGTATTTCTTAATCAATGATTCTAATCATTTTTTCAAATTATTACTCACAATCAATTTCACTTTGTTTTTACTTTTCTGTCATCACTTATCACACATCTAATAAATATCTAGCGCAATATTAATATAGACATGCATTATATGACATAAATGCAACAACACCTTGGCATTGATCTATAAATTTATCCAAGGTTGTAATATGTAAACAGTGCACGTATATATGTAGATGTATAACTCGTCAAGCATCCTATTAAACTAAATAAAATTGTTTAATCTGCACAATAATACTGCTTGCAAACTCTTTTCTGTTATTTTATGGTGTGTATAAGTTATCATGGTAGATTCATGTAATATCAAAATTTACATGGTGAAATGTCAACACATACAATATTCGGTCTATATAAATAGACTTATACATTAATATTTCGTACATATACCAAACGATTATGTGAATATTGACATTGTCTAATTTCAGTCTTTCACGGTAACAAATATATTACATTATTCGTAAATATATGTAATTATAGTTTTGATATAATTTTTAAATGAATTAAAAAGATGACAAATATTTTAAAATTAAAAGACATTTTGATATTTTATTATTTCGTTAATAGTAACGATTCTCACTTGTCTTTCATAAGATACAAAATATTTTATTATTTCTTCTTATTTTGAATTAACATAGAAAAAAAAAATGATTTAGCTATGATATAGATTGATGTATATATATATATATATATTTATTATTACCGCAACCGCATTATATCTTATCCATAAAATAATTCTTACGTTTTCATTTACAATTAGATCAGTATATCGATCACCTAAGGATTTAATTCACCTAACTTTTCACGTACGAAGATAGTATTGCATCATATCCGATATGGCTGATGACGATAAGAGAATTTAAATAGTGGTTTGGTTCTCTCATCGCATCAGTCTGTATTCAAGAGTCTTTCAGAGTACACATTTATCTTCGGTGATAAAATTTGATTTCTTCAACATGAGATTAAACTCCGTTATTCCAAATTTCAAAGCCGAGACCACTCAAGGTCCAATTGATTTTTACGAATGGCAAGGCAATTCGTAAGTAAATTTCTATATTTACATAATTTTATGGTAGTTATGTATTAACGCTACCGTAGCAAAAATTACGCTAATGCGCTAATAAAGAACAATCTTGTTGTTCGCATACAACAACTTTGTTGTTTGCACACAACAACCGTCAGGGTTTCGTCAGGGTAATGGCGATAGTATCAGATGAAAGAAAATAGAGACTGTTTTGAATTTATGTTAAATTCTATATCGGCCCATTTTCCACCGAAATCCGATTGTGACTACTTTTTAGAAATAAAATGTTTTGAATTTTGAAAATATTTTGATTCTTAAATTAAGTTTTTTATTCTATGATTTGTCGCAACAATTTAAGGTGTAGGTTTGTGCATTAGCGGAATTTTGCTGTAGTACCAATTTATATATATTTGTATGTTTTTATTTTGAATTATATATATCATAAAAATAATAATATTGTATTAATAATTAGAACTACATATTAAAAAATTAGTATGCTAAATGTAAATATGTAGAACTAAAGATAAAACAAAAATTATTCTACTTTATAGATCAAATTGTGACACATTTATTTTATAAATATCATGAAAATCAATTGATCCAAAGGAAAGTTATGTGCACGTAATAGTTAAAATATCAACACAGAAAAATAAAAAAATAATTAATAAAAATTCGAATCATTTTTATATCATTTTATAATCGTCTAATATTGTCAATTCAAAAGTATATAAAATTATATAAGACAATTGTGTCGATTAGTACAAAAATAAGATTAAAAAAAACAAAAAAACAATAAAATAAAATAAAAAGAAGAAAAAAAAGAATGAAAGTTATGTAATTATATATAAGTTTGTTTCTTATCTACATTTGTTGAAAAAGAAATAAAAAAACAATTGAAAATTGATAACATACAATATTAATGATGGCCTTAAAACATATGCCATTTTATTTTGTATCATATGGTCTGCATTAAATATGATGTAGGATTTTATCTATTTGTGGATAAGTAATTATAAAAAATAAAATGATTAGCGTTAAAACAAGCTGTCCCTAGATTAAGTAGGGTTATCTAAAACACGATATGAAGACTTAATCACATTGGGTATTACTGTTGCTAACATAAGTAAAAAAAAAAAAGGTTAACTTATTTGTACACTTTGTGAATTTTCTTCGTTCATCATAATGCAAAAAAAAAAAACAGAATGATTTAAAAAGTTAAATAATATTTTTCATAATAAAAGGATACACATGAGATCGAACGAGCGAACATTGGCCGTGATCTTAAATAGAAAACTGTTACAAAATCGATGACTAAACTACCCTTGGCACTGATTTTAACGTGCCAAGTTAGATCTTTATCGTATTGTAATACTTTTTCATTGTATTCAATTATCAATTTATAATTTCTTATTTCTATATATATATATATATATATATATATCCTCGAAATGATTGTGAATCATTGACTTAGATAATTTTTATAATAACTGACACTATTATTATATATTATATATGTATATATTAGCTTGTAAATAATATCTATAGTATAATTAACTATTAATAATATTATACTATACTTTTAAAAATATACTTTTCTTTACCCAGATATAAATATTATACTTTGATTAGTATAATAAATATATTATCTAATAAGCTATATTATAATTATAATATTATATAATATTATGAGAGAATAGCAATAAATCTAATAATTAAAAATATATTATATAATTTAGTTAGTTATTAATAAAATATATAAAATATTTTAATATCTTCTATAGATGGGTAGTTCTCTTCTCTCATCCTGCCGATTTTACACCAGTATGTACGACCGAATTGGGTCGTATTGCTGTTCATCAGCCACATTTTGAACGTCGTAATGCTAAACTTTTGGCTCATTCTGTAGACAAGCTTAAAGATCATGTCGATTGGGTGAACGTAAGCGCAATATAAAATCAAATTCACATTGGCCATTTTTATACTTGAATTTTTCAAGATTATTAATTTTTTTTTTTTTTTTTGTAAACAAGGATATCAAATCTTATTGTCGCGATATTCCCGGAGCATTCCCGTATCCGATAATCGCTGATGCAGATAGAACTTTAGCAGTACAACTCGATATGATAGACGAGGACAGTAAAGATGATCCGGACACTGCTCAAACTGTTCGTGCACTTTATATAATAAGTCCTGATCACCGATTACGTTTGTCAATGCATTATCCAACTTCTACTGGACGTAATGTCGAGTAAGTTTACATTTGAGTTAATGATTATGATCGATAATTACAAAAACAAAATCTTCTTCTTCTTAATTCTACACTCTAATTAAACATTTTGTTATTCAGTGAAATATTACGTGTGATTGACTCTCTACAATTGGTCGATAAAAAACCAGAAGTTGCAACGCCAGCCAATTGGACCGTGAGTTTAATTTCCTTTATTTTCTTATTTATTTATTTATTTATTTATTATAATGTTAGGTAAGGAATTAATTAAGAAAACTTTTGTTAATAAACAATCTCATTTTAGCCTGGTGAAAAAGTCATGATCCTTCCTACCGTAAAAGATGAAGATTTACCTAAACTATTCCCGAAAGGAGTCGACAAGGTTTCCATGCCGTCAGGCAAAGTTTACGTTCGTACAACTACAGATTATTAAAATATTAAAATGATAATATATATATAATAATGATTATATACGTGCCATTCTTTTGTTTACAAATTTAAAAATTAAATTAATGTACAAGATGATTCTATCTTATTATTTCTCCCGTGATTTTATGAAAATAAGATTATCGTGTTGAAGTATGTATAAATAATCTTTTTAATTAAATTTATCATTATATATATATATATATAAAATAAACAATTTGTTTGTTCTCTGTAATTGACTTGACAACAGATATTTTGCGAAATAAATTTTTGGTTTTTATTCTATTAAAAATACTTACCACATTCTCTGGAAGTTTATGTCCTGGCAGATATTTTATATTTTCGTGTAACTCGTTAATTATATTTGTCAATTTTTGATTATTTATTATTTCTTCATAAACGTACATGGGTACACGTTCGGCAAATTTATTATTAAACTTGACGACATTTGCACCAATGATCTTTGCTATTGCCGAGCCCCTGAAAATACAAAATTATATTAGTACAATTTTTCTTAATCTTTTACTTTTTTTTCTTCTTCTTCTTCTTCTTCTATTTATTCAAAGTCCTTTATTATTATTAATATTTGATTTATATATGAGATATTATCCAATGTGTATCGTTTACATTATCGTATAAGTATATTCAATAATACAACGATACGATATAAGTATTACCATATTCAAATAACAAAAATTATGTGATTGGATTAGAATCGAGTAATAAGGATGTCTATGATAATCCTATCGCTAAATTTAAATTCATCGATTATATAATTATCTTCGTCGTTTGAATAATTTTGTCCATCTTATAAAAACATTGTGCATAACAGAATATTAATTTTATTTAAATGTAGTATTTGCATCATGAGAATAAATAATGAAATATACGTCTATTGTACAATGTTAAACGAGGCACATTTTAATGACTGATAAACAAATAATTACATACGATAGAATTGTGAAATACTAAGATACAGACAGACAGTGTAAACAATTCAAATACAAAGTACAATGCATCGATAATTAAAAAAGTATCATCAAGAAAATAAGATTGACTTGACGATCAAGTAATAATGGATGGAATAAACCTGGAATTAAGGAAATGACATTAACAACGATGCTAATTAGATGAGATAATTTATTGGTTGAGATTAAAATAACTATTACCAAAGAAGGAAAAGTCTACTCTTGCAAAAGTGGATAATGCAAAAAAAAAAAAAAATAAAGAAATATATAGCAACGAACATGAAAGATTAAAAAATATTTGTAAGGCCAAATTTCACAAGGCATGTAATTTCTACTCGTAAAACAAATTCTCTCTCTCTTTATTTATTTTATTTTGTACAAAAGGAGATCACACGACAGGTAGATACGTATTATTAATGGAAATTCTGTTCCACTTTCGAATACTTTGAGGAACGACAATTCAGTGCCAAGAGATGTACGTAATGTCCGTCTTCTTGACGTTAATATATATGTACGTACGTATACACAAATACTTATATATATATATATATATATGTAGATGTAGATGTGTAGTAATGTCCATCAAAAAACAAGTGGTACGTGATATATCCGTGCGTTGAAACGATACGTCGTATCATTCAATGCGTCCTTCAAACAGTTAAACTTTATCTAGATCAGTGATTCTCAATCTTTTATACTTCCCATAAACTATGGGAATTTATAGGATATCTCCAATAGTTATTATCATTTATCAAATTAAACAATTATAAACCTTACTTTTTTTTACCAATCATTTTGAATAACGGTTCATAATTTTTTGTTAACCAATTAACTGTAATCGACGAGTATACTCGTCATGAAGAAATAATAATATTTTGTATTATTACTTCATATTTTTTTTTTTTTTTTTAAAGTCATTACAGCTAGCTGGTTTTAAATATCAAAAATACTTATTCCTGCATGACAAATAAATTCATATTCACGTTCAAAATCACCCTACCTCTGAAATTATGTCCAAATATTTGGGAAACATTTTTGTTATATATATACAGTAAATTGTATATGTAATTTATTAACGTTTTTACAAGGTACTTTCAAATTTGTAACTATTTATTCAACATTGAGAATCATTAATCTAGATAAACTATATTTATTTGTTAAAACATTATTACAATATTATTTCTAAAGAGTGATAAGAATAAAAAAAAAAGAAAAAAAACCAATGTAATCAAACGATTCAATTAGTATAATTTTCTATTTGTGTGATAAATAAGAAAGAGAGAGAGAGAGAGAGAGAGAGAGAAAATATTACACTTAAAAAATAAGAAAAAGGATAAAGATTTGAAAGGAAAGAAAGTCAGGGTCATCACAGTCGTTGCCACAATAGCCAATTGGCTTTAACGTACCAATTGCCACTTCCTACGATGCACACACTCAATTTCTCCGACATGGTCTCTCTCTAACAAATGATTAAATAACTCTTTTTCAACAAAAAAAAAATTTGTTTTCTCTTCTTTTTATCTGAAGAAAAAAAAAAAAATAATAAAAAAAAGGAATAATTTATTAACAACCGTCAGTCCCGTTATTTTTGTCCGTTTGTCATAACGAGATAGACAAAAACAACAACCAAAAAAAAAAAAAGATGAGCAATCGATAAAACGCGAAGATGGATGGCTAACCAACTGACTGATCGATCGGTTGACTAATTGATTGACCGATTGACTTCGTGCGAACTCGTCTCGATCTTTTGTTGACCTTAACGATGAGATGGCCAATTATTTTCTTTCTAATTCTAACGCGCATGCTTAGAATCATAGCCAAGTACGATCGAAATCGAATAACTCTCAATGTAAGGGAGTAATAAAATTAGATCTACCTGCCTTGATAATAGATCTCGATGACATGTAAAAATTCGATAGAGAAGGATAGTTCTACCGATATCTTTGACTTCATCGATTGCTATACCATCCTCGAGCTATCATCGATTACACAATTTGATTTTATTTTTGTTTATCAATATTCAAGGCTTCTATTTTAAGTAACGTAACTCTAATCATTTTTCTTTATTAATAAATATATTATGTTCATATATTTATTATTTGTTTTAATTTTTCAAATTTTGATTTCATATTTTATTAATTTTTGTTGTTGTTATATTTGTAAAAAAAAAGTTCTATTATAAAATGATTTTTCTTTTTTTTAAACATTCACTGTAATAATCATAATTTTAATTTTCTCTTTTAATTATTTTTTCTTTTATACTGTATTATCTTTAATAATTACGATATTCTCTAATAATTATAAATTACAATGGGTCTATGAATTATTATAGAATTAGGAGATGAAAACATCGGCCCGTATTTATTATTATTATTATTATTATAAAAATTCTTACACATATATATATATATATAATACTTTTACAAAATTTTATTATATATAGAAAAAGAGCAATATATAAAAAAGTATAAAAGTGAAAAAAAAAAAAAAAAAGGAAATTTATTATAAATTATACACAACGACGTCGAAACAACTGATAATAAAATTTAAAATCGTTTAAAAATAATGCACTTAATTATATTTTTTGTTAACTTAAAAGTAACTTCCAAATTTGTATTTAATATTTTTGTGAAAAAATAAAAAAAAAAATCTTCCAATTCCTTATTTCCAGTAAGTTCGTTAGAGGTGACTCCTTGGTGACTTTAATTGTCCCATCTTAGCGTAGACACCACAATCATCGTCATTACCGTTCCTATATATCAATAGTGAATAGAAATAAATTAGAAATTTCTGTCTGTTATCGGTAAAAAAAAAAAAAAATTATCATGAAAAATACTGTAAGAAATATCATTAATTGTATATGTTCATTTTTATTTATCATCTGTATAAATATATATTAATACGAATCAGAATTTGGACACAATGGAATAAAATGAATTTATTATTCTTTATTTTTTTTTTTTTTTCGAGTTAAAAATAATTCGCTGCATTTGAAGTTGATCAAAATTACAACTTTACATTGTAATAAATATAAGTAAAAAAAACAAAAAAATAGTAATCAAAATGACTTGAGAAGGAATTATTATTTTATTATTGCCAAGATGCGCGCGCGCCCTGACATTATATAAACTCATTTTACAATTAATTATTTTCTTTTTTTTTTTTTTACTTTCAATAGCAACGAAAATAATTGAAATATTTAACTTAATTGAAACACACTAGATATATTAACAGTGTGGATGATACATATACTAACTAATATTCAGGTCTTATTGGGACATTATTAAATGAGAACAATATGAGATTTATATTTTATTGATGAACGAAATCTTTTCTCTCTATGTGAACAAAGTTAGCAAAATATGGGAAGAAAAAAAAACTCAACACAGTTTCAAACTACACAATGTGTGTTTTTTTTTTTTTTTGTTATTTTGTTATTTTTTAACGTATTAACAATTAACATTCGTATATGTTCTCTTTTTAGGTACAATTATATTCTTATAACTTTCTTTTTTTTTTTATAATAACATGGTAATATGCCTATACAATAAAATTTTGTCTTGACACTATATGATATGGTAACGAGCCAGGAAAACTGACACGAATTAATGTACATATCCATTTTGTCTTCGTCCAATTTTTTGCACACGTTGCAATTTGGTTTTTTTTTTTTCTTTGCAAAGTATTATGCACTTATAACACATTTGAAATAAACATCTTAATAAAATATATAGTCATTATATAACTCTACTCATAATTCTTCGTATACTTTTAATTATTTTGTAACATTGTATCATGTGAAGAAATCTTTACAATATACAAAGAAAAAAATGAAAGAGAAATATATAATAATTAATTTTTTAATGGAATCGATAAACAAATTAATATTCGTCTAATATAATTAAACAAGGATTGTATCAAGTTTGAACATTTTAGTTTAATTATTAAATAGTAAATAATTAAAAATGATATATATATATATATATTTCATTTTTAAAATTATTACTATTTAATCTGATATATACATAAAATGTGCGTTTAATATTTTAATATAATTTAAAGATTTTATCGTAGATTAATCTAATCTACGAATCTAAAATTATTAGAATAATAACAACTGAAAAATATTCGATAAATTTCTAATAAGAATGTGTATTAAACTTAACAACAAAATAAACTTAACAAATTTTCTTTGATAAGTAATTAAATTTCTAAACAAAACGATTAAACACGTATAGATTTTTTCATTTCTTGTTTTAGTTATTGAAGATTCATTAAAATAAGAAACCATTATTTTGAGAAGTTCTGTTGGTTACGACAAATAAAGAAAAAAATAATGAAAGGCCTGCTTTCCTTATTTGGTACGTTAAACGAGTACTTATGATTTTTCTAAATATACATATATATATATATATACATACATATATGTACATATTTGTGTAAATTGATTTATACATACTATTGGCCAAAATGTTCTTATTATCAACAGATCTTCTCTCATTTACGTTTCACCAGTAAGTTAAGTCTAATAAAGTCAGAGAATAGATTGCAGAAAATTAAAATAATTATAACGTTAGAGACGGATTAAGTGTACATAATATTTAATTTAATGAAATGTTGTTTTTTTTTAACGATTTTACTATATGTATATAAATACATATATACTAGTAATTTCAAGAAAAGCACAAATATTAAGATAATTATTAACTATTGGCGTCTCCATATTGTTTAAATGTTAATATTACTTTTGATAGAAATACAAAATCAACATACTAAATAAAATGAATGTAAGAATTAACATTGCATGCCCAAGTCTAAACTTATTGAACGACTATCATTGTATTTCAATCTAATCCACCTCTAACTTTAATTGTGACTATTGAACGCTTACATGTGTTCCGGATGATTGCGTATACAATCGATCAGATCAGCAGCTTTTAACTGACCGATGCAAATATGATGGACTGCAGTGAAGAGAGGAAATTTATTTTCCATATTTTTAGATTTTAACATATAATTAACTTCTTCCGCAGTAAATGGTCCTTGCAATTTTTGTCCATTAAGCATTTCCTTCTCTAATTCCTCAATAGTCTGAAATAAATATATATATATATATATATATATATATATAAAATTTGTTTTCTAGTCTATCAAGACTTCATCTGAATGATAATTATAATGTCACAAACCTTTCCAGTTTTTACAAAAGCTTCTGACACCTTACGATTTCTTCCACCATAACATGTTGTAATAAGATCAGCTACGCCGCAACTTTCAAGGAATGTCGACAATTTTCCACCGGGATAAAAGACATCAACAAATTTAATCATTTCCTTTAATCCCAGACGAATAACAGCAGCTTTTGTATTATCACCTAAACCTAATCCATCGACAAAACCAGCACCGCAAGCGACAATGTTCTATAAATGTATCCAAATGATAATAATAATAAGTAATATAAACATTAATTTGTAAATATGACAAAATATTTTATAAATTACCTTCAATGCACCACAGCATTCGACTGAATCAACATCTTCTACTACAACAACTCTAAAATACGACGTTTGAATTAAATCTCGAAGAATTGGAGCCATTTCTTTGTCCTTACATCCTATAAACATTCATAATATTAATATTTTTCATTTTACTCTCTTACCTAATATTATTAAATTTATCACTGTGATAATGTGCACATTAATATAAAAGTAATTAAATATTAATTTGAAATACAAGTAATTATTTATAATTATGCGTATAGTTACATACTTTATTTTAGATGTAACTCACATTACTATTTACCTATGGTGGTTTCGCAAAACATTTCTTCTGCTACCTCAGATGCTAAATTTGCTCCCATTAATACAGACACAGGAATGTGTAATTCTTTAGAAATAATATGTGAGATTAATTCTATACCTCCGCCTTCTTTTTTGTCAAAACCCTGTAGAAAATAATTTGAAATATAATTTAGTTAAATACACATATATATATAAAATGTTATTACAACATATATTTATCATAACATACTTTTACTAGGGAAAGACCAATGGCTGTAGGTTTAATATTTCCAAGAAGTGTGCTACATATTCTTGGAATAAATTGATGTGGCACCACAAAAATAAGAATATCAGCATCCTTTGCAGCCTCGACAACATCAGGAACTGCAATCTAACATTTAATATATGTTTCAATTATTATCTTATAAATATTCAATATAATAAGTGTTAAAATATCTTCTTTTCCAAAGTAACAAATTTAAATCTATTATATCAATGATTTACAGAAAATACTATAACCTTGATTGTAATCTTAATGATATCATTTATAGTTGTAAGATAAATATAAAAAGAATAATATTAATAACTGTGATCAATAAAAAAAAAAAAATAAAACAACTTAATCGTTTATCATCGTAAAATTATAAACATAATCCGAATAATAGATATAAGTAGAAAGTGATCTTCTGTCGATACAAAAAAAAATATATATATATATATATATATATTTTTCAATTTTAAACAATTTTTAAAGATAATTCTAACTTTTCGTCGATAAAGAGCAATCTAAACGTATTTGACTTTAGTTTTATCGGTAAAGTAGTTTTCATATTCCAACTGTAAATAAAAAAACATGTTTTACGTAATTTTAAAAATGGTTTATTATATATATACATAAAATTTCAAATGTGAGCCACTTCTCGTATTAAAATATTTATCATTTAAGCTTAATATTATTATTAACTTTGTTCATATTTTTACGAATGTATTAAAACATTATTAATCTGATTGGAATTTGATTTGTTTTGCGTGCTCATGTTAAGGATCAAGGTTCGAAGTTCGAATATTGTTTGAATATAGAATAAGAAAGCTATTAAAAAAAAAAATAATAATAATAATAATAAAAAGTAAGATAGCCGTATAAATAATGTATTATTTATATATACAAATCCGTTATTTATAGAGTTACAATTTACTCATATGAACGTTTGTTTTTTTTTTTTTTTTTTTTTTGTAATTATCCGTTTTAAGATACTTCAGGAAAAAAACAAAGATTTAAATAAAAAAAAAAAAAAATAATACTAATTATTATTAAAACAAATACTTACGACATTTTCCGGAATTCGATGGCCAGGAAGGTATTTAACATTCTCGTGTGTTTCATTGATTATTTCAGTCAGTTTTTTTCCATTTATTAATTCCTCGTAGACGTACATAGTAACGCGGTTTTCAAATTTATCTTGCGTTTTGGCATTGGCGCCAACAATCTTAGCAATGGCCGATCCCCTGTTGTAAAAAGAACAACAAAAAATATATCAATTTCTGCTTTACAAATTATAATGACAAAAAAATTATATTATAAAAAATTATTATTAAAAAAAAAAAAAAAGAAAAAAAAAGTACCTTTTGAATTTTTGTCATTACACATCTTAGATAATATCTTTTATTTGTTCTGTGATATTTCATAACACTAATCCTACTAATTTTAGATAGCTGACATGTTTGTTTAAATATAAGATAAATAATTTTACTAAATTTCAAGTATCTAAAACTTCAGTTTCTCTTATCCATTATATGATATCGATTATTGATAAGTTTATAACGTAATCTTAAACGCGAATAAAATATCTGCTTCATATTTTGTCAGTTACCATCAACCAATATTTTCACATACATTTGTTGTTTTTTTTTTTTCAGGTAATATAAAAAATGTATGTTTTTTTTTTTCTTTCTTACGCATATGCAAATAAAACGTTACATAATAATAAAGAGACTTTGTGAATTATATTCATCTTTAATATATCACACACACACACACACACACACACAGAAATATGTTTATGTAAATATATATGTTAATGAAGTATAGAGAAAAATTTCATTATTTCGTCATATGTGTGATATTAATTAGATTGAAAATCAACAATTATTTTGATTTACACTTATTAAGTGTTATCTAAAAACGTTATTTATTTGTTTTAACATTTATTTTCTTCTTCTTCTTCTTCTTTTTCTTCTTTGAAAAACAACAGATGTGGCAATTGAATCTGTCCTATGTAAGAATATTTATGAGACATTAGTTTCGTCTAGTTACGACTATAATAGTCAAGGACAAATTTTATGATAAATTTTTTTCTCTCTCTCTCTCTCTCTCACAATTTACTACAATTTTATATATTTATGCAATATTATTAATATAATAATAATAATAATAATATACTAATATTATTGAAAAAATTGTTTAAATATTTCATTGCATAACTTGTTTTATTATCATTATTTTTTTTTATCATATAATATGATAATATCATATCATAGAAAAAAAAGAAAGAGAGAGAAAGAGAAAAATAACTATAGTTTGTTCCCACATCAATTTTAGCCGCTCAAATTCGAAGGTTAACGGGACGACCCTCGCTCGTTAAAAATGATAAAAGGGATATTCTTACATTTGACAAAGAATCTACTTATTCTATTTGCTTGGATACTATTCAAGAAATTAGCAGCTAAATTGAATCTTATTGAAAAGTCAAAGTAACCTTCGACCATCAACAACAACGCATGCGAATATCGATGAATCGTTGTTTTTTTTTTTTTTATCTCTTTCTATCTTCTTCTATCTTCATCCCTTTTTTTTCCTGTTCGATAAGTGTTAAAATATATGTGTGTATATATATGTCTCTCTTTTTTTTCTAATACTTTTCTATTATACCACATATTTACCAATTTCCAGAACCAATGATGCAGATGCGTTTCTTCTCCATTTTGTATATCGTAACTTGAAATTAACAAGATACTAATGAATAAAGGAAATTCTGTGACAATAATAACAACACAACAACAATAATAACAATAACAACAATTAACAACGACGACGAGACACGAGATTTAAATTAATCAACAACAACAACAAAAACCAACTTAATTATTTCTTTTTCGTAAGAGTTTTTCTTTTTTTTTCGCAAAGAAAAAATAATTAAATGGACAATAAGACCCTTGACGTTACTAAGCTCCGCCGATTCTGAACAAGAAAGTGAAATCGCACTATGTATACTACTACCCGCCAGATAACGTCAATCGCGCATGCGCTTGTCTCCATAGAGATGGATTTTTTCTTTTCTTTTTATTTTCTCTCCCTCTCTCTCTCTCTCTCTCTCTCTCTCTCTCCTCCCTTCCTCCCCACAATTATCACAATTTATGATAATTGTCCGATCAATATATAAATAATCTTTTTCTAACTTTTATTTTCTTGTTAAATTTCTTCAATATTTTCTAATTTAAGTGTTCATATTAACAAACAAAAAATTAATAAATTATATGTGTAATATAATTATTAATATATATATTAAAAAAAAAAAAAAGATTTTTTTGTGCTCGCATTTGAAGTATAATGTTGGTATTCAATGGGAGATGAAATATTAAAGATATATACTATGAAATATGTATTTTGTAATCTATTTTTTATAGTTCATAGCATACACTGTTTTGAAAGCTAAAAACATGACAAGAACATGTTTTGCTATAAGTTTAATACATTGTATTATATTGCATTATAACAAAAGATGTATCGATTACATGTTTTTTCTTACTGTGAATTTGTTTAATTAATTTTTTATTTAAATATATATATATATATATGTGAGCCACTTAATTGGTAAACCAATTAACTTTATAAAACAAAAAGTCCAGAAAATTGATAAAATTATGTATATATATTTTCATATCATTTAATTATTTAATGAATATACTAATTGTTGTTATTTAATGCTATTAAGTTATTCGCTTTCGTTTATGAACATCTCATATAACATATACATATATATATATACATAGAAAGTATTTATAAAGTATTAATATATTTGCATTTTTTTTTATTGATTCCGTGCAATTTAATTACATCTATGATAAGAAATATATTAGTTAATTAAGTAAACTTTTTCGTTTCTTTTTTTTACTCAATACTATAATTACATTTTTTTTTTTTTGCAAAAACACGGATTAATCAGATACACCTTCAATTATAACATTTAAAAGTTATTATAATTATTTGAAACAATGATTACATTACAATTTCGTTTTATATATTTGTTAACCTGATGATATATATATATATATATATATATATATATATATATATATATATATATATCATAATTTTTGTGTGTGTCTATGTCATTTATAACGGTTTAATTGTTTTCATTAATGCTCTTAATCCTCGGTAGTCGATTGAGCAGCATCTAAAATAATTTCGAACGAAAATGGTTGAAAACTATAACCCAAACCAGCGTAAAACTTGCTCTGGAACTCCACCCTATATTAGAAATAAGTAATGCACAATATTAGTTTCTATAAATATAAACATTACACTTTATTATTATTACAAAATTGTTATATTTATGTTGTTCCAACATTATACTTTCTTACCAATGAAGACGAAGAGTATGTAAGAAAGCTGAAAGTCCTTCCATTAGGACTAAAATACCAACAGTTAAAACAGCCCAAAATGCGAATACTATGCAAAGGAAAATACCACCAGTCCAACCTTCACGAGTCAATCCATTTCTCATTACCATAGCCCATAATACTTCTGAGAGTTCTATTAAAAATGTATATGTTTGTACGGATATGTGCAAAGATATTTTAAAACAAATAAAAAACAAGAAATAAATGTTATTTGTATTTAAACTTACGAGCATGAGCAAGAGATAAAGCCCACAAACGTAAATATGATGCAGTATGTGAAACACTACCAAGTACATATTCGATAGTATGAATGCCTTGATGTATGAAAACTTCAGCCATATCTTCTTGTTCTTCTTTATGACCACCTTGGACAACACCTCCTGTTGGTTGCATTGCACCAACATTACCATCTACATCACCATTTTCAGCACCATGATTGTTTAACTGCATTAAATATAACAAATAAATTAGTAATATAAACGTATATAAGATACTTCAAATGTAACATTGTATTATAATTAATTATTACGTGTACATACTTGATAATGTTGTTTCTTTGCATTACGCATTAATGTAATTGGCTTGGCTAATAACATCCATGGGATACAAAGGATAGCTACGACAACTAAGAATTTTTGGAATCCATCTTGACCACCATACATCCATTTGTCACAACCATTCACATGTACAGGTTTATTGAAAAGTACCATGTTGATAAATGTTATTAATACTGATGGTGCACAGTAAGGACTAGGACGAATTTCTGTAAAAATTAATTTAAAAAAAAAAAACATTTGATCAATGTTTGTCAAAAATCATTTGATCAAAAAAAAAAATGAAAAATTTCATGATATTACCTGATGTTAAGGTTGCATGATATTTTATCCATTTAATAAACATAAGTACGACCATGTATAAGAAAAGTACTACTAAAAATATAATCTGAGGAATAAATTCACAAGTGATATTTATCTTCTTTTTGAAATACATATGATTCCATAATCCAACGACAACGCCAAACAACATATGCAATACACCAAAGATTATTGAAATCTTCATTTTATACGAATTTAAAAATATAATTTTATTTTCTGCTAATTGCCATACAGGATCCAAACCAAATGGATAAGGATTTTGTCTGTAATCCGTTGTATTTGGATTTAATTGGAGTGCTCTATTCGAATGAATAGTTTCGAAATTATAAGTGATATTCCAATGTGATCCAAAAATATTTAAAGATTTAGAAAATACATCGTTATATATCAATCCTGTATACATTGAAAATAATCCCATTAAAAATATAATATATCTGCCACCAAAAAAGATATTCCATATTTCATTGTCTGATTTTTTTGCCGCCAATGGTTTTTCTTTTAAAACCATCCATCCACCAAATAAGAACATAATTAATCCATGTCCAAGATCACCAAACATGACAGCGAACAAAAATGGAAAAGTAATTATAGTATATGGTGCAGGATTCATTTCTCTGTAAGATGCAACTCCATACGCATCGATCAAAGCTTGAAAACCCTTAGTAAATTTATTCGTACGATTGTAAGTTGGTGGATCTTCAAATGTTTCCATACGATTTAAAATAGGAGGTACAGAACTACCACTACGTTCCTATAAAATATATTTATATAAATGAGATAACTAATGATACACACATTTAGATAGTAGTAAAAATAATTAAAAAAAAAAAAGTGATATTACCGTTCCACGACGTAAGGCAAGCTGAATCGTTTCAATATCTAATACAGGCACCCAACATTCAGCTATCAAACATTTTTGAGTGACATCTAAATTGAATAAATTTAATGTATGATAAATTGCCTTTATTTTTCGTACTTTAACAAACCAATTTTTGATATTTTTTGCTGCAGCTACTAAAACACGGTGACGATGATCTTGAGTTTGACCAAGAACCTATAAACATTTTCTTATTTTTTAGAAATATGAACAAGTCACAATTAAAAATTAAAAAACAATGCATATATTATTATTTTACTTAAACACACTATTCTTTATTATATATATATATATGTTCAATTTTTTTAAACATATTTTTGAATTATAAATATTTACCGTGTTTAAATCTTCAATACGTGTCATCACTCCCATAGCCATTTCCCTTCGATCAGCTGGTGCTTCAGGACAGGGATATAAAGTTGCCCTGAAACCTTCGCATATTTTTTTAACTCGCGTCTTTAATTGATCACCTTGGAAGAAGATAATAAATACTGATTTAAAGACTTGGTCACCCTAAAAAAAAAATTACAAGAACAATAAGTTTTACTAATATCCAATATAAAATTTGTCTATATATTTTTATAATTACATACCGTTGAAGGATCCTCTAAGGGTGTTTCAATTTCAGCTTGACGTAAAAATACATTTCCACGACATGCACGCCATAGCATGCGTTCAAATGCAGGAATGCGTTCACGTAGTATAACTCCAGCAACGAAACTATGAAATACATATGAAAATTAATATTAATTCATAAAAAAAAAATTTCTTTTTCTTTTTTTTCTGTTTAAATATAATAATCCTAAAGTTAATACTTATTTATGTATTATTTATTTGTATGTAAGTATATCTGATTAAAACTATAACGTACAGAATCAGAGCTATTTATTGAATTATGCAACAGGTTGTTTTGTAATGCATATATCATTTTATATATTTATATACATATTATATAAATAAAAAAAAAAAATGATAAATTACAATATTATTTAATGTAAGTATCATAGTTGAAATTAACAGTAAACACCTACAACATGGGTGTTACGTAATTTTCAATCTGTATCGATTTTTATATAACTTATAAACGCAAGTGAAGAAAATGGATGAATAATCTTAGTTTTATTTATTGTCATGTAAATATGTTATTGCAAAACAAAAACCAAAAAAAAAAACAAAAAGAACCTTGACTTCTATATTAATATTAGAAGTTTTCAATTTGTTTTCATTGAATGATGATCTCTGCAGCCATGGTTATTCACATACCTATTTTTAAGGGGTTTATTTAAACATGTATAATAATTAGAATAAGAATTTTCTCAATAACACAGCAGAATATCTTGGAACAGCATATATGGTCACTCCAAAAAAAAAAAAAAAGTGTTACTTTGTATGAAGGTAATAACAACGTATATATGTAGTTATCAAAAAAAACTTACAAGAATACCGGTGCAACCATTTCCCAGTGGCTTCAATACTGTTTAAAATTATTTATGTAAAAGTAATAGTGTACATATAGGTATTCACAGCATTAACAAATTTGAATAAAATGCGCGCGTAATCATTGAATTAATGAAAGTTCTGATCTAAAATGATTAAAATATATTTATGTGACATATTAACTAAACTATATACGATTAAATTTACATAGATTACAATTTCGAATTAAACATCTATTTCAAATGTAATGATTAACATTCTATAATGTTGGAAAAACATCAAAAGTTTTACTACTGGTTGCGCAGAGTGAAAATATTGAGATTTTACTATAATTATATAAACTTATTATAGAGAATGATTTAATATTGATTTATTTAATGATCATGCTATGAAATACCAATCAACATATTAACAACTAATCAACCAAAAAATATGCTACACTTACATTTTCTATTATATTTCATTTAAGAGATTCATCGTTAGTAAAGGATCTATAAAATTCATAGAAAACTATATCTTTTTTTATTGGAAAATTTAAAAATAAATTCTCATATAAATATATAAAATCAATGAAAAAAAAAACAAAAACAAAAACAAATTTAGAACATTTTCATGTTTAACTTTCGCTTATTATAAAAGAAATGTTATTGATATGTTTAAATTATCTGTGGGGTGTATATATATATGTATCTTACCGTTATATTGTATAATTCAGTTAAATCATGAATCGTACATCAATCACAATCGTAAATTTATATATTACCTAGTTGAAGTATATAATTCTGTTTTCTTTTATACTTCAACAGGTCATAATAGTTATTTCATGAATTAACGAATTTTCCAAAGTAACGATACCATATACATATATATATATAATTATTATTATTATTATTATCAATAAAAAATATTGTTCTCATAGTAATCCAAGATGTTATAAATCTTAGAATAAAATGAAAAATGCAATATGCAGAACCTGTTAATGGTTAATTAGTAAGATATATTTTATCAAAAGCGGTGAATATAGATTTAAGGAAAGGAATAACTAGTTTTGGAGTACGTACCCCAGTTGGACAGGACCAAGAGCAGACTGGCGGGCGACATTATCGTCACTAATCAACGCACGTGTCATGGACTCGGTGGGGTTCAAGCCTGCGTGCTCTTGCTGACGATACAACAGACAAGACACAACCACATTAGCACACTAGACATGACCACAATGCTTCAATGCCATTTTGTCGTGTTGCATAGGTGTCTGACCTTCGCGTATAGATTTTATTAAAATATCTTTAACGATACAAATTCCCTCTTATTTTTTTTTTTTTTTATACATATTAGAGTTTTCAATATTGTATATAATAGAAAATATTATATACTAGTAGAGAGTATATATTGTATACAGTAGATAATTTGATCGTATAAAGATATTTTGTCTTCGTTATAATTTTAGTATAAATATGAATTGCCAAATTAGTAATGCTGCATTACTGGAGAACTATTCAAACCCATGTTTTTTTTTTTTTTTTTTAATACATGCTTTATAAAAGAGTATGTTGGTGAAACATGGCAATTCTTATTTAATGAATGATCTGTAAAAACCTGAAAGCAATTATTTAACTATAGTTTTAATTAAGATCATTTTTCCAAAGATATATTGTTAAGTTAAAAACTTTTACAAATAATAAAATAGTTTTTCTTTTTTTTTTTTTAAATCTATGTACATATATATATATTTCTTAAAATTTATCTCTCTTTCTATTTCTATAATTTTAAACATAAATATATATGTATATATAACTCAGTTGTATATAAACAAGAAAATTTCAATATATTATATTATATCAATGTACAGTGAAATCATTTTTCCTATTTATTAAAATATAAAAAACAATAAAATTTACAAGATACTTGACAAAAAAAAAAAAACAAAACAAAAAACACCAAATAGCCGAAGCAAAGCCAATTTTATAAATGCATTGATTTTTATCTTTACAAGTTTTTTATGTTTTCATGAAGCAATTAAAAAATTTGTCTTGTTTCATCATTAGTTTAATATAATTTTTCTTTTAATTATAATATATCAATTATGATTGTAAAGATCAATGCATGCAACACTAATAACAAAAGAAGACATGCTCCACACACAAATGCTATATGTTAAAGAGGATATATATACATACCCATGGCCACACCATCATCATTCATGTTATTTACATTATAAATATATTATGATATATATAATCTTTTTCTTTTTTTTTTTTTTTTTACATTAAATGTTTAAACAAGATGAAATTTTGGTTATACTCTCTCTTGACTATTTTGCCTATTAATTATAATTAAAAATATTCGATACAGTTTGAAGATTTCTGTTTGAGCATAATTTACAGTTTACAGGTGATCAGTCAAACTGTATCAACTGTTGTACCGTATGAATTCTAACAAACATTGCTAAATAGTCTTATGACACACAATTTGTAAGGAATTAGCACGTTGTCAATATTTTAAATTTGGAAGTATACAATAATATTGTTAAATGAAGCAAACAATCGCATTTGTTTTTAAAGAGCATATAATACTACCAAAGCACAAAGTCTTATTTCATTGATATTTAATTAAATAATATATTATGAGAGAATGCAATCGTGTGCGCACACACATACATACACATGTATACATGCACACACACATACACACATCTGAAAAACTAATATTAACAAGTAATTAAAATAAATTAAATAAAATTGTATCACTGTGCTAATAGATTTTTTTTTCTTTTTGTAAAAATATTAATTGTAAAATATTTATGTACTATTATCATAGTTGCATCAATAAATTTGCTTTGGTAATTATAATACAAATGCTCTTTCTTATTGCAGTGGGATATTGGAGAACTACAGGCAGACATTGAGCAAAACAATTTTGCAAACGCAAATAACGGTTGATAACAGCTTGCCTGAGGGGGCTCCTATAGTGTGCTCCTATGGTGTCTGCCGCAGTGTACAGGTGCTGTAACCACAGAACACACTGACGTATCGTGCCCTCTACTTATAACTAATTCTTGATATGCAGCTTATCATTTGCATATGTAACAAAAGCTTCACAACATTTTTTTTTTTTCAGCTTATCAGTTACATTATCAAATCTTATCCCTTGTTGCTAAAGAAACATAACAATCACGCAGTCCTGAATAATCCCATTATAATAAGACCTTACGGTTTGGATTTAATTATATTCCTAACATTAAAACAGTAGTGACCGAGTACCATTCAAATTTACAGTGCAATCAGTGTAATTAGTGAAGTGTTCTAATACAAAATCTATGAAACATGCATAATGTACATAAAATGATTCTCGGTCACTAAAACTTAAAATACAGAGTGTAGAAATTCTGATGAATTATTGTTAACTTTAATCTTTAGTTTGATTTTTTTTTTTACAAATAAAAACGAATATATGAAGATGCTCTTATCTATTTTAATATTTAA
>NW_015148979.1:1438106-1456374 GCF_001465965.1 Polistes dominula | reverse complement strand
TATATATATATATATATGTATATATATTTAAGTAAATAATTTGTCAACAAACAAATATGTGTCTTTATTATATGAAAATATCGTTAGATATATATCAATATTTATTTTTATAACATATTGATAAAATATTTTCAGTATAAGAAAATAAAATAAGATAAAATAAAAGTGACATATTATTAACATACTACTAATAACATAAATAATGATAATAATTGGTATTTATACAGACTAATAAAAAGAATATAATATTATGATGTATGATAATAAGTAAAAAAGAACATTTTGAAAATATGAATTACTACACTCTGTATTATTCAGAAGTACGTCACAATTGATTACCCGAGCTTGAGAGCCTGGCCGCCAGCGCGGAGGCCCTCTTCACCCAAGAGAGTGACTTGTTCTTCCTCACGACTTGGATCTGCCATCTGCGATACGACACCTCCGTTCTC
This sequence comes from Polistes dominula, assembly GCF_001465965.1. The sequence goes on along the minus strand of NW_015148979.1, from coordinate 1,455,925 downwards.
AGCCTGGCAACAGACACATGTCACCCCTCTCTTGCCCTATTTCCCAGTTGTTTATTTCTTTTCATGACAATTAAACTCACCCTCAACGTTATAACTCTTCATTGTCAATTTTATAATATATTTATCAAAAAATTACTTTCACTTTTTATCTGTATATATGTATATATATATATTGAAATGAAATATTGTGTTGTAACATGATATTAATTCAATTACAAACAAATGATTATCACAGTTATGTATCACGCATCAAGAACAATTGCAGATTGTCTCTATTTGTAAATTTGAGAAACTTCATAAAGCATATAGATACATGCTATACATATATTAAAAATAATGCATACAGATTATGATTTTTATGTATAATTTGTTAACTGTAAATACATATACTATAGAAAAATAGTATTTTTTTGTTTTTTTTTTTTTATATTTTATGCAAAGAGTTTAGAAGAAAGCCGGAGGAAATGAAAGAAAAGATTTTAATCTAACAATAAAAGAAAGTTATTAAATACTTAACAAACAAAAAAACATATATGCAGAGTAATCATCCACTTATATAATGCAATGATCTTTTCGAATTATTGTTACTCAAAAAATGTTTTAATTTAATTAAATTAATCTTTTTATGAGTGGAATATATAAAAGACCATATATGTTGATCGAACATGTTTTTTTTTTTTTTCAAATAGATTCTGTTTAATGTAAATTATAAGATTCCATTAAAAAGAAAGATGTTATTTGTTTTTTTTTTTTTTACATATTTTTTACACGTGTCCATTTACAAAAAAGATTAATTACATTAAATTACTTTCCCTTAAAACAGAATAAATTCTATTTGAAACATTGCTTGAATAAACAAAAATTCAAAGAGATAATTGCATTTATAGAATGAAATGAATCACTTTTTTTTATGCATGTGTGTATATATATGTATATATATATATGCTGTCTAATTATAATTTTTACTGCAAAAATTATATATAAATTTATCAAATTACAAAAGTGAAATGTATTAAATATAATTATGTATTAAAATATACATTATTAAAATATATGATTTAAAAAATATACTTATATAAAATATGTGTAGAATAATTATTATATGAGCTTTGAAAGATTTTGACAATGAAGAAAATAAAAAACTGAAAAATATACATAATATGAATAATTTGAGAACTTATCAAAATATATTTTAATATTATAATTATTAGAATTACATGCATAGAACTTGCATTATACGATACTTCAAGTATAGAATTTTCATGCAATATTTTTTTTTTTTTGTTCTTGTCACAGACATAACATCACAGAAATATCACATGATAAGCATTTATGAATTATATTCTATATGCAATATATTTAAAATAATGTTTTCTATTAATTATCTTAGCAAGCACAAATCAACTTCCATGCAGTAAGTTATCGATATTATATAATGTGAAATTTATACCAATAAATTATAAGTTATTTTGAATATTTATTTATTATAGATATTATGAATGGTTAATATTTTTGTTTTGTTTTAAAAATGCATTATCTAATGCTAAAGAGAACTTTATTCGATATAATGTATTATACAAATTGTATTATGATAAATCTCAGAAGCAGCAATATGATTATGGAAACAATATATAATTGAAATAGAAAAAGAATGAGAGACAACAACAACAAAAAAAAAAACAAAAAAAAGAAAAGGGTAGGAATGGCTATAAAAAGGAAATTATAGAAAAGATCAAAAAAACACCTTCTTGCCAGGTGACATTAACACATTTAGTTACATTTTTATGTGATGATTGAATTGTTATGTTAAATAAAAATCTATTTAGTACTGTGAATATAAAATTTGTATGCAACACATATTCTACAGCTACATTATAATACTTGAACAAATATGTGCACATACTAAGGATAACGAAATTACACAACATAAGTACAATTACAAATTGAGACATTAATATAAAGAATATTTGAATCCCAATAATATGTTTTATATTAATTGAAGAAATATCTTAAATTAATTCTTAACACAAATGTACATTAATGAATGAATTTTGTTTTCAATTAATGATTTTCTTATCTGTAAATGCATAATATATATATATAAATGCAAAATGTTATTGATGCATGTAGATTCAACTACATCTTCTATTCGTTAATATGTCTATATTAGACAAATACATCTTTTTTAAAAAATCATTATATATATTTTCTTTTTCTCGTAATAAAATTGAATTATATTCAGGAAAAATCAATAATTATATAGGAACTTTGGGAAATAGGGCATAATAAGTGACATGTGTCTTTTGCGATTCTGCAACTTGGTTAGTTGATAATAGTAACACATTAAATGTCCTAAAATCACTCAATAGTATTATTAGTAACACAAAACAAAAAATTGTAATACGAAAAAAATTCGATTTTTCTAATTATTATTAACATTAGCACAATTTTTAATATGTTTTATATGTATATATATATATAAATGTATATATATATATATACATATGTATTGAATTTAAATTAAATTTGTTAAGCATTTATAAATATGTATATATTTGCATCGCGTAATTGTAAGTTATTTGAAAATTTTACATGCATCGTATTTGTTCTCATACCCATATTCACAGATTTGCTTTTGAGAAATGATAAATTACAATTTTCTATTTAAATGCTTCTTTATAAAATAAATAAAGGCACACTATCCACAACATAAAAGTTAACTTGCTGAATAGTGCAAAAATATAAATATTTGCAAAGTTCAAAGCATTTTTTTTTTTTTACACGCTTTAAACATATTGATTCAAAATAACATTTAAAAAAAAAAAAAAAAAAAATTAAAAAAAAAAAAAAACCATATATATTTACCATTGAGAAATTACCAATGCAATAACAAGCAAAATATTTTTATAATAAAATATAAAGATTACATTTCATTTTTATGTCCACTGTACTATATGAATAATTTCTTTTTTTTTTTTTTGTAATAATAATATCAGCTTTAGAAATGAAAAATATTCAAGTTTTTAAAATATGTATATTTGTATATAAAGATAAGAAAAGAGAATAGAAATAGATCAAATGAATGAGTTAGTTCAAATGTAGATTTAGATTTTGTATGATCATGTGCATTTCTTTGTGTTATGTTTACAACATCTGCAAATATTTATTTATTATTTAATTTCATTTTCAATGTGAATTTTGTCTGTAACTACTGTAAACAAATATTGACTTTTTCTTTTAATGTCTTTTAACACAAAATAACAAAAAAATTTATTCTTTTATTAAAAATTAAAATTTCATTTGATAATTTATATGTGGAATATAATTAATATCGTCATTATTATTGTCATGGTGATTATCACTATTTTACAAATTAGAAATATTATATTATTGTATATATATATATATATATATCTTTCATATTATAATTATTATTAATGGTATATTATCAATAATAGTTGAAGTTAATTTGAAAATCAAAAAATTAAGAATTTATCCACATTACGTAATTAGTTCCTCAATTAAATGTTAATATTGTTTTAACGCTTAACGTACCATGACCAATCAAATTATCAATTATGAAATTTTTCGTAGCATTTCTTACAAATTATAATACTATTTGATGAGTCAAGAATTCTTATTATATAAATAATATATTATATAAATAATATATTTTTTTGTATATATATATATAAATATATTACATTATATGAAAATAAATATTTCTAAAATTTATATAATAAATGAAAAATATTTTTTTGTATATATATATATGCTGTCTAATTATAATTTTTACTGCAAAAATTATATATAAATTTATCAAATTACAAAAGTGAAATGTATTAAATATAATTNATATATATATATATATATATATATATATATGTTGTAAAGTATATGACTTTTTGAGACAAATCATTTGATCCACTATAAGTATATATATATAAAGAGCATCGGTACGTTTAGTGTTAATATATAATTTTTCTTCATTCCTATAGTATATCTCAAAAATGTGGTACAATGACAAAAACAATGACAATACAATACGGTATAATTAACAATCGAGGCACCCATTTTCAATATATTACCCACACAAAATGATTAAACATAACATGTCAGCTATATAATTTGAAATAATCTTATTTATGATCCAATGTTTTAATGGAATAATATTTTACATTTACGTAATAAAATTATAAAAAAAAAGAAAAATTCTTACATGATATACATATTTTTCATGGAATAACATTACACATTGGATAAGAAATAAGAAAATTCATATAATCATCACATCGGTAATAAACGCGTAAATATAATTTTATTATTTTCAATGATTAGATTCCCAATTTCCAGTTGCATTTGTAAAAATATATAGCATTATCACACATATGGTTATATGTTAATAGCATAAACAAAATGGTTTAGGCAAATCTTACCTCGTCAAAGAAGACTTGAGTTTTTCTTAATATATGCTTCAGCTCAGTCAATTCTAAGAAGTTACGTTTCAAAGCTTCAGCATTTTGATTGACTTCTCGCAGCTCATTTTCCAATTTTTCAAACGTAGCTTCCAAATCAATCATTTCACGAGGTTGCGGTGCTTCAGGATTTTCACCGGTGTCCAGCATTGGTATTCCATCCTTTTTGATTTCCTTTTCCAAATATCGTAACTTTCGTTCCATTTCATCGCAACGACGTACTTCATTAACGAATTTTCGTTGAAATGCATTAACATCGGGATTAAGCTATAACAAAATATCAATTAGAAAAAGAAATAAAAATGACATACAAATTTATACATACATACATACATACATTACATTTATACATTTATATATTACAATTATTAACATACATTACAAATTTGATCATAATTTATATATTTATTAAAATAACAAATAAAAGAGAAAAAGTAACAAATGTGAACATAATTTATGTATTTTTTTCAGTAAAAAAAAAAAAAGTGCATTGAAATGTAAAAAGTTCATAAGAGATTTATATACATATATATATATATATATTAAATTATAAATAGATATAACACATGTATCTATCGATATATAAAGATAAATTCGTAAAGAGATAAGAAAAATACTTACATCTCTAAATTGAACAAGACCAAGTTCGCCAAGTTCGGAGACACAGGCGTAGGCAGCTTCGCTTTGCAAAAAGAGTTGACACAAGGTCATCTCTTCGCTTCGAAAAAGCGAACCCATCTTAATAGATGGAAAATAAACTTATTGGGATAATAAATTCTTTTACGTAAATTCCGTTTTCGCGTAAGGAAATAAAGAATTGAAGAAGATGCGTACTCGACAAGATTCGATGATAATATCGTGAGTCAAAGTAGAAAACCCACACGATACACGATAAAACTCGAGATAAGCACCGATCAATATCGTGACATCACGAGATAGACTATTTTATACAACCGTACGTCAAACGTCACGAGTTCTAAACGTGCCACACTTGCGACAAATACACACCCAATGAACATGTGGCGCTCACTGTGTAGCGGCGATTTTTGAAATTACTCTCTTCGAGTCGATAATATCGATATCAATTCAATAATAAAATAATCGCAACGTTGGTTACGATATTTGCGACTTTATCTATTTATTTTTCTTATTCTTCTTCTTTTTTGCTTATAAATAAGAGAAATAAATATTAATTACATATCGTATTAATATATATTTTAAATAGAAATCTTAAATGTAATTTTATCATTTATCGATAATACATTGTCCATTGTCTTCTCGTACATTAGACAATTAATGACGATACAGAGGTCGCTTCGTACGATTTTCAATAAGTGTCATATGATCATACAACAAGGATCGATCTGAATATCGGGGGAGTGTCTAGTAGCTCATTTTATTTGTGAATTAAAAAGTTAAAAGGAAAAATGTTGAATTTATTTATCTGTTTTTTGATCACTTTAACTGGGGGTAAGTGTAACGATTCAATATTAACATACTTTGACATTAATGGTTAAAAATCAATATTTTCCATAATTGAAATCTATTTTCAAAATGTGTAAAATAGTTTCTTGTTTATAATTGTTATCGAATTGCAGTTTGTGCCCATGGTGAATTTGTTGTACTTAGTAGTCCAGATAGTGTATCTTTTTATGGAAATGAAGAGATCGAGCAAAGTTTACTGAAAGAAGTTTTCGCTGCTAGCTTGGGTTTTACAGCTAAACAAGTACATTTTTACAGTTTAATTGTTACTAATGTTATATTATATTTATATACTTTATTGATTATTATTGATATTGTAGAGAGATACTTGGGAAGGTATTTCCATCACAGATCCATTTTCATTACCAGAAGCAGTCGTTAGTATTGTGGTAGAAGGAGTTGATACGTTAGATATACCAAATGGAAAAAAGTTTCACTTAAATGATGATGAAATTGAAGAAACAACGTGGCAAGCAATAAGCAGACGACTTGCAGAAAGAGATAATGATAATACATTAGTCAGAATTTATTTAGGAGATGGCCTCGATGCTGTATGTTATTAACTTTTAATTAATATAATGTTCAAGCATAAATACATGTTGACAATTGCTATATACTTAAAAAATAAATATTATACATTTTTCTAAATATTAATAATGATATAGCTTGGACAATCTGCACTTGGTGAGCTCAAGCCAATTCCGATAGATGAGTCATCTTTTGTAGCACTACGTTTAACAAATGAAGAAGACCGAAAGTTTCTCGAAGAGATACAATTACTTCGTGCAATTGCAAAGAAAGTACCTACAGCAATTAAAGCAGATGACAAATCAGACGTTTTTTGGCTTGTTATATCAGGATTACGTCCTGTATTAGATTTACATGGAAAGAACTCGACAGCTGCTAAAGAAGCTTTTCTTCTATTGAATGATGCTTTAAACGATATTAGTGAGGCATTTATGAAGGTTTATGATAACAAGGTATATAGAATAATGTTGATTATGATATAAAACTTTTATTTTTGTCTTGATACAATTTAACTTTCAAGTTTGTTTTCAATATAGGTTTTAATCGCAGCGTTCACAAATGATCCAAGCCAAGTACGTCATACTCGTTCCATTTCTTCTAATAAGCAACGCAGAGATACACAGGTTAGCATTTTCTTATAAAATATAATTTACAAGCTATTATAATTCCTCATGTATGACTACATATGAGTAGTACATACAAAATGTTTAAGGATAACATTTATAACAAATGCTTCAAATAACCAGTATTAATTATATACACGCCAAAGGAATAATATTAGGACAAGCTACATATAAATCCATCTGAATTTAACTGCATTCTAGCAATTTGGATAAGAGTTAAAACCAATGAACTATAAGGGTTAAATTATTTCCATTATACTTGATTAATTAATATGTCTTTTATAGGATAATAAAAATAAAAACGTAGTATCCATGGTGGAATCCAGTAATACAGAGTTTAATAGTAATAACATTATTAAAAAGGTATCATTAAATTGTTGCATGAAATATTTTATCAAAAATGGGAAAATCTAATTAGATTTAGTCTTATGCATGATTTCATTTAACATGTGATTGAATTATGCAATATAATATAATTTTCACAACATTATAATTAACGAAAGATATTAAACGTTATCAAATGATTTGATTGAGCATTACATACAAAACAACATACATGCGGATGTATGTGTGCGTGCATGTGTGACTTAACCATACCACTTAAATACTTACTCTATTTCACCTTCAACTACAAATAAGAAATGGAAAATAATTTATACATTGCCTACAGAAGGTACACAAGTTTTACTCTCATCTTACTTATTTTATAATAATTTTATATGAAGATCGAGAAAATTGTGATAAATTACTTTATTTATTTAAATTGAAAATAATATAACATAATAAAAAGAAAATTTGGATAAATTGAACATAAGAAAATATCATTAGAGAGAACTGATTTTTTTTTTTTTAAATAGAATTTATATAATTAATAAATTTATATTCGTGTGTCAAATACTTTCTTTGTAATAGAATTCTTGTTTTTGCTATATATTATTTCTTTGATTCTTCTTCTTCTTCTTCTTCTTCTTCTTAAGAATTTTTTCTATGTCATATTATTTGCAATTGTAATAAACTATGGAATAAAGTAACTTATCCTAATTTGTTGCATCTTTGTGTAATTATTATAAAAAAGTAGTGAGCATACTAATAGACCTTATAGCTAACTATGTTTTGTTTAACGGTTAGCTGCAATTATTTTTATATACATTTTGTAGAAGCTCAATTCTTTTATTTTATTATTAATTCGAATTAAACAATTCTTAAAGATACATAAAAAATAATGAACATGTAACAATTGAAAAAGAGCTTCTATTTTATATTTTAATTATAATTTATTTCATCTTTTACAATTTGTAAAACGATTGAAGATAATTACAATTTGTTTAAATTATTCTGTAAAATTAAAAATCATTATTGTTTTAAAAGTGGAAGTTATAGAATTTTTATAATAAGAATGTTATTTTTTCAAATATATATAAATATATGTATGCATTACATACATTATCGATATATGACTAAACAACGAATACAATTAATTCTGACGAGCAGTTAATGCAGTATTATACAGGATGAGTTATCCAATTTTACAATCTTAATTATTTCTTTTCTACATACAGTTATTGTAAAATATTTTGAATAATAGTAACATGAGTATAATTACTAAATATACAATGGTTATAATTAAGGATATACAGTTAATCAGTCTATTTTGTATATTCACAGTAGTTGTCATTAAAAATTTACAATAAAGCAAAATAATTATTTTTACATTGATAAATGAAGATCAATAACAATAAATACTTTTAATCTGATTAATTGGATTAACACATTCCTGCAATCATTTTGACAATTATATAATTAATATCACATCCGTAATTAACAACTACTGTGATTCTTCTAATTGGTAATAAATTACTACTCTATATTTAGTTTTGCTTAATAACAACATGTATTATAGCAAGCTGACCAAGAAGAAGAAAACAGAAATATAAGTGATGAAGAAAACATAGACACTAATATTCATAGTACTAGCAAAATCAACAGTAATGTCAGCAGTACTACTGAATATAGCGACACCAATGCTGATAGTGGAAGTACTGAAAAGTCTGAACAAGACTTAGCTAATATGGAAAATAAGATAAATACTAACACAAAAAGTGTAGGACAGGTATCACATACACATGCATTCTATGATTTTGTGCCTGCAAACTTTAAAAAAATTAGCATTTGAGTTTAGACAAGGTGACAAGACATAAAAAGTTTACACTTGCTCAAATTAAAATACAATTCATATTTAGTCTTTTTAGTATAAAAATGCTGTTATATATATATATATATTTATCTTTTTTTTTATATATACTAATTTTTTATACACATTGCAAAGTAGTTAAGTAAACCCTAAAATGGATAACTAACAAATGCTTCATATATATATATATATTATTTGCATTAAATTCTTACAATAGATTTATTTGATTAATAATTAGCTTTGTGCTTATATATTATAAATTGCATTATGCATCGCTTGGTAATGTTTATAATATTGTATAGAATGAACTGTCTAATTTTCTGATCTTGATTATTTTTGGTTGGTTTTATCGTTAATAAAAAAAATCTTATGAATCAAAGTTAAACAAATTTATAACAATTACTATAAAATGAATATAATCAAGATCGTAAAGTTAGTCAGCTTATCCTTTATATATTCACAGTAGTTGTTATTGCAAATTTATATTAATGAAAAATATATTCAATATTTATACACAGCAAAGAAACATTAATGACAATAAATACTTGTCATTTAATTAATAACTGCTGTATAGCACATTTTTGCTTATGAATTGAATGGTTATTTTTATTGCTAGTACGAATTGCACTAAAATTAACTATCTATATACAGCTACTGTGATTCTTCTAATAACAGATTAAATTGATATAAATTTTAAATTATCAAAAAACATGTATTATAGCAAGCTGATGAAGAGGACGAAAGTAAAAATTTAAACAACGGAAAAAACATAGGCATTAATATTCATAGTGCTAGCAAAATTAACACTATCGTCAACAGCACCACTGAATATAGCGATGTTAATACTAATAATGGAAACACTGAAAAGTCCGGTCAAGATTTAACTAATATGGAAAATCAGATAGATATTAACAAAGTCAATGTAGGACAGGTATCACATACACATGCATTCTACGGTTTTGTGCCTGCAAACTTTACAAAAATTAGTATTTCAGTTAGAGAAAATGACAAGACATACATATGTTAACATTTTCAGTTGCTCAAATTACAAGATTCAATTTTGTATTTAGTCTTTTTAGTATAAAAATGCTGTTATACACATGTCTTTCTTTTATATTTATTAATTATTTATACATATTGCAAAATATCGTTAAGTAGCCCCATCCATTTATGTATAAAATAGGATTAGCAAATGTCTCCAGTGTAAGAATTTTTATTGAATTTGTAAGAATTATTTTATAAACAAGCTTTACTATTTTATTGTCATTTATGCATGAAGTTTGCAAGATTGTAAATTATTTGCTTGAATGCATGATAATTTAATAATAAGGATAATGTAATAATCAACGAACTAATTTGATAAAATATTATTACTACGAATAGTTTATTACTACGAATAGATATGAGAATAATAGAAAATAAATTAAATAGATTATTGTTTTTCTTTTATTCGATTTATGAAAAGATTTGTTTTTTAACATAAATATAGTTATATTTTATTTTAAGAAAACTATGTGCTTTGATACATGTATGTTATATAAAAGATAGCCTTCATAGATATATAAACATATATATATATATCCATATTTATTGATTTATTTATAATGTTTATAACAGGGTCTAAAGAAAAAGTATAAAACATTGACTTTTTTGTTTGTTTCAGGATGATTTGAACCATGCTAAATATTATAGTAGCAATTATCCAGTTATATTTAATATCTTTTTATGGTTTGGAGTGGTCTTTGTGTTCTCCCTTCTTGCTATTTGCAGTATGTACAATATATAAATAATAATAACAGTTATATGAACCGTTTATAAAGCCAAAGTAACTATAATTTCACTTTTACAATTGTTACAAATTTTATTATCTAAAAATTTGATCAATACTTAATTTTTTATATTTAAACTCAATTTCCTTAATAATTATTCCCTATAATTAAATAAGAACAATTTTTACGGCCATTCAATAATAAATAATGTAACAGTGTATATTAATTTTCATCAATAACTTTTTGCTTTTTATTTTGTGGCGTTAATCGATTTGGTAAATAAATGGTTCATATATTAAAATATATTTAATATTTACATATATACATACGTACTTTTTTAACAGTTGCAATCGCGGATATGGACCCAGGTCGTGACTCTATTATATACAGAATGACATCTAATCGTATGAAAAAGGATAATTAATCATGAATACATAAACAAGTAGGTATTTCTAAATAAAATACATTAAATGTTATTATAATAAAAATTGTTTTTCTTAGAAAGAAAATGTTTCAATCGAAATGCGAAAGATGTAAATAATAATAATAATAATAATAATATATGTATTTGTACATTTTCCAATGTATAGGATGAAACATTAAAAGGAAAATACACCTGAATGTTTTAGATTGTTGATTATTAAATGAGACTATTAAGAAGGAAGAATTCAGAGGAAATATTTTTTTTTTTGTTTAATTTCTATAATTATATTTTTTCAACAATTATATATCCGATAAGTATATACAAGCAACTAAATTACATTCAGGTGATTTTATTTAAGCGCTTCATCCTATGTACATATGTTAAGTATGAGTAATTCCAATATTACCAAAAGATAATAGATCACTTTATATAACAGTATTGTTTTTTAAGTTAAAATAATTCTTATAAATGGTTATAGAAATTGAATATAATAAACAATAATTGAAGTGTACATTAATCTTATTTTGAGGATACATAATGGTATATATGTATAAAGATAAATATATATATATTAAATTAAAGAACAAATATAAGTAACGTTTAAAAATTGTTAGTATTGATTTGATTAATTTGATAATATTAAATCCAATCCTATTTGAATAATTTTTTAATTTTTTATCATTTAAACAAAATTCTTTATAATTATAAATGAAATTATAGTAAATGTATATTATTCTTATAACAATTAATTTACTAAACATAATACTTAAATTGAAAAGTATAGTATATAAAGATATAGATATAGAATAGCTCAAAGAACATAAGCCATTTACAAACTATTCGATATCTAAAATAAAAACAACGAAAAAATAACTAATATGTATAAAAACCGATCAGACTATCAAATTTGTTCCTTATTGTCAAATATTTTAGGACCTATTTGTTAATAACACAATAATCATTTAAATCAACGAGAAATTTATTTACATCCAACTAATTGTAAAAGTAAAAGTAAAAGAAAAAGAAAGATGTAAAAAAAGGAGGGGTGGAGAGAGAGGTGGGGGAGGGGGGTAGGTAGGGTGGGAGGGAGGTAGAAGAAATTTCAGTAATAACCGACAAATGTAATTAGTAGTATTGCAATCGGAAGTATAAGTGTGTTGTGGTGGTGTTATGTCGAGTGATGATTGTTGTTCCTTGTTCCGTTTGTCGTGAGATGGCGAAAAGAGAGAAAGAGAAAGAAATGTAAAAAAGAAGGGTGGGGGTAGTGGTAAGAGGAAGGAGGAAGAAGGAAGGAGACAGAATCCGAACGTGGAGAGCCGGTCGAAGGCCCGCGCACTGGGGCCGCATGCGAGTTGCAGGTGGGTTCGAGGCTACCTTCGTTTTATCCCCACTCTTTTCCACTGTATACATGTTCTCTCTCCCTTCCCAATGGCTCCTGGACGTCTCTCTCTTCTGTAGATCGAACCGCTGACACACACCTGTCGCACATCAGAGCCGTCGCACGTAAGTTTCGCGCGCGCGCGTAAGTTTCGTGCACATTTCTTTTGATTTTAAATTTTATTAACGCGTTTTAAGTATACATAGGTATATTTATGTATATAAAATACAATATAATTAATAGTATATATATATATGTATATGTATGTATATAATATAAAGATATATATGTATATATATATATATATATATTTTCAATTTTATATAGATTCAATTTAACATGTCGTTATACAAACTTTAAAAAATAGAAAATAATGGAAGAAAAACAAGGAACGCGATGAATTTTGATCCTTAACGGTATTTCTAAGGATGTATATATATATATATATATATTTTTTTTTTTTCTTTTCGTGAATAATGAGAAAAAGATACGACAATTCTTAATTACTAGTGAGTATTGATAATATATTTTACGAGTATATTTGTTAAGTGTACAATTTTGTGAAGAAGAAAAGAAGAAATAAGAAGAAGAGGAAGCAGAAGAAGAAGAGGAAGAAGAGGAAGAAGAGGAAGAAGAGAAAGAAGAGGAAGTAGAAAAAGGTGCGCGCGCTTACGAGCGCGAGAATATCGAAAGACCTCGACTCCGGTACGGAAAGTGATACAAAAAAGCAAGTTCACCGAGATACTGTGCCGAAGGTGACTAAGGGAAGTGTTCTTGAAACGAAACTAACCTCTTTCCCTGTCTATATATACACATATACATACACATATACATAAAACATCAAATAATATAATATACACACACGCACATGTATATTTATCACCGTCTCTCTCTCTTCCTCTCTCTTTCTTTTCGGTCCAGCAATGAAAGGATATTTTAAATTCGATAAAAAGATAATCGAGAAATTATTCTCTTTGTGTATAATCGATCTCGTGGTTTGACCGGATATTCACAATACAACCCGGTCAATAAGAAAATTGACAAAAATCATGCCTTTGCCCTTACCACGTAACGCTAATTCGTCGACGAGAAAACGTTCGCGACGTAGAAGTTTGTCTGCGAGGCGTCTAAGCTTCGCGGAAGATCGTGAAGAAGGATAATAAAAAAAAAAAAGAAACAATTTTTAATCATTCTCATTTAATAATAATAACAACTGTATTAAAACACAATTAAAACAGAATTAATATAGTGTCGTTTGAGGGAAATACAAAATTTTCCTATTCAATCGTTAAGTAGAATCAAAACAGTGTGGAACCAAAGTTATTTTGATCAAACGAAGCTGCTGTTTTTTTTTCTCTTTTTATATATATATATATATATAGTACACATATCGTGTTTGGTCGAGTGTTAATTTTTTAGAGGAGAACAAGAAGAAGAGGAAGAAGAGTAAGAAGAGGAAGAAGAAGAAGAAGAAGAAGAAGAGGTGTGTGGAGGTTAGCGGCTCACAAGACTGAATAACCGTGGACCGAACCGGTCGGCGGTTCCGTTCGGTCCTGTTCAGTCGTTTCGTCAACTACGACGAAGAAGGTAAAGGAGAGGGAGAAGGAAAAGATAAAGAAGGACGATGAGCGTTAGAATCGTCGTAAGCGTGACGGAAATCGCGGAAATGAACCCCAAGGATCGTTACGTCGTTGAAGGGATCGGTGAGTTTGTTTACTACTCGGCTATTAGGTAAAACTTGCTTTCCGCTTCTAATCTCCCTCTACTCTCTTTCTTTCTCTCTCTTTCTCTCTCTTTCTCTCTCTCTCTCTCTTTCTCTGTCTGTCTCATTCTCTGTTTGTCTGTCTATCTGTCTACCTGTCCGTCTTTCTCATCCGTAGCCCTCTTTCGTTTCTTCTCTCCCTCCCTTTCTCCCTTCCTCTCTATCTTCTTCCGTCCTATTTCTTTTTCCTAATGAGGCTCTAGCTTCGAACGAGTTTGAGAAGCCGATCGGCTTCTTCGTCGTATTTACTCCAATACGAAACATCAGAGTTAAGAGTTGAAACGAGAATTCCGCGGGTACTTTTTAAGAGTCGTTTGAACGCGCAACATTCGAAATAGTCCTTGCGCGTATTTGAAAGCGCGAAATCATTTTTCTTATGAATCATTCGTGTCTTAAATTCTTGTCAATTGTATTATTAACTATATATATATATACTATGTTTCTCTATGTTCAGTCAAAAGTTACTATCTAACATATTTATACTAATCTGAGTTATTACCTGTCGAACCTGATTTTAAATTGGGAAAAGTATTATATACTGTTCCTTTTTTTTATTTATTTCTATAATTTTTTAATGCACTACTATTGATGTGTGTGTGTGTTTTTTTTATGTAGTAATGGCTAATAAATTCAACAAAAGTTATTTTAAAATGTAATTTTGTAATTTTCTTATGAAAGAATATAAAAATGTAGTTAATGATTTTTGATCGTGCATAGACGCTATATTATATAATTTAATATTTATGATTTTTTTTTTGTCTAATTTTTTAAATCACTTACATAATGTATATATATATATATATATATATTATTCGCATGGGTGTGTCATATTTGATATAAATACTTTTGACAATTAACTCTCAATATTATATTTTTTAAATATGAGCGCAAAAAATGATCGGATGAATATCGATGATAATTTATGAATTGGTTTTATTTTGAATGTTCATTTGAGTATTAACATTTTTATGTTAATATATAATATATATTTATACATATTCGTATTTATATATACTAATGTAAATATACATCATTTTTAAGTTTAGACGATGTTGGAAATTTATGAATATTTACACAACCGAGTTTTACAAATATTAACTCACTGTCGAATGTGATACGTTAAATTATCGCTGCCATTAACTTTTAAAATATTTCCGACAGAAATATTATTATGAAACTCTTGTAAGATAGGAATTTATACGGTCTTCAAGTAAAATATAAGATTAATAGAAATTTGTTTTCTTCATTTTATATTTATCGTGACAATACATCTTTTTACGATAATATGATCAATCTTTTTTTTTTTTCTTTTTTCTTTTTTTTTTTTGGCTAACAGCTGTAATTAAATTTAAGCCTTGAATAAATTTTCGTTATCAAAGAAAGTTTTTCTGTGAAAACACAATAAAAAGGAAAAAAAGAAAAAAAAAAAAAATTCACACAAACTCGTCAATTAATGAATTTTCAAACGAACTTCTCTTCTTTTATAAGCAATCCCTTAAGAAGGATGCGACCTTTCGCATTTCGCATTTCACATTTATCTACCTTTTTTCTTTTTTTTTTTTTTTCTACCTCGATCGATGAATAATGTTAACACATAACGACGGGGATGGAAAATATTTTTCTCAAGCTAGTCGCCTACTCTTTTTTATTTTCACCTTTGGTTGGTTGGTAGGGTTAAACTTAAACAGATATTACTATATAATAATTATAATTATAATTATTTTTACAAAGTGAAACACTCGAATAATTCTTTTATCCGATATAATTGGACCTTGGTTAAACAACATAAAAATCTCTTTTTGTTCTTTATTTTTATTATATATATATATATATATATATTATTTTGATTTTTAGTTTCTTTGCAAAATAGGCCATGCTTGAATTCGCATCGTCGGTATTGAAATAACTGTATTTCTTTCCGAATCGCGATAGAGACAGACAAAGGTAACAATGATGAATTTTTCATGATCAGCTTATATTCTACGTCTTAACGGTGTTGAAACACGTGTTGATGATTTAAGTATGGTAAACATCGTTCTTTGGATAGGCGCTTGTCTAGTCTCCGGTGTTTGTCAAATTATCCTTGGTTGGATCCATTTACATTGAGTCTTGGATTCTTTTGATTAGATCATTAGAATAAAAACATTGAATGAGAAAAGACAATAAATAGGGATGAATATATAACAAACATTATTTATCGATTAGTTAGATAAATATATTCATACAAAGATGATGAACAATATGAGAACAATTGTCTAAATATGTTCTTCGTAAACGTGTTAATAGTTTTATTTCATCATTCATCTAATCATAAATATTAAATACATATTATATATGTATATATGAATTAGATTGATAAGTTAAACATTTTTGTTTATATATTAATTATATAATTTATAGAAAAAAAAAAAACACAATAATTGGACAATCTATAAAATGTAATTATTGAATCATTAAATATGAAAATAAATTGTAAATAAAAGAAAAATAACAAGTACGAATGATGCAAAACAAGAATACATTTATTTATTTAATAAGAGATACGTGTTCGACGCGATATAGTAATTCGTATATAAAATAAGAATAAAATAAAATAAAATAAAATAAAAAAACAAAATGAAAACCAGAAAAAAAAAGCAAAGACTAGGAAATAGTAAATAATCTGGCACGATGATCCGATCGATTAAGTGCTATGTTATACGCCTCTTGGGATCTTGTTTTCTTTTCTTCTTCTTCTACTTCTTCTACTTCTTCTTCTTCTTCTTCTTCTTCTTCTTCTTCTTCTTATTCTTCATATTATATCACCAGGGAGACCGTGAATCACACCTTATCACCGTGCTCATTAAAACCAAAGAACGATTTCTCACTCCTGTCACACTCTTCTTTGCTTATTTGTTGCGCATCCTCTTTGTATATCAGTAGTAGTAAGTTGTTATACAATACTAGAAACAGCCATCTTATATGTTATACATTATAGAAACGTATAATGAGTTTCGTTGAAATGATCATAATTTTCCTTCTCGTTATTTTTGAACTACGATGAAAAAATAATTACTATTTTTTCTCTCTCTTTTTTTTTTCTTTTTTTTTTTTTTTTTTTTTTTTTACTCAATGTTTATCTTAAACTCGAATTTATTTTATTCTTATTCAACTTATTTTCTCGATTTATTATCATTTATTATTCATT
>NW_015148979.1:1403797-1428303 GCF_001465965.1 Polistes dominula | reverse complement strand
ATATATATATATATATATATATATATATTATATTTATTTTTATTATTTATATTAATTATTATTATTATATAATAATACATACATAGAAAAATATAATAAATATAATATGTTAAAATAAATGTTATCTTAATTATTTATCATCATTAAACTCATTTTTCATTTAGTTGAATTAATTGACACACGAGTACACTAATTCTTATGATTTTCTTATCTAACAAAAGTTGTTAAGAGTGTTAAAAAAAGAAAATTCCTTTTTTTTTTTTAATGTGACTTAACGCTATTGGAATTTTTCAACTTATCTTCAATTTTTGTACGCAACGTTTGACACTCTTTTTCCTTTTTTTTTCTTTCTTCTTCTTCTTCTTTTCTTTAATTTTTATGACGGCCGGACAAATATAATAATAAGAAAGAAGAAGAAGAAGATGATGAAGAAGAAGAAGAAGACAATGACGTCTCATCTCGTCATTGGTGACAATATAAATTAATTCGAGGTCGTAGTACGTGAATTTGAAGAATGACAAAAGACAAATATTTTCATATGACACGTTTTACATGTAGCAATTAAAATTTCAGTATTATTACCCAGTTATAATATACATTATATACAATATAATGTCTAGGTATATATATATATAATGTTGAAATGTATGTAAGATCATGAGATTATAAAGGTTACGAAAGGTTTGACCTTGAAAAAGATGACCATGAATGATGTCTAACAGACATGAATTTCTTTGTCGTTTCGTTCTGTATTAAAAATAACATTCGATGAGAAAAGAAAAAAGAGAGAAAGAGAGAGAGAGAGAGAGAGAGAGATAAAGAGAAAAATGGTTTTTTTTTTTTTTAATTATATTTAGAAATATCAATTTTAATAAAGAAATATCAAAAAAAAAAAAAAAATCGTGATACGTAATCGGTGTATTCGTGAAATTAGTTTTGCTACAGCGCATATGATAAAAGTGTTATTCGTCGATTACTATTCAAACGTTTAAAACGTTCAGAGCAATTCATCAAGGTTATCAGTAGCATGTCGTTATCTTCAAAAGCAAAATGTCCAGGATAAATATATGACAATTGTGTCGGGAAAACGAAATTGGTACACGATTTAACACGCTTATCATTTATCTATTATTCACAAAAATATGACTATGTATATATATAGTTAACACGTTCCTTAACAAATTTTACACTCCTTTTTTTGTTTTTTTTTTTGTTTTTTTTTTTTCCTTAACTCCCATTATTTTATTATAGTTACGAGTTATCGAGCTTATTTATTTTCAAATATTGATAAGAATTGATATTATCTATGATATTTTTCGTTTGCAAGAACAATTAGTGATATATATATATATATTGTATATAGAAGTACTTGGTTGTACTTGATATTTTTTTTGTTTTTTTAAGTTAACTTTCTGTGACTTTACGTAACTTGGAAGTCACGTACTTGAGTGCATATTTTTTTTATTTTTTTTTTATAAAATAATCACAGAGATTTTTTTATGTAAATATCTAATATTTTTGATATTACAGTCTTTTACAATTACTGAATTTATAATATATAAATAAATAATGCAATAGATATTTAAATAAATGAAAATATATAGAAGTACTTGGTCGTACTTGATATTTTATTTCTTTTTTTTTGTTTTTTTTTTAAGTTAATTTTCTGTGACTTTACGTAACTTGGAAGTCACGTACTTGAGTGCATATTTTTTTAAATTATTTTTTTTTATAAAATTAATCACAGAGATTTTTTTATGTAAATATCTAATATTTTTGATATTACAGTCTCTTACAATTACTGAATTTATAATATATAAATAAATAATGCAATAGATATTTAAATAAATGAAAATATATAGAAGTACTTGGTTGTACTTGATATTTTATTTTTTTTTTTGTTTTTTTTTTAAGTTAACTTTCTGTGACTTTACGTAACTTGGAAGTCACGTACTTGAGTGCATATTTTTTTTTTTATAAATATATCTTGTTTTATTATTTTTTTTTTTTATAAAATTATTTACAGAGATTTTTATATGCAAATATCTAATATTTTTGATATTACAATCTCCTACAATTACTGAATTAATAATATATAAATAAATAAAATGCAATAGATATTTAAACAAATGAAAATACATTCATGTAATTATTTATTATTACATTATTATCATTAATATATTCTATAAAAGTAACTATTTTTCAATGATCGTTTTTATATCAAAAAACAGGAAACAAAAATTAAATTAAACCGTAAAATAAACCTACTTTTTTTTTTTAAACTTTGAATATAATGTTTTTTTGAATCCTGACAAATATATATCACGTAAATTTTGTCCATGAAAATGAAAAAAAAAGAAAAAAAAAAGGAGAATTATAGAAAACAAAGATAATAAAGGATTAAAAGGATATAACTTTGGAATTTTTTTTTTCTTTTCCTCTTTGCTTTGTCATTCGAAAGAGAAGAAGGTTTTGGTCGATGACGTTAAGTCGATCGTATTGTATTGTATAAAGAAATCACGCTAAAAAGGTGGAAATTCAGGACGCGATTATTTTTCTTATTCACGGACACGTCTGTCTACGTAATGGCTCGTACCAGTCTTACATGCCTTACATGGGAAATCTTAGATTTGTCCTAGGAATTGTTAGTTTAAGTTACGACTATAAAAAGTAAACTCTAATCTTACGATTTAAGTAAAGAAAAAATAATTAAAAATAAAAACGTAAGAAAAATCAAGGTATCATTTTTCTAAATTATAATATGTAATAATGCATCTATATATATATATATATATATATATGTATATATTGTATATATTGTTGTAAACGCATACAACATTATATTATATTAATTATTCTACAATTTTACAATTATATTTTTACATACAAGTTGCTCATGAAAATTTAATTTATTATAATACATTTTATCTATATAATGTGACACATTATATATAATATATTATATTATATATAATATAATATATAATAATATATATAATATAATATAATAATATAATATAATAAAATAATATATAATAATATATATAATATAATATTATAATATAGTATAATAAAATAATATATACATATAATAATATATATATATATATATATATATATATATATATATATATATATATATATATATATATATATATATAATTTATATTATAAATAATATAATAATAATATAATAAAATAATAATATATAATTAATAATAATTAATGTTATTAATATTAATATTAATATTAATATTAATTTTATTAGTGTTAATATTAATAATATTGGATATATATAATATAATATTATATTATATTAGTTATTAATTATATAAAAGTTATAATATATATTATTTAGTTATATTATAATAGTTATATATATATTAATAATTAATTAGTTATATTAATATATATAACTACGCGTTATATTATATAATTATATAATAATAATAATAGAGATATATATAAGTGTAATCTACATTGCATACGTTTTCATATATTTTTATTGCAATACAATAATTACCTTTTATTTATTGTTAATTTTTTCATTGCTTATCATCTCTTTCTCTCTTTTTTTTTCTCTCTCTCTCTCTCTCTCTTTCTTTCTTTATTTTTCATAGCTGCGATTATTTGAGATAAAAATTATATAGATAATTTTCGAGTACTACGCTATATCACAGTATTAGAATGTTCAACTTAAACTTAACATTGTTTAAGTTTCTTTATATTTTTATATACACGTTTTATAATTAATATTTCTTGTTTTTTCTTTTCTTTACTTATTCTTTCGCTCTCTCTCTCTCTCTCTCTCTCTCTCTCTCTCTCTCTCTCAGTCTCTTTATATTTTTTTCTATTCTCTCTTTTAATTTTATTTAATTTTATTTTATCTTTTTTTTTCTCTCTTATTTCTTGAATCTTTCTTCGTTACGACTCTCGTCATTGAATAATTTATTTATTTCTGTAACGTCGCTACTGGCCAATTTATCGACACACGTTTATCGTTCCAAGCAAGTAAATTACTTTCCAGTCGGAAGTCAATTAAATGGGAGCGTCGTAACGCGCCAAGAAGGATGTTTGCGTGCTTAAAAGCAAAAACTATCGGTGAATTACCCGATAATTAGTTGAAACGTCAATTTTATATTTCATGTCTTTTGTCTGTCTGTCTATCTGTCTGTCTGTCTGTGTGTGTGTATATATATATATGTTTCTTTTCCCTCAATGATGAAATGACATTTCTTTATATTTTGATACATCATAACGATTCATTTCCAAAATATATTATGCGTATAATATTAATCTTTTCATATACAGTGCAGGATACAGTGCAGTATACAGTGCAGGACTGATAACTGATAGGGCAGACAGAAATTGGTTTGTAAAATTCTGTTCTCGAGATACGATTTTAAAAGATGAACCAAGTGCAGGACGTATTTCCAACTTTGATGAACCTTTTAAAGGTAATATTAGAGCAAAATACAATAGTTACGTTGAACAATTGCAAAGAGTGCAATAAAATAACTTCATGAAAGGTGTCTTACACTTATCAGTCACAGAAACGTCATTCTTCGTCTCATAAAAAACGGAAGATTTTTTTATGAAATTTTCAAAATTTAAAATATGACGTGTATCACGTCAGCAGCAATTAGGAATAAAACTTGAAAAGACGTGAATTTACGTCAGCGGTTGCGAATGTCTTCTTAAGTCAAATTTTTCATTTTTTTTTTTTTTTTTTTATTTAAACCAAAAATTGTATTACGTCAAAATTTATTATACGATTTAATATTAATTATATTGCTTTTATAAAATATAAATAATCTTTATTAATTTTTTTTATTTTTAATAAAAAAAAAATAAAAAACGATATTAAAATAAAACCAGATGCGCGACTTCGAAGTTACATGGTGTTGATAACCATAAATGGTTAATATCTTTTTCTATCACGATTGTGAAATTCAATAGATAGAAAATAATTTGCATAAATATATACATATCTACAGGGTTTTTCACAAAATCCGAACGAAATTTATATTAAATTTGAATACACACAAATAAAGTCAAGAATATTCATATCATACATTTATATTACAAAATGTTTTCCAATAAAGTGACAAAACAATGATGATAATTCACACGCATTGCGAACTTTATATCTAAAGTAGAAATTTTTAATATTGACAAATATTATAAAGGACAATTAAAATAAGTTCATAATTGTATGCTATTTTCCTTACAAAGATAAGATAAAAACAAAAGTCTAGTTTTGAGAATGCATTGAAAATGCACTTACCATAACTATTTCTATAATATTAGAAATATACAAATATTTCAAAAGAAAAGTCATTATTATTTCGATGAATGGAAAGTCAGCTGGTATTTGTTAGAGAAAGACAAAAATCAATAAAATTTATTACAATTACCGTAACAATAAATAAATCTATTTACAATATTTATTATTACGATTATATTATTGTCGTGCATAAACTTATGTAAAAGTTACTTGATTTATTTGACCTTATTAACACGTGAGATATAGGTTTCATCTTGATTTTTTGGAACGTCCTGTATATATAATACATATATATATATACATGTATTAGTTTGCTTGCGGTTAAAAACAAAGACGATCGAGAGACACTTTGAAACTTTCTCCTGCTTAACTTTTCCGTAAACCACTTTAGCAAACCACTCGTCTCCATTCGGTGAAATAATTGAATGTTCTTAATCTAGTTATGAAACCGTAAAAATATTTATTGTTAAGTATCCACATTTAACCGTTCCATTACAATCATTCTTTAGAAATTTGATCTTCGATCATGGAATTAACAAGATGAAAGAAAGATCAAAGTGTTATTTAACAAAGATTAAACGATTATAATACATTGATTGTATATAATGTTCTTATCATTAATATCAGACTTTCAGAGATTTTGTATATTTTTTCTTTTTTTTTTTTAAATAAACATGAGATATTTAATGACATCTTTTCTTTTGTATTATAACAAAATATTAAGATTACAATGTAAAATCCTCGTTAACGATCGTGCCACCACTTGTAATGAATAAATCGTGGTTATTGCTATCAATAAAAGTACTCGTGATGGGTCAAGGATTTCTTGTGATGATCATACTAAGAATATATATATGCACAGATATACAGGGTTGACCAATAATTATTATGTTAAAATATATATTTTTTACTTATTTATAATATGAAGAACAAAATATTGTATATAGAAAAGTTTGTATATGGGGTAGTACGAAGAGGAGCATAAATCTGTGTTGACTTCAAAGTAGTAGTAAAAGGAAATAACTTTTATTTTTTTTAATTTTTTTTATAGTATTGAATAATAAGTGTGAGAAGGTTTATCATAGAGAAGTGACTCGAAAAAACCGTAAAAAGGAAACTAATAAGAAATACAGCAATTAGAACACGTTGATAAATATACGCTTTGGAATTTGTTCGTTTGTTTATTTTGTTATCTTTCCTTTTTTTTTTTTTTTTCTTTCTTTTTCTTTTCTTTAGTAACTTTGTTCTTATTATTCATTCGCGATAAGTATTGTATTATGATAACATATTCGGCCAGACCCTGTATAATTATAACAATAATAAAAAAAAAACAAACAAACAAATTATCGAGTATTAAAATGACTTATGTCAGAAAATAAGAGATATAGATATATCAAGAAAGAAAGAAAGAAAGAGATGAAAGACCTTGGGAAAAATTCGAACGAAGTTTGTTCACGTGAATCGAAATAGGTTAGAGTAATTTCGATCAATGATTAGATTCTTGGCTATTGTCTTTAGTATTAACGTACACATATACCTATACACACACATATATATATATATATGAAGCAAAGTAACGTGAACAAAAAATTATATGATATCCTTTTTCTTTTGATCAGATTGAACGTTTAACAAGGTCGAATAAAAATGAAAATAAGAAAAAGAAGTCACTTGGGATTTTCTCGGAGTCGTCATTATCGCTAGAACAAACGTGATTTATTCACTCAAGTACAAATATCTCAAGGCACGTGATATTTAAAAATAACCATATATAATATGTATAATATGAATTTCTATATATATATATATTAGTACATATCATGACAACTTAAATAATACTGTTTAATCGTTTTTTAATTGGATTAAATTGAACATTTACTTAAATTTAATTTCTATTATATGGGTTAACATAAAACAATTTAATGATTCAGATGATTGATTAAAGGTTAATTTATTTATTTAATTACATTATTTCAAACATTTAGCTCGATATTTGTACATATCTTCTTCTTCTTCTTAATATATATATAAATTACGTGTCACGTTGTTTGTCCGCAATGGACTCCTAAACTACTGAACCGATTTTAATTAAATTTTGCACACTGTATGCAGTTTCATACAACTTGAAAGATAGGATAGTTTATATCTCAATTTATAATCGCGAATTATTTGTTTATTAACAAAGAGTCATGATTATCTCTGTTAGTTCGATAAGATTCTAAACAGATGGCGGTATAAGGTACGTGTGTATAGGACTGATTGAAAGCCACAGCAATGCGTGGCCAGGCACCTCTAGTATATATATATTTTTCTTAATTACAATATTTTTCAAATATAGTTTGTAAAACTATAAATCGTTAAACAAATGTGTTGAGAAATTTTTAAAATAGAATTCTTCCATTGATCGTCTTTGTACATACATATATATATTATTTTTTCTTAATTCGAATATTTCTTTAAATATAGTTTGTAAAACTACAAGTTTTTTAACAAATGTGTTAATAATTTTTTTCAAGAAAGAATTAATCATCTAGGAACCATTAGCTCAATATTTGTACATGCATATATGTATATATATATATATAGGGAAAGAAGAAAAGAAAAATGGTGAACGCATGTCACGGGTATCTAAGGTTAAACCGGTGAACGTTGGAAGAATTATAGACGAGATTGATGACGATGTTTTTTTCGCGCATCGGTGTGGGATATAGGTATCTAATTGTTATTCTGATCATACTTAAAGACGATACCCGACTTGCTTGCTATGCCTTTCGAACGAAACGATTGGTCTCTTCCGTCTTCCGCCTACCCTTTAAGACGACGAAGAGACAACTTCATGCAATATCCCATTAGTCTTTACATGTAAATTACCAGTTACTTCCTCTGATAAAGATAAAGATTCTTCTCAAATAATTTACTTACTTGATTTCCTCGATTTCTTTTTTATCTTTTGTTTTTTTTATTGTTGTTGTTTTTTTTTGTTCGCGAGAAACTTCTCACTTTTTTATCGTAGTTAAAAAAACAGAAATCAATCAATGAACTCAACGATAATTATATGGATCGTTTATTGTGAAAATTAAAAGTTTGCATTTTTAGTAGACAATTTAAAATTATTAATTAAAATGTTTATTATTAACTTATCAATAATTAATTTAATTATATTAATTTCTTTTAAACTGATCTTATACATCATTTTCATAATTAACACATTGTTGACCGGCAAATTTATTTAAGAATTTATCTCATTTATCTCATTTGTCTCAACAATATAAATAATTTTTAATCAATTTCACTTATTATTAAACTTTGAATATTTCTTTTTCGTATGATAAACAATATAACAATAATACAAAACTGCTTTTACTATTGTATTAGGTCGAGTCATAAATAAATTCCGTTTTTTATGAGACAAAGAATGGCGTTTCTGCGACTGATCAGTGCAAGACACCTTTCATGGAGATTTGTATTTTGCACTCTTTGCAATTGTTCAACGTATCTATTACATTTTGCTTTCATATTACCTTTAAAAGGTTCATCAAAGTCGGAAATACGTCCTGCACTCGGTTCATCTTTTAAGATCGTATCTCCAGAACGAAATTTAACAAACCAATTTCTGTCTGCCATATCAGTTATCAGTCCTGCACCGTATACGCTGCATATTGTTTCAGTTGCCACTTTAGTGCTATTGCCTTGTTTCAATTCTTAAAACATTACATGTCGAATATGCACTTTTTACTATCCATTTGAGTGGTTAAGAAAAACGGTTAAATGTAACATTGACTACATAAAGAAACATGTGTGCAGATCACACGTGTTAGAAGTGAAATCTTCAAAAACTAAGTTTTGAGAAAATGAGACGAATACAAAATATCTACTGTAGAATAATTGTATTCTCTTCTTATTTAGTATCGCGGCCGTTTCATTGCCTCAAACCGCTCCGTTACATAGCCGCCTACCGTTCCGTTACATTTTTTCAAATGACACCCATTCTAAAGAAATTTTCACATCAAAAAGTTGACAGAGTGTGCAGACCACACGTGTTAGAAGTGAAATCTTCAAAAAACTAAGTTTTGAGAGAATGAGACGAATAGAAAATATCTGCTGTAGGATAATTGTATTCTTTTCTTATTTAGTATCGCGGCCGTTTCATTGCCTCAAACCGCTTCGTTACATAGCCGCCTACCGCTTCGTTACATTTTTTCAAATCACACCCATTCTAAAAAAGTTTTTACTTCAAAAAGTTGACAGAAGACTAACTGAATCCTCATCTATACAGTGATATCGAAAATTCGTTTGTTTCGGTGACTTATAATAGATAAATACGAAAAATAGATGTTACATAGCCGCAGCGGAAATTACTTATGACTCGACCAAATAATATTTATTTTCGTTGCGTTTTTCTTTTAAATAAAGCGATGTGAAAAAAAGTGCATCACGAGTTAACTCGTGACCGGCCAACAATGTGTTAACCAATCGTAAATATTATTTAATTTCAATGATAAAAAATTGAATATCTCTTCAAATATATTTCGTATTAATTCAATTTTGTTAATAAATATTAATAAGATATAAAAACTGGGAGAATAATATCTTTTATTTCAAACGTTAATTATACGTTTATAATATATATTGGTTAACTTAACATTAAGATATTGTCAGATGATAAATGTAATTTGAAATCTCGTTTAAAAAGATTATTCTCTTGTATGTTCAGTCATTAACGGAATTTAAATTATATTCCTTAAATGTTGTTTTAATGAGAATCAAGAAACGTTTTAATATGTTTACATTACATAAGACGAATAATATTAAAGTTGTAGAATAAAAAAATGAACAAAAAAAAAAAATAATATAATAGGATAATAAAATAATCATGAATTTTAATGAATGTATTAAAATGTTTATAAATGACTAATAATATTAAAATGACGTGACATCATATCTATTAGTATGTAACATACATATTTATGTACTATATAATATATACATATATGTTACCATTAAAGTGTAAAAATCAGTTATTTTGCAGATTAGCTAGGTAATGTGAATATTAATGACTTATAGTAACATACATATATATACCTATATAGTATGTATCAATATATATAGATACATACGCATGTGACTTATTCTCGAGCAAGCATCTCATATGAAAACTACTTTGATAATAGTCACGAGGGTGAACGTGACGAACACACGAGGAGACTTCTAATTGAATCTAATGGTCCAATCATAAATTATCCGGAGTCTTTGCTCGAGCTTAACTTAATTGAGCTTTCTTTCGTATCCCCGTTATGTTTCTTAACAGATGCATTTCTATTTTCAATAAAAGATCAAAATTGTAAAACACGTAAGAAAAAAAAGATAAATGATTTTATTTGAAATAAAAAAAGTATTTAAAAAAAAAAAAAAAACGGATAACGTGTATGATACGTTAATATGTCAAATGGATTATTTTGATTGAAACAAATATTTTTTACATTATACATTTTAATATCAAAGCATTTTATTGAAAATGTAACTTTGTATAATTAAAATAATATTTCGTATGATCGTTGAACAATAATTATATAGTTACACTACATATAGTTGCTGCTACATTGATAATGGAGTTTCAACGAAAATTTGTAGTCAAAATTATATTTGAACAATTAGATGATATGGAATTTCATAAAAATGATACGCTCTCGTAGAACAAATAAATGTAATTAAAAAAAAAAAAAATTACGTTAATACTATTTAAAGAAATATATTATCGATTTATTGTTATCTAACATTATTTGTTAAATCTACCTATCATTAATATTATTTCAACAATAAACATTATACGACGGTTTTGATAAACTAAAGATAATCATTTTATATTTTATTATCGTGTAAAATGATTTGACAATAGATCATCTTATAATTTCGATTAAAAGCAATAAATCTATATCGAGAGTTTGTATAATATTATTAATATTAAGATCTCTGGCAATTCGACCTATCTACTCTAATTTTGAATTTAGCCACCAGATAGCGTATTCAAGTGCTAGAGATCCCAATACAGAAATATATAAATATTATCTATACGTTAACAAATATCACTTTTACTCTCGTTACTTTCACCGAGTTAACACGTTATCTATCATTTACGTCTATGATAACGGTTACGATCAATCGTTACCAATCAAGTGTCAACATTATCTCAGGCTAAGCAAGACAAAATTCAAGAAATATCTCAAATATCTAAACAAGTCTGATTCTTGTGAAAATTATCCATAATATTTTCCTTCTTAATTTTTCTTTCATACCAGATAAGTATCATTTGTGTTGTTTGTTTTGTAAAAAAAAAAAAAAAAATATAATAACGCACGTATATGTTTCCCTCCCCCCCCCCCATTTAAAGATGTACGTTTGTAAAGTATTATTTAAATATATAAATTTAAGAGGAATGAAGAATCGATAATGGAGTTTCAAAAAAAGTTTCAAGTTAAAACTTATATTTGAACAATTAGATGATATGGAATTCCATAAAAGTGATACGCATAATAATTACTAGTTGAGATTTCGAATTATTTACACGTATTTCCTGTTATTCTAGTACGCCTTCGCATTTTATTATTACAGACTAAACGTAGGTATATTCTAGGGGTTCTCAACGTGTTCTATGAGGTAAAACTTTACAATCATTACGTTAATTAACCTGTTCTATAAAATTCTATAAAATTTATTTAATTTTTTTTATATCGCGTCTTTATATACATATTTTTGTGTATCGATTTATGTAAATTATCAATACGAGATTGAATATACGAAAAAGAAAAAAAAACAAAGTCATTATCATCTCATGTCAGAGAATTCCGTTATTTTTTAATTTAATGGGAAACAAAAATGCCTGATACAAAGTTACATTATTTTAAATAGGTTTGTTGATGGTGGAAAATATTTGTCTTTTTATCATTTTTCTCCATAAATTCGTTTCCCATGTTATTTTGAATAGAATAATATTAGCGTAAAAAGAAAAATGTTTGGAAAATTTCAGCAATTGCGAGCACTGTATTTTTCTTTTTTTTTTTAATTCTAAGACATCACTAATAACGAAAATAATTAAACCACTCGGTATATGTACATATATGTTTTTATTATAATCATAGTTTTATTTATTTGTATAACGAGTTACGTCAATAGAAGAAAAAGAAAAAAAGGGATACGTAAAATTATAAAAATTTGAGAAACACTGTTGAAGACTAACGGCAACGTTACTATGATACTGCGATGAAAAAAAAAGTTTCACTGTGGAATGGCTGTCGTCGTCGATAGAAATTGCATTAAGTACGATTATACGATTAGAAGAAGAAGAAGAAGAGACAGTAATTATAATAAAGATTATGTGGTAAATGTTAGGAATTCGTGTCACGTGCGGTATCGTGTACATATACAACGAGGATCAAAATCAGCAAGTAGAAACAATTAAAAGATACTTGCCATTTGTAATTTGTAATCAAATATCATAGATATATTATATACTATTATAAAGAATAGTAAAAATAATAATAATAATAATAATAATAAAGTGTTGACGAGTACTCATTATAATTTGTACATATCTATTAATCAATGTTACGCATTTATGCAGTTAATTTGATGATCTCAATAATACCGTATTTTTTAATAACAATAAATTTATTACTTATGTTAAATTTAGAAATATTTTTGTCTAACGTTAATAACCGAATCTTCAAAATTTGTTCATTATAAGAAAGAAAGTATTACTAAGCACAAAAAGTCGGATAATACAATAATAGGTTAGGATCGTAAAAAGGCTATTAAGGCTGATTCCTAAAATGTGTTCTTAATCGTAAAGTTATATATCTTACTTTTCAATTTAGAATTGAAAATTTTCCATTTGGTTAGATTTGAATTATATAAATTGGAGATTCCAATTGTCCCTAAGTATATATCTTTGATTTTATTATTTACGTTTTATTATGCTCATTATATTATATAAATTGTAAACAAATTTCAATGCAACGATATTATATCCTATTGTTTTATTTTTCTTTTATATTATGTTAATTATTTAATAGTATGTGTATATGACATTTTCTCTTGAAACAATTTATTGAAATCATATTAATTAGAGTATCGTACAAAATGATAATATAAAATCTTGTATATCTGATATAAATGGGAAGATAAATGAGATGAAAAAAATGTATGTACAATACATACATATCATAAAACACGTCAGAAACTAAGAAGAATGATGATTTATAAGGGTAGGGAAGGAGGAGGGTAAACAAATTGAAAAAACAATTACTCAGTCATCCAATGTTTTGTTTATATGCACATATTTCACTTCTCACAATCATAGCCGGTAATTTATATTTCAATGTTGTTATTCTATTAAAAATCTTCTTCTTTTTTGTTTCAACGAATTTCTTGTAAACACATATTTGTTTCGTTCAAAAGGTTATTATTGTATTTCTTTCTAGTATACTTGCGTAATTGTCTTCATATTCGCAGTCGTCTTCAAACTACAGAAGATGTAAAACGATATTAGTTAAGATAAGTATCAAATTTATTTCTCATATATACGTCTGCGCGTTTTTTTCTTTATTGTTATGCAAATGATATGCATATGTACACACGAATCGCGAGTGTGTATATTGTTAGCAAGAGATATATCTATATATTATTGTATATATACATATCTATCTATATAGATATTATCATCTAGATATTTCATGATATACATCATAGATATGATATACTATCATAAATAGACACACCTATCTATATAGATAAAAGAACTATCTTAAAAAAATTAGTTCTTCGATTGGCCGCTAGATTATCCACGTTTCTCACGAGTAAAGCTGTTTTATAAAAACTATAAAAGATCTCTAGCGTTAGAAACATTTACGATCATTTTTTACAGGATGATATTTGTAGCTCTTTATTTGTAAAATGATGAACTTTTTTACTTAATAAGGGGAAGCTAAGAGAAGTAGAGATTTCACAGTTAATATTAAATGAACATTTAAAATCAAATACATTTTTAATAATTAATAGTATATTGAGTTTGAATCGAGAAAACTTCATAACGTAGAAGTACACCGATTGTACAACAAACCGGACAATTATTGACGTTTTAAATTCACGCCGATTAAGATGGGCAGGTCACGTGGCGCACGTGAGAAAGGTTCGAACGGAAAAAAGACCACTGGGGATAGATCGAGACGTAAATGGGAGGATAATATTGTATTACGGGAGATCTTTAGGAGATAGGCTACAAAGACCGTGAATGGAAAGGTTGCGCTCAGGGACGGGAACACTAGCGGGATTTAGTATTTGTGGCAATGAACTTTCGAGTTCCTAATGCTAATTAATAATAATAATAAAAATAATATTATTATTATTATTGAATTATAATGTATTTTTTTTACAACAACTTTTGAAGAGTAAATTTGGTTAGAATCGTTGTAATTCAAAACTCGATGAAACGATTAAATACGATCAAAATTGTTCCATTCTTTTTCAATCATCTAAAAGAAATTAGTTACAACAATAAAAATACTTGAGTCTATTGACCCATGATAAAGATATCTCAAATTCACAGAAAGACTATCATCTACCTGAATTTCAAAAAAGGATATATTATATTTACTTAGGTTAGGACAGAGGGTATCTTTCCTATTATAAACATTCTATACGATTTTTTATTTCTATGGCTATCGCATTCAGCATTCCATTTTTATTGATAACATTTGGAAAAGTGTTGTTTTTATCAGCTATCCCATCCATAGATCATATCGGTGCCCTTTGTTATATGTGGTAACAATATTATACAATTATCTTACTTTTTATACTCTACATTCGTCTCATTCTTTCGACGCTTGGTTTTTTAAGAAGAGTTTTAAGAGTTTTAAGAAGAAGATTTTATGAATGATATTTTTTTGAAATAAATCCAGTAGTCTGCATTCGTCCAGGGAATCGTACACGCTGTCCTGATCTGGTTTGGAATCGTTAAGGTTCCTCTGTCCCTTCATGTTACGACTGTAAACTTCTACCTTGGTCTATCGGTATTAGAATCATTGCTGTTATCGACCTCTCTGTTATCATATCGTATAGTTTGTTCGCACATAATGTGAGCAGTTTTCAATTAGATCTTCTTTATTTGTTCGAACTTTGCACACTTGTAATAGTTCATTACAAATTTTATTTTACATTGTACTTTTATGAACATGAATATACGTCGTATGATTTACGAGTCCGGGTGTTAATGTGTTTAGTTTTTATTTTGCATATTTTATTTCGCTACTTACTTACTTACTTACTTACTTACTTACTTACACTTATACATGAGTATAAGAATTTTTGCAAAATTTCTACCAAAGGTTATTTTTTCGCAAACTGTTGGAAATTTGGATTTTGTAAAAAAGTACCAAGGAAAGTTTGCAAAAAGTTTGCAAAGTTTGAAAAAAAAAGAATCGAAGTCTCTCATTAATGATCATGTTATTATCGGAAGGATTTCAATGTTAGAATTGTTTATTGTCTCAAAATAACTAAACGTTTTTAAGTATATTGAACAAATGTGATTATACATTAAAATTAGTAATTTTTTTTTTTTTTTTTACGAAAATAACAAAGTTATATGCGAATTCAAAAAAGAATAAATTGAGATTCGTTTTTAAAATTTGTTTTTTTTTTTTACAAAAAAAAAAAAAAAGAAAAAAACTCTCGTAGTTATCCATTCTTATCTCTTCCTGTACTTCAAAAACCAATATTTTGTTTGTCATGCTGTTCTATCGGATCTAATCTACGAATCAAATTTCAATTTGATACCTTATATATAAATAATCATTCGTCTCTTATAAATTCATATATTATCTAGATGAAATATATAATTCTACGTGTTATTTCATATTTAAATGGGTCAGTATAATTATTTCTAAGTTTAGCTAGTAGTCATTTTACGAATTAACAAACTTAACGAAGTTATTACTGACAAAGTATGTATGTGTGTGTGTGTTTGGTAATTATGCGATTATGAAAGTAATAGCCCAAAGTGGTATATGTTTAGTTTTCAAGGTATATTCAAAAATTTACCATATTATTATACAAAATAACATGTTTATATATTGAATCATAAAATATTAAAAAACAAAAAAGAAGAAATTTCCATGAAAAAAATATCGAATGATCGTAATATCTTATATTAATATAATATTAATGTATAATATATTTTCTTTAGTATAATTGTAAAGAAACAACAAAAAGAGGGGAGGGGGAGGGGGAGGGGTGGAGGGAGGGAGGGAAAAAAAAGCCTGACGATGACGTAAAACTGCATAACCGAAATCGTATCGCGTTCAGAGACCTCACCTTTATGCATTTTGCATTCGCAATAGAGACCGCACCTCTTTCGGCTAGCTAACTAAAATATGTGAAATGTGCGAACACGTGAGTTCCTCACGTAAGGGAACGCATGGATCACTCAACGATACGATGATCGTGAAATACGCGAGTTGCGTCCGGATGCGGAGCCAAGAAGAAATGAAACGGTACGACGTATACATTCTTACATACACACTTGTCATACTAACGTAGGCCAACCTTCATTTGGTACCTTCTTTACAGATAAACATAATCGTATGATTTTTTTTTCTTTTTTTTTTTGTTTTTTTTCAATACTATCGATCGTTGTTCGAACGTATTGTTTTTTTCAATGGATATCAATAAAATGATTATTTCGATCGTAATCATTCATCATATAAAGGGGATTTCATTTAATTTATCAAACAAATATATCTCTTATATAATATTATAAGTTTGTATATAGTAATTAGGTATATTAACATAATCTTATCTAAGATTCGAAAATTATGATGGTTAGAAATGTTAAAGTTCTTTTCTTTTTTTTTCTTTTTTTTTTATTAATTGTTATAAAATATATATATTAATATTATTTTATAATATATGTTATTTCCATGAGTTAAGTTTAAATGACGGCTTATTTAATATCTCTCTTGAATTATTATTACAGCAATTTGAATCTGTTAAACGAATAAATCTCGTTTATATGTATACCTTGACTTGTAATAAATTAATATTCAGACGTGCTCGATTACTATAGTACATACTTCCTATATTTTCTTTATATAGAGGTATGATATTTATCTATTGATATTTATTCATTCATTCATTTATTCTTTGTAGAAAACAATTGATTGACAATTTTTCACAATTATATTTTTAATCTATTAATATCAATTGAACTTTACGTATTTTCTATAAATGATATATAAAAGTAAACCAAAAACAAAACATGTGTTCTCTCATTTGAAAAATTGGTACGTGTTCGTAAGTTCTCGTAGTATTCGTAATAAGATAGTTAGTTTGCACGCGAGTGCGCAAGGTTAAGGGGGTTCAAAAATGATTATCAACTGTCTTCTTCATTCGATGTGGGCGAAGTTAACATTCCTTCGTCCTAAACGAAACCACGAACAACGGTGAGTAACACTTTGCACTAATTACCAGAGTACACTTACACGCGATATTTTAAAACGAACTTCTTTTTTTTTTTTTCCTTATCTTGCCTGTTTTTTTTTTTTTTTACTTATTTTCAATGACGTTGTATTTATCATTTATCTGTACGAAATTATATTAGAAAATAAAAAAAAAAAGAAAAAAGGTCGGTAATTTAAATAATCAAATGTCGAAAATTCGCATTTCTTTTTGTAATATTTTTCGAACTAAATAAAAATTGTCATTTATTCGATTATTTTTTTGTTTTTTGTTTTTTAAATCGATATTATAGCATTTTGTATACGATAAACGAACGATTAAATGATATCTTCCAATTGAAATTGGTACGTCTCGTGTACATCCGCTCATGCCAAAAAATATTCATTATTAACGATCTTTGACCAAAATTAGTATGAAGACGTCAGATCGTTTTCATATCGTTAGTTTTGTTAATCGAGTAATCTTAAGTTTAAGGATACTCATTATCATATGCATTACATATCAACATATATATATATATATATATATATATATAAATAAAAAAAATATATGTAATAAATATAGATATATAATTCGATCGTTTATTAACGAAGGTCTCGCGTGTTAAAGAGTAATGTATTTACGTCGCATAAGTTTTTAAACAACCTTCCTCGAGCAACGACACGAGAATGTATGTGAGAGAACGAGATAAAAGGTGGTGGGGTGGTGAACGGTGGGTGAGAAAGGTTGTGAAGAATCGAACGTTCTCGAAGAATATCTACGAACGGATTCACGCTTATCGTAGAGTAATTATTAATCACTTATTTTATTTTTTTTTTTTACGTAGACAARAAAAAAAAAGATATGTAATAAGTAATAAATAAAAAAAATAAAAAAAAAAACAAAAAAACAAATATGTATGCGCATCTATCTATCATCGAGTGTGACCACCACCCACGAATAATCTTTTGCTTAATGACGATTTATCGATATCGTGACGTCATCTTCTTCGAGATATCGTTTTTATTTTTTTTTTCGACATATCGAACCATCCATTTTAAATACTTTATATATATATATATATATATGTATCTATGTACATATATGTGTACTTATCTATACGTATAGATGAACAAGTACGTGTATACTTATGAAATCTCCACGTAAACAAGTATTGTAATTTATTCGAGCAATATTTATTAGAACATTTCTTTTATTTTCCTTTTTACAATACTTAAACTTACTTGCTTTTTACGTAATTTTTGTTCAACAAATTATTATCCAATAAGAATTTATTCATGTATCAACGTATATATCTTATCTATGCACATACATATGTATTATATGTATCGATGTTTGTATCTATTCACAAATGTATATAATGTATTTACGTATTTGTCTATATTTACAAATAGAGAAGTACACGTATTTTATATACTTAAGAATACATTCATTTATAAATAAATAATGTAATCATTTATTGCAACATTTTTCGACTTCCTTTGAAATATTCAAACAAAATTGACTCTTCTTACGTCATTGTTAATGATCATTATCAATAACAAACTCTAATTTAATAATTGCACTACTTAATAGTTGATATAATTTTCTTTAACAATTTTAATCAGAAAAAAAGAACGTTAAAATGACTCAGGAAGTTCGAATATGATCGACGATCAGTGTCGATTCAATCTTTGATCATTTCTAAATGGAAAATACAAAAGAAAAGAAAAAAGAATTATTTTATCGTGATTTACGATCTTACGAGGAAATTATCACGTCCTCTGAATTTTAGATTATTTGTCAAATAATCAAATTTGTCGCAGAAGAATGATTTCGATTTTAATCGATATAAAATACAAAATAATCCCATGTAAAGTATTATTGTTTAAGTTACTTGAATCGTCGATTTCAAAATTTGTAAAGGAAAAAAAGAAATAACAAAGTTTGACTTACAAAATATGAATTATTATAAATTTCATACTATCCAATCCAATAAAATATAATATAATCATACATTATATATATATATACAATAGTATCCATACTATTCTCTGTTCACAATTTTTCATTTTTTCACTTCCTTTCTTGTTTTCATCATTTCTTCAAAATCTTTAGCATTACAACCGCTTGTTTGCTAGTTCATCTTGTAAAGGAACATATACAAACACAGTTTAAACCTAGTCATTGTTAATTAGACCTGGATACGAACCCGGGTATATATATTATACATACATATACATAATATAATATCATATAATCAAATTTTGTTAACTTAATTCAGTATCGTAATTATACACAGATTACAATTATGCTTATAATTCGCGTATAACATTGATCCATTATTTAATTAAATAATAACAAAGGAAGATTATAGAAAACAAGCGTAACGTAGCTCTTTTTATAACAAAGAAAATAATTTAAAAAAAAAAAAATGTTTAAAACAAATTTCATACTATCCAATTCAATAAATTATATCATATAATCAATTATTTTTTAACTTAATTCACTATCGTCATTAGACAGATTACAATTATGCTTATAATTCGCGTATAACATTGATCCATTATTTAATTAAATAAAAACAAAGGAAGATTATAGAAATAAGCGTAACGTAGCGTCTTTTTATAACAAAGAAAATAATTTGAAGAAAAAAAAAAGAAAAAATGTTTAAAATAAAACCGCGTGTACAAAGAGAGAGAGACAGAGAGAGAGAGAGAGAGACAAATGGAATTCGAACGGATGTCACGAATCCAGCGATGTATTTCAACTGAGATTGACACGCATAAATTGATATTAATTAACGTCAGTAACCCTATTAATGATGTCCCTCATTCATGTGTTGTTCTCTCAATTATCATTTTCTCATTAAAATAAGTAACATTAAAAGGATGAATACAGTAAAAAAAAAAAAAAAAAATAATAATAATAATAATAATAATAATGAAAGGAAGAAGTTTGGCATTTATTGATTTGGTGAGTGACGTAGAGAAAAGGCGGAGTTAGAATTAAGGTGGAGTTAATAAGTTAGAGAAAGAACGATGGAAGGTACTTTCACGAGACGATACTGCGCATGCGCGGCTAGCTTTCGCGGGCCCAGACGAAGCTTAGTACGGAATCTTACGATCAGTTTCAATTGCGAACTCCATGAGAGTAGAAGGATTGTTATTAATTGTCATTCATTATTTTCACAATAAGTGTAATTTTTTCATCGATGTCGTTTATTGATTTTGTTTCTCGATCGTATTTTATTATGTCATATTATGTTTAGAATGAATTACACTAGAGAAAAAATGCGAGAGATTGAACTTGTTAATTAGACCAACAACAAAAAAGAAAGAAAAGAAAGAGATAAGAAGAGACAATAAAAAGTAGTATACTACTAATAAATGATAATCTGTGTTTGTGTGTTGTGCGTGAATCGAATCTAATCGAATATTATTGAAGAAAAATTTGTTAATATTATACATTTCAATAATTACCTTTTTCTTTTTTTTTTCTTTCTATATCTCATTATTCTTTTTCTATGAAAATTCGAGACTTAACACTGTATATTTATCGTTGACAAAAATATTTGAATAATAATAAGTCGTCGTTAACTTTTATTGGTTGCGACTCTTCTCGTCGTCTTTTGTTATATTTTTATATGAGCGCGCGTTCTCTGCGCGCACGCGCGCGCGCATTAGAGCATCAAAACGTATTACAAATTCGTCTTTTTCGTTATCGTCGTTGTTGTTGTTGTTGTTGTTGTCATTATTGTTTTTGTGTTGTCAAAGTGAGAACAAAAAGAAAAAACTTGGCGGGAAAATTTGGCGATTGTCTTTTCAAAAATACGACGATATATATTTAACGAACATCAATAAAAAAAAAGGGGCCGAAGATATGTTGGAATTTTTCGTTCAACATGCCGAAGTTGGTGGGTAACAACAAAATAATTAATATTTTTTCATCTTTTTCTTTTTGTGTTGTGTGATTGTTTCTATGATTTCATTTTTCATCCCTAATACTAGACGTAACACTTATTTCTTGCCACATCTTTAATATATAAAAGGAACATTAACCCTTTAAGTGCTAAATACTTTTAACTAAAAATGTTTTTTTAGAAACGGAATGATTTATTATTAACCAGATTCTAATAATAAATAATATTTAATAATTACAATGTTTCTTTCTGAATATCAATTAAATCATTAATATTAACATATTACATTATTTTACATTATTATTAAGAAACACGTATATGCACAGTTCATAGCACTCTCTCTCTCTCTCTCTCTCTCTCTGTCTCTCTAAGGGTTAAAAGAGTATTGAAAAATATTATAATTAAATTAAATAATTATCATAATATATCGATTTGTTCAATAAAAAAATTTCAAACTGTAAACATGTTGTCATTGTTGTATAGATATTTACTTATCATCGTGTATTATGTGTCAAGTTGTCTTGCATTCACGCGCTACGTTTGTTTGTGCACACGTACTTTTTTTTTTTTTTTTTTTTAAAGATAAAATATTTGTCGGAGCCAACGACGATTGCAACCGTTTATCATTGATTTCAATTTAAGTAATACTGACAAATTATTTATGTTTGTTTATATTGTTTTTATTAAAATGAAACATATATATATATATATATGTATATACTTAAATAAGAATACTGATCAATTTGTAACGTATGCGCGAACGATGAGAAAGAGAAAGTTTATCGTGTCCGAAGATTTTTAATCGACCAACGATAAGCAACGAGAAAAGCCGAGTTCTTGAAACGTATCAGAGAAAATAAATAGAGTTGCATTCCATGCTTTTCTTCCTTCGTAATACAATAATCTGTTAAAACAACAACTTTCGGAATATTTTTCAAGTGAAAACTTCTTTAGAATCAGGGTGATCTGAAAATCGTGAAACGGAAGAACGTGAAACCGATGAAACATAAATAATTCATTCATTCATTAAATTCAATATTTAATTTAATACTATATTATTTATGTTCTATATATTAATTCATTCATTCATTAAATTTTATATATAAAAATACAATGTGTTACAATATGTTTGTCCACTAATAATTTCGAAACCAATCAACTTATCTTAACCTTTGCTTACCATCCTTCCTGGAGTAACACGCTTACCACACCCGGGCGAGAAAAATCGTCATAAAAAAGAAACTATTGCATAGATTTACTTCAACATTTTTTTGAAACTTCTTTAATACTTACTTAAAAAGACTATATAGGTTTTATAGCTTTAAATTAAATGTAAATATGTTTAAAAAATTACCAAAGTTGAACAATTGAGACAAATCAAACAAGATCTGGGTCCTTTGGACCAAGTGTGGTAAGCAAAGGTTAATGAAATTTATTTTATTTCAAGTGATTTGTTTCAACTTAGCACATAGCACAATTTTTATCGCGATTTTTTTTTTTTTTTTCTATTACTTTTTATTACTAATTCAAAGATTTTTATTTAGAGATTATCTAGGTTCTGTATTACGTCTCGAAGCTTGGTTTTCTTTGAAGGTTTTACTTCTATCGTGTATGATTTGCACACATCTATTTTTTTATATTAATTATAATATTATCCATATATTTTCTACAATTAATATTATACATCTATTTAGTAAATTTTTATTCTGAAATATTCTATATATATTTACACGACACTTTAAAAAAGATTATTAATCAATCGACTTATTTTATTAAGGTAATTGATGTGACATTTTCAAACATTAATTAGCGAGTAATTAATTAATTATCTACTGTATATATCAAGTTTAGTTCTATTTTTTCAATGCTAATAA
This sequence comes from Polistes dominula, assembly GCF_001465965.1. The sequence continues at coordinate 1,404,734 of NW_015148979.1, read as the reverse complement.
TAATATTTCATTTTTAATCATGAAAGAGAGAGAGAGAGAGAGACAGAAAAATGATATTTCATTAACAAAATTTCTTTTTAAAAATATAATCACTTTGAGTTAAACGATTATATTAGTAATATATGAGAAGAGCTTTAACAAAATAAGATTAGAAGAATTTGGAAATTGTCGATCGATTCGAGTTGATAAAGTTGATAGCCGATTTATGTCGTAATTGCAATTAATCGTTAAAAACGCGTTTTTAACGTCCATCGATCGTAGATAAGAAATATAATCGGACAAATGGTAGTGAAAGATTATCGACGAGCAAACACGAAAATAGTCAAATCGATATAAATTATATAGGTTACCGATTATTCTATCTTTTATAATCTTATATACATATATACATATATATACACACATTTTTACTCTTTCAAAAAAATTCTACATGAATGTACTATAACAGTGGTTCCCAAAGTGGTCAATGAAGTGATTCAGGGGAATGATGATGGCCCCAACACAGGTGTGTATACAGGTGCAGTTTGTAGAGGGCGATGAATTTTATTTTGAGTTACTAAAAAAATGTACTATGTAAACAAAAACCTATACATTATCTAAATACACATGGATGAATGTGTGAATGTGTCCTAGCTACGATAATTTGACGTAATTCGATAGATTATGTACGGACCAATCGATTAGGTATGTTCTTATCTTCTTATCTCTCTCGTTAGCGATATATAAGAGAAAGAAATATGTAGTAAGATTTTTTTTTTTCACGATTAAAATTCTTCTATGTTAGAAAAAAAAAAAAATGGATGTATCGCAATATGATTAAGGTATAATTTGTTTTTCATTTTTTTTTTTTTTTTTTAAACGAGAAAATTTACAAAAAATACTTTCGATTATTTGATATTTATTTATTTTTTTTTTTTTAAAGATTAACAGCAATTCT
>NW_015148979.1:1345727-1385690 GCF_001465965.1 Polistes dominula | reverse complement strand
GAAAAAAAAAAAAAAACATACTTTTTGAGGCTTCCAGTCTGTATTTACTGTTAAAAAATAACCAAAAAAAAAAAGAAAAATGTTTAACAATAATAATTTTAATAGATACATTGTTTTTATAGATATTTTTAACCAGTTAAGTGTGGCGATCTGTGCGCAGAGTGCGCGCGCTCCGGTGCGCGTCGCGATAATCAAACGATGACGAATATAATCGTCAAACACAGAATAAAGTGATGACGCTGTTAAAATATTGGATAGTCAAAAAAGAAACGACCTTATTTTACAAAATGAACAATTTTGTTAGTAATGTACACACACACATAGAGTTTCATTGATATGAACATATATTTATACATAATAAAAGAAAAAAATTAGAGAACAAAAAATCGAATCTTTAATAGAAGTTACAAATTTATTCTCTTGACTTTTTTTTCTTTTCTTTTTTTTTGACCTCTAAACATTGGAAACATATTAAAATTTACGATGATATTTTAATTTTCGACAAAAATTACAATTAAAACATGAAAGTGTAAGAAACATTTGCGCATGACGAATATAGACGTATTAACACAAGATTTTGTCATGATCTCCATGACGGATATAGTCGTCGAACGTTAACTTAACTGTTTAAATAACAAAACGTTTAATTATTTACAGAAAATCAAATGTTACATGAAGTAGACATTTTGAATTAAAATGGCGTCAAAACCAGTCAAAATGACTGGTCTGATATATCTAGTCTTAAAATATATATATATATATAAATTCAGAGTAAGAAATTATAGGAAAAGAACAACAACAAATAAAAAGAAAGAGTAAAGAAGGAATAGAGGATAAAAATAATAAAATTAAGTGTCGTTTGTTTGTTTGTTTGTTTATTTATTTGTTTGTTTGTTTGTTTGTTTGAGTAGGAGAATGCACGAGCGAAAAAGTACAAACGACTACTACTCTTACAATGTATACATTTGGTACAGGGTCAACTGGTCCAGTTCTAAGTGAACGGCAATTGATGCTGGAACATTAATACCCGTAATCCAACGATAGACACGTTTCATTACCCAAAGCAAAGATTTATCTTCTTTCTCTTGCTTTTTATTTATTTTTTTTTGTTAATTTTTTTATTTTTTTATTTAATATTTCCTTTTTCATTTTAAATCATACAAAATGCTTCTTCTCATTATCAACGTTTGTGCTTCTTTTGTTGTATATATATATATATATATGAGATTGTCGTAAAAAATTCATTCTAATTTCTAATTACATTAGAAAATTGTATTTACGTATTAATGTTTTTTTTTTTTTATCATCTTCTCGTTGAATTAAATATTAAATTTTTATTTATTAATAATACAAATTGATTAGATATATCAAATCATCATCAAACTTTCATGTGTACTGATTTCCATCTCTGAATATCTTTTGAACGCTTAATTTAATCACCAAAACATAAGACACCATTTTTATAGAGCAATTAATTATCTACAAAAATTTGTATCGCGCACTTTTTAATAGTCATTTATTGTCGAGTTATAAAATTCATTAAAAAAAAAAAAAAAAAAAAAAAAAAAAAAAAAAAAATGAAATTTGTTTTTAAAATAATCAAACTTAAATCTTCAATATCATTCAAAAATGGTGAGGTTTACGGAAAAAATATATAAGATACCTTTTTTTTGTAGAGCATTAAATTTCCTACAAAATTTGTCTACAACATTTTTCTGTACAATCAATAAATAATGAGGTATGAATTTTAATCTATTAGACTGAAAAAAAAAAAAAAAAATAAAAAACTGCGATGCGGAGGATTTTCCTATTAAAATGAAGAGCTCATATTTGGTGAGAATTTTTTTAAGATGTATAGCAACCCATTTTTCTGTGGCACTTGTAAAAAAAAAAAATAATTGATTTTTTTTTAAATATATATATATATTTATAAATCGGTGCACAAACATTCCAACGGTAATTCAATATAACTTATGTTAGTCTCGGTAGAATTATCATTTTACTTTTATTTTTTTATTTCTTTTTTTTTTTTATTGTATACTATTTCAGTTACATAAGGAACATCGATGTAAAAGAAGTAAAGTAGACGAAGAAATAATTATTTTTTTCTTTTTTGGAGAACATGATCGTTACTTTTTCAATACACGTTTCATTAAAATCTTTTTATTGAAGATGTTTTTTTGAATAACTATATCGAAAAGAGAAATCACTCTCTCTCTTTCTCTTTCTCTTTCTCTCTTTCTTTTTCTGTTTTTACCAAAAGGATATTGCCATCTTCTCTATTTACTTCGAAATTCTTTGAGCGCGTCTTCCGTGTTACTTTTCAGTTGTAATCGAATTGTAAAGAAATAAGGATGCATTGATCCTTCGTCAATAATTTGTATGTTACAGTTTTTCACATGTCTCTTATATCATTCGTATATTCGCTACATCCTTATAATATACTGCGTTTCACATCAGCGTTAATCGGATTGATTATGTTCGAGATAATGGTATGATGTAAGTGTAGTTATGTTAGTTACGTTGTTTCATTCGGAGATGAAATCACTCGCATTGTCTTCATTATTTCCTTTAAGAAATTAGCCTAATACGTATTAGAAATATATTTTCTCTAAGAAAGAGAAAATTAACAACAACAACAACGAGTTTACAGTAAACTGTTAAGAATAATTTCTATTAATCGAAAGTATACGATAAAATTCTTGATAAAAATGAAACATTTATATTTTTTGTTTTGTTTCATTTGTTCTTATTTTATATTTTAAATTTAAATCTAAATAATTTTCTTTTATGAAGAATTGATACATTTTTGAATAGGAGATACAAAGAACTAATAAGAGATGATAGTTGTGGTAACTCAATCATTCGTGTCAGTACCGTTGGTAACGTCGGTAATGTCGGTAACGTTAATAAAATCAATGACATACTCAATATGGGTAATACACCTATCGTCGATAATGTAGAAATCATGTTCCATTATTGGTAATTTATCATATGTAGTAAATAATATCAACTGTAAATCTAAATAATGATGTTCATATAACAATTTCATTATTTTCTACCGTTGATAATAAATATAAATCGTTATTAAATGTCACACAGTGATTTATATTACAAATACATATACTATATATATATATATATATATATTACCAATATAAAAATAAATATTTAAAATATTCATACATTATATAAAATAATTGAAATAAAAAAGTCAACAAGTGATAATTAAGATAAGATAAATTTTAATACCAAAACAAAAATATATATATATATATATATATATATATATATATATATAAATATTTTTCTTCTTATATCAATATAAAATAACGTTAACTTTCTCTCGAACGTTCATAAAATAATATTAAACGATATAAAGAATAAACAATTGAAATGATCAATTAGGTTGGTAACCTCAAATGAAAATTGTCCTAGAATATAAGCATCTGTATTTTCTTATCATTTTCTGATATCAACATAAACCGGCATAGTTCAATCAACGGTTAACCTCTTCTCTTATATGACAATCAACATTAGTTTACCGCCAGCTGCTTCTTAGCCCAGTACGTAAAGTATAGCAAACGAACACGTGACTTTTACACTGTGCCAGCCAATGGCATACAATGGACGACACGCGCCATATGCTTCTCATCCTATTTTCTCTCTATCTCTCTCTCTCTCTCTCTCTCTTTTCCATTTGCTTTATCTTTCTCTTTTTATAACTCTCTGTTTCCCATCGCAAAATATTTAGGCAAAATGACACGTTAAAAGACGTATGTATGTATTTTTTAAATAACGATTTTTCACCATCCCATATATTTGATCTTTTATTCGTAACGATCATCGAACGTTTTTTCAAATCTTTGTTATTTCTTGTTCTTTTTTTTTTTTTATTCTTTCCGTTTCTTTATCACGAAAAAAAAAAGAAGCGATTTCGCATTCAACAAGTCAGTTCACAGGCGTTTAATAATTACTCGGCTTAAATGGCAATTACTCGTGTCGTGTCCTTTCCTAGCACTTTAAAGAAAATATTACTGTGACGCGTTTCTACGTCTGTGAATTAACATTGCGCGAAATACGAAACTTTTATTCTTTCAATGCACGTGTTTTTTATTATTTTTTTTTTTTAAATATGTACACATGCATTTATTATATACTGGGTCGTTATTTAGTAATATAACTTGACAACACAATTTTGATATGTATATCATTCGGTTTAACTTGAAATAAATAAAAGAATATAAAACAACCAATTTTGTTAAAGTTTTACATTTAAATAAAATACGGGAGAGAGAGAGAGAGAGAGAGAGAGAGAGATTTTATATATACTTTTAAATTATCATTTAAAAGTTAAAAGAAAACAAAAGACAAGTTTTTGTAAAAATTCTCTACAAATCTTATATTACATTTGTACGAGAGAGATACCTTTTTTAAAAACGATACATTATATCCTATATTCCCAGAAATTGTTTGTCATATTTTTGAGAATTCTTTTTTACCAATGTTTATCGTTATAAAAATGTATATTTATATATTTATGCATGCATAAACAAGATAAAAAGATAAAACAGTATTTTTGTCTACCCATTTTTAACATAATCGGTCTTTTGACGATTACGAATAAAGAAGGTCGTATTTTTGCCGATTGAATGTAACTACTAATCGTTAATTTAAACATAGGATAAAACGTAAAAAAAAAAAAGAAAAAAAAAGAAAAGAACTCGATTATAAAAACAATTTCAATATTTTTACTTGTAAAATGAACGAAAAGAAATATAAACGAATGGAAAATTTTGAATGAAATGTTTAAAAAAAAACGATCGTTTAACTATTAGTAATACGTTGAATATTAAATGCATCAATGAAAAAAATATTTTTTTATTGAATTCATCAATAAATTTTCAATTAATGAAAATTCATTGATTGATAATTCATTATTCGTGTTGATTTAACAGAATCATGGAAAACATTACCAAGTCATGTGAAAAAATGAGCAATTTATTTGATCACATACGAAAATATTATTTATAATAATTGAAATAAAATGTATATGTATACATATACATTAAAGAAAAAAAATAAATAAATAAATAAAAATGTATCACACATTCGAATTCGCGAAAAATTGTCCTCGTAAGAGACAGACTAGCAGGAGACAAGATTTTTTTCTAATTATAAACGTTTTATTATTCCGAATAGCAGACAAACGCTTTGAAATATTATGGAACCGATCCAAACAGTAAATTCAATATTATCTAAATTTAGTTAACATACGCGTGTTACCTACTCGCGAATTTACCAATGCGCAGATAGAAAAATGCAAAGATGAAAAGATACATTTTTCGTTTTTTGTTTTTTTCGACGATTTGTTAAGATTTTATTTATTAATTGAATTTTGAAAAAAATAATAAAACAGATCACACACGGTAGAAGTGAAACCTTCAAAGAAAATCAAGCTTCGAAATAATTGAATTGTAATACAACGCCATCTATTGAAAGAACGTTACAGAACCTAGATAACATAACTCTAAATAAAAATCTTTAAATTAATAATAAAAAAATACATAAAATATAGATAAAAATTGTGCTATGTGCTAAGTTGGACAAAATCACATGAAATAAAAGCAAATTTCATTAAAATAAGTTGAGTAGTTTTGGAATTATTAGGGGACAAACATATTGTGACACTGAATTTTTATATATAGAATTAAATTATATATTGAATTTTATTAATTAATTAATTATTTTTGTTTCATCGGTTTCACGTTCTTCCGTTTCACGATTTTCAGATCACCCTAATTCTAAAGAAGTATTCATTTCAAAAAAATATTGTAACTAACCCTAGTAGCACAAAATATTGAAAAATATTGAATACATGTGTATTTAATATTAAAAAGAAATTCAATGTCTTTTTAACCATTTGACCTATTATGACGTAAACCCTACGTCATGATGTTTCTGTCCCAAAACTGAAAGTGACGTATTCTATATGTCCTACCAACACGCTGAGGCGCTGCTTGAGGGTTAACACCAGTCTAAAATTTTCAAAATATCCATTTTTTTTTTTTAGCTTAAAGTGTACTTTAGATATCTAAAAACAATATGCACTTGGTCTCGAAGCAAAAAAAGATTTTAAACATGTCAAAATCTTGGTTTTACCGAAGCGCTTCGAAGCGAAGCGAATTGTGAGAATGGGACACTGTAGCGTTGGTTAAAGCGTAAGGAGTTTGTATAATATTATTAATATTAGGATCTTTGGCAGAGGCGTGGTGTAGCAATTCGACCTATCTACTCTAATTTTGAATTTAACCACCAGATAGCGTATTCAAGTGTTAGAGATTAGGGACCCTATAGGAGGGACGCGCCATGTACATTGCTGGGGGGACAGGAACTCGTGTAATCACGTGATTGCGCGCGAATGATTCAAACGATAAGTTATAGATTAGGTTTGTACATTTATAATTGTAATTATTAAATGAGTAAATTAAACTTACACTTATAGAATACTACTAAAAAAGAACAAAACAATTAAATATAAATATCACAATGAAAACTATAAGTGTATTCCAAAATTAAACTAACCACAGCCGTTTAATACATACTAAAGATAAACATGGCTGCGCGATGAAACGGAAACTGTCCCCCCACATTTTCAGCCTAGCAATGTACATGGCGCGCGTCCCTCCTATAGGGTCCCTAGTTAAAGCGTAGCGCAAGGCGCCGCCATTGTGAAGTTAGCGTGTAGGTCAAATGGTTAATATTAAAACACATGTATTCAATATTTGTCAATATTTTGTGCTACTAGAAAAAGAACATATGTAGATGTACTATGTATCACGATAATACTAATTTTTATCATGTTAGATATGAAATGATTACAATTTTATTACGAATATAAACATTATTTAACGATCTTTTGTTTTATGTTTCTTTCAATATGAATTACGTACAGTGTACAACACACAAAGTTACACACACACACACATACGCATGAAAGTTTCATTGAAAATATTAACATTCCTAATCATGTGAAGGACTTCTAATATACGTATATATATATATTTTAACACGTCATCGTCATTTACGTCACTTTTACAACGTCAATATTTGCAAAATATAGAAAATCTGAGACGTCATTTTTCAATGCTTTTTCCATCGAATAAAACCCGTACTCTAACGCGAACCTGGGAAAATCTATTTTTAATCGAATCGATCCATCTAACGGTCACTATGCTACGTCACCTTTCTTCTGTGTACTACGATACTTCCGTATGTTCATCGAAGATTAATGGAAAAATTTTCAAATTCTTCTATCGACACATAGAAACACACGTTCGATATTTTATCCCTATATATTTCTAACGTTTAACTCTTTCAAACCGTAGTCTTCTTTGTCTCTTCGTCTTTTTTTATTTTTTTTTTATTATTTTTTTTTTTTTTTCATTCAATAAAGCTTACTTCCTTTTACCTATATCGTTTGAATCGATACAAATTTATTGACTTTTTTTTTTCTTTTGTCATAATATACTTCTTACTTATAATAAGAATTATTTGTAAAAATAATGAACAAAGAAAATTTGTTAACATCAAACAAAAATCTCTTCTTTTAACACTAGATATATCAGACCAGTCATTTAGACCGATTTTGACGCCATTTTAATTCCAAATTTCTACATCATGTAACATTTGATTTTTGTAAATAATTAAGCGTTTTGTTATTTTTAAAAATGTCTATAAATCCATTTATCTATTAAAATTAGATTATTGTTAAACATGTTTTGTTATTTTTGAAAAATGAAATAAAAACTGGAAGACTTAAATAGCATTTTTTTTTTTTTTTTATACATCAGTCATTTTGACTGAAAATGGTGGCATATCTAGTGTTAATACTTTTTCAAAAAAAAAAAATAAAATAAAATAAAAGAATACTTGTTCTATTTTTCATTGAATTTATCGAATTCGTTTCAAAGTAATAAATCGATTTATTTAAATAATAATTACTTACAACACAGCATTTGTAAAAAAAAAAAGAATGAAAAGGACAACAAAGGATTGTTAAAATTTCCTCTTCCTCACATTTCGTTCTTGAGAAAAAAAAAAAAAAGTAATTTTCATTTCCTTGATGCACTCTTACTTGAAATTATTTTCATTTGAAATTGAACAGGAAACCATTGTGGAGACAAAAAGTCGAAAACTTCAGTCAATTTTCAAAGTGAGTATTATAGTAATTTTTTCTAAAAAAAAAAAAAAAAGAGAATCTTTTAAATGGCAAATAAAATGGCAAAACATATATATATATATATATATTGAAAATTCCCCGAAGCAAAAATAATGTCGGTGAAATTCAAGGATATCCAGTAAGCGGTGATCTTGACCGTTATACGCTTGAAAGTTCATCCTCTCTTTTACATCTATGTATCTCACATCAGTTAATTCTTTACAGCATAGAATTTCAAATAATAAAATATCCCTATGTTGACATAGAAATTTGATTACATTTTCAATACAACTAAATTGATATATATATTTTTTTTTTATTAATAAAGGAGCTATTACCTATAATGTAATAATGTAAAAACATAAAAACAAAAAAACAAAAAAGGGGTAAATAACCAATTGCTTTGCATAAATAAGATGAAATAGTAACTTATGAGCACGTGTTGTCAAAATTGCAATAATATTTCGAGATGGGATTAAAAATGTTCCATCGGTTTGCATTAAACGGTGTATCAAAAAAGTTGGGACACTTTTAATACCATCGTGCCTTAAAAATAATTAATATCGTTTCTACGTATATGTTTCTATTATTTTGTTCTATTTTTTTTTCTTTTTTTTTATTGATTTTTTTTTTTACCTTTTCCTCTTAATCATTAAATCACTTTATATAACATAATCTATATAATCATATATCTCTCTCTCTATCTCGTATTATTATTTATTGTCTTTTTCGAATCGATAGATATATTATTTTTCATTTTTAAATTAATTATGAACTTCGATACATAATCCGATTATCATTGATTAACCACACTTCGGATTGATTCAACATTTTTTGGGGGTTGGGGGGTTGGGGGGGGGATTTTTTTATTTTAAATTGATTGTGCTCTTATATATTTTGTTATTTTTTTAAGTTAACATTAGATTTAAGAGATGTTTTGTTCAATATTTTTTTAATGACTTACAAACATTGTTTAAATAAAGGATTAAATAGAGGATAGTAATTAATATTTAAATATATTTTATTATGTAACTAAAAAAACAACGTATATTTTAAAATATATAATATTTAAGTTTTATATATATATATATGTATGTATCAAAAAAAATTTGAATGAGTCGTCAAATTGGCTCAGTTCGTAAATCTAGTGGTTAATAACCAAATAGAATCTAAATCAATTAGTTACATTATCAATACCAATGTCTTGTCGTTGTTTTTACCTTTTTTTTTTTTTTATGTTTCATTTTAATTTTGTCGTTCTATTTATCTTAACAAAAAAAAAAAAGAAAAGAAAAGAAAAGAAACAAAAGACCATCAGTTCGTCAATCTAGTGTTAATAACCAAATAGAATCTAAATCAATTAGTTACATTATCAATACCAATGTCTTTTCGTTGTTTTTATCTTAACAAAAAAAAAAAAAAAAAGAGAAACAAAAGACCAAGATCAATTTATAACGTTAACCTATTTATTTAATAATATCGTATTATAAAATGATAAGAACGTAAAGAACTTTGTAACGCAAATCTTAAGCTGGGACATTTTAGATAGCCACGGTAAATTCCCAATCGTTAGTGATCGTAAAAAAAGGCTTCGAGGAATTGTACTTACTTGTTTAGAGCTTGAGAAAACCTAGAAATCTTTCTCTTTCTCTCTCTCTCTTTCTTTCTTTTTTTTTTCTTCTTGGTTGAGAAGAGAATGATCCCATCACGACGTGAAATCATGCTTTTTGTTGACGTAATAGCGTGATCAGTGATCACACTCGGACAAACTGATGTTTCTTTCGCCACGATCAGAATTCTAGACACAAGGTAAAATCGTTATCATAGTAATACATTAGGGGAAAATTCAATTCTTCATCAAATAACTATACTTTGGATTATTTCTACATACTATATATATATATATATATATATATATATATCTATAATCTACAAGTGTAATTATAAATAAATTGAAAGTTGATCAATTGAATGAAGATTTCCAAAAAAATTTTAATAACATAATAATTAATATATGAATTTATTGATGTGTTTGAGAGACCAAAAAACAAACGATTTATTAATTGAATGAACATTTCCCCAAAAATTTTAATAACATAATAATTAATATATGAATTTATTGATGTGTTTGAGAGACCAAAAAACAATCGATTTATTAATTGAATGAACATTTCCAAAAAAATTTTAATAACATAATAATTAATATATGAATTTATTGATGTGTTTGAGAGACCAAAAAACAAACGATTTATTAATTGAATGAAAATTTCCAAAAAAATTTTAATAACATAATAATTAATATATGAATTTATTGATATGTTTGAGAGACCAAAAAAAACCAACGATTTATTCCCAATACCAAGTTTCTTGTCAAATTCTCATAAATATATTCTCAGAAAATTCTCATCAATGTGGATACCCCATGACGATCAGCTAAATAACGAATAACAAATAAATTTAATTATTTATCATTTATATTAAAACATGAAAATTGATCGTTACATATATATATAGGATACTCACTTCTTATAAATTTCAATTGAAAGTATTTAAATAAATATAAATCTATAATAATGTATTACATGAATAAATAATTAATTATACAATTTTCAGTTTAAAGCGAATTGATTGAATGAAATGATGATTGAATGATGATGATGATGATGATTGAAATGAAAAAAAAAAAACAACTTTAAAAGATTAACTTCAACACCAAACTTGTTTTATCAAATTATAGTAATTTATTAGAGGAGAATGAAATGGAAACCATCAATGTTTGACCCTTAAAAGAAGCAAAATATCCTTTACCAGGACATCAATCATTCTCAAATATATATTATCGTTTATTTTTAATTAAGTAATAAATATTATATATATATATAGTTATAATACTTATAAAATAATATATAAGTATTGATAATATAATATAAACATTTATTATACTTATAATATAGTAATATGATATATATAATATATATAATATAATATTATATATTATAATGTATAAATATATATATGTATAATACTATACTATAAACACTTTTATATATATTATACTCTTATAATAATATAATATAATATAATATAATTAATATAATAATATGATATATATATGTATAATACTATACTATAAACACTTTTATATATATATTATACTCTTATAATAATATAATATAATAAAATATAATATAATATAATTAATATAATAATATGATATAATATATATAATATAATATTATATATTATAATATATAAGTATATATATATAATACTATACTATAAATACTTATACTCTTATAATAATATAATATAATATAATATAATATTATATATTATAATGTGTAAGTATATATATAATACTATACTATAAATACTTTATTATACTCTTATAATAATATAATATAATATGCTATTATACAATATAATATAGTATAATATAATATAATATAATATAAATAATATAATAATATGATATAATATATATAATATAATATGATATAATATATATACTAATACTATGTATACTATTATATTATAATAATAATATTAAATAAAATATAATCTACATTTATATATATAAAATCGTGTGATATCGAATTGAAATATTTTCTAAGATAATTTTTTAAAAATTGATATATATAGTACAATAGTAAGATGAAAAATAATGATTGAGAATTGAAAAGGATACAAATCGAGATGTCGATGGCTCTTGATAGTATACACTAACTGTCGGCCAGCTAAAGCTTACATTAGACCAGCCAAAGCCAAGCTCTGTTTCAAAAATAGTATCTCCAAAGATTTGGGGTAGCGACACGTCTCTCATGACGCACGAGACTGTGTCTCCCCTATTCCCCCCCGCCCCTATATCCCCTCTCATAAACTCTCTATCTCCCTTTTTCTTAAAGTGTACGCAACCCAGATGCAATTCTCCTATGCATTTGCAAATCCTTCTCTCGAATTTTCTTAATGCATCTCATATCTGTATAAATTTAATCTGTATAATCTGAAAAAATTGAAAAAAAAAAAACATTTCATCGTTTACTTTTAATAATTTATATATAAAAATAGAATTTTTATTTTATTTTTTTTTTTTTTTTTAATACAAATAATAAAATATAATAATAAAGATAACAAGATTTCGATATATATCATTGAGTCATGAAAGAACAAACATTGAATACTGTAATTTAATAAATACAAACAAATTTTGAAAAATACAATTTGCAATTATTCGATTAATATGAAATGTAAGACGAGTTGATTTTTATTATTTAAAAATAATATCGTACGAATGAACGATTTGTGGGATGAATTGTTTGAACCGTTAAAGATAAAAAAAAAAAAGAAAAAAAAATAATTGGAATGAATAACGTTTGGTTAAACAACAACATTTGACTTATTTATCTTGAAGATTTGAAATCGTCGTATTTGGACTCTGTATTAATCCACAAAATTGATTTGATTTAAATAATAAAATGATATCCCACAAGAGTAGAAGATTTTAGATTAAAAAAAAAAAAAAAGAATCATACAAAACAAAAATTACTAACAATAAGTATTATATAATACTTTTGTAAAAAATGTAACCAATTAAACCTTGGAAATTTGAAACCGTCATTTTAACTCTATCTAATGCATAAAATAAATTTCATTAAAGAATAGAATGATACGTAGACAGGAAGTTTTCAATAATTTCATGACTAGAAAATAAAATGAAAAGAATTAAATAATATTTTATTATACATAAATGGCGAATGGAAGATATATCAAAAAGTTTGAAATAAAATAATATTAAAGATCGATCATTSATTCATTTTCAATGCACTTAATATTAAACTTTTGTTCAAATATTAATATAAAAGCTTACAAAATATGACTGTATACAAGATTTGATCAGAATAAAAATTGATTATTAAAATAACCTAAAGATTTGTAGCCATTAATCCAATTAAATGATTTTACAATAATATTTTGAAAAGAAAAAAGAAATATTTGTCATGTGGAATAAGAGTTTAAATCTTATTATAAGGAAAAGAGAGAGAGACAGAGAGATAGAAAGAGAAAGAAAAGAGAACTTGTATTTTAGATATAAACAACGGCGTCAAAGTATCCTTTGTCGGAAAAATCGTTGAACGTTCTCGCCAAAACACAAAGTATTTGTCCATTTTTTTTTTTTTTGTTTTTGTTCTTTCTTTATCTTTTTTTTTTTTTTTCATTTACATTTGGCGAACTTCGTATCGGACGCACGTGTGAACCTTGTTGTTGAAAGCACAAAGGTAACCTCGTACAAGACTTTAATCAGTGCTTAGATACATACATATGTTTTTTTTATATATGTTTATCAAATATGTAATTATTATTAAAAATAGATATTTAATCAAATTGTTTAAATATTAATTTCTTGTATAAAAAGAATTTTTTTTTTCAAATTTTTTAGAATATGTCTAATCTTCTTCTTCTTTTTTTTCTTAATAAATTTATAAATTACGTGTCACGTTGTTTGTCCGCAATGGATTCCTAAACTACTGAACCGATTTTAATTAAATTTTGCACACTGTGTGCAGTTTCATTCAACTTGAATGATAGGATAGTTCATATCTCAATTTCTAATAGCAATATTATTTTATTAATAAAGAGTTATGATTATCTCTGTTAGTTCGATAAGATTCTAACAGATGGCGGTATAAGATAATTCGTTAACTTAAAGACATGTGTATCGGACTGATTGTGAGCCACAGCCATAGCAATATTCTCATAACTTTTTTTTTACTAATACATATATATAATAATATAATGTAATATACAGAGTGTCCAGAAAAAACGGCAACTAAATATATAAAATTTACCATTATTTCACAAATCAATCGCATTATATTTATACTAATTTTCGTACAATCTAACCTTTCAAATGAAAAATATCCTCGAAAGATTTAGATTAAGTTTACAAATCATCTAGAGATAATTTCGATCAATCTGATACAACATATGACTCATTTCTAATAGATATAATACAAACAAACGATTTGTCAAAATTACATTACCAACGTTGCAATAGATCCAATTAAAAATTTAGAAAAATCTATTAATCATGAATATCTTTTAATTATCTAACGAATTAATGAAAAACTTCATTCGTTTTATTTTATCATTTCAGATTCCTTGGAATCATTGTCGCCTGTCGGTAAGTTAAATTGCATCCTTTTGTCCGTCCAATAGAAACGATATATATGTTATTAGAATCCTAAAATTAAGCGGCTATAGCATACACTACTCATAATGTAACCAAAAGTTCGGACATTTACGATCGAATAAGATGATCTTTGTGGGGGTTTGGTTATTCGAGATTCGACAGGAGCTCTATTTTCATGTGTCGTAAAGACCGATATACGGGGGCCCTCGTGACCAGACTCGTTTACAGTCTATTAGTTTACACCTCGATCATAAGCTGGTACAACGGTTATGTATATCTATATATATATATATGTACGTGAGTATTATATTGGTGGGTGGGTGGTTGGTTGGTTGGTTGGTTGGTTTGCTGCGATGTGCCGAAAATATACTTGACAGTCGAGCCACAACGTCAGACCATTGCTGATAAAATCCTCAGAAATGTGGGCACAAAAATGTTCGATCGAGAACATACCTCTTATAATTCATACTTATTTATAATCCTTGATATTCAAAGTGTATCGGTACTTTATCTTTTCTATCTCTCTGTATTTATCTATTTATCTCTATATCTCTTTACTCCTCTTATATATATATATATATATATATATATATATCTCGAGTCTAAAAGAAAAAAAAAACGTTCTTCGCGAATTTCAACAAGTAACTAAAATTAAACCTTTGCTAAGTTTACTTTGAGCCTATTTACTTTTTCCTATTTTTCTTTTTCTTTTTGTATTTTTTGTAGGTTTAAGAAAAAAAAAAAAAAAATACAAAAATGTGGAAGTACTGTCAATTGAAATAGATAATAGATAAATTTGTATCGGTAATTAGGACTAAGATCTAAATAAAAAAAAAACAAAACTAAAATAATAGATTTTATTTATTGTGGCTAAAAAAGGAAACGGAATACGAGAGTAGTTTTTTTTTTTTTTGTTTCTTTTAATTTGGAACAACTAAGAGGCAACATTTAGTTGTTAGTTTTGTTTTTGTTTTTGTTATGAGTTTATCTCAAATTAAAACAAAAATCTTTAACTCAATTATTGATATTATAACGTAATAAATATTAAAATTTATTCCATGTGTTAATTGTTTGATTTAAATCTTTTTTTTATAATTATCGATACAAATGTAGTCAAATATAAAAAAAAAAATGTATAGTTGATTGTTAATGAGACGATAAACAATGATAAAATCTAGTTTAATGCAAATTAATCTCAAATTAAAGAAATCAATTATTTAATACTCGTATTTCTTTTTTTTTTTTCATTTCCACACACAACTACTCAATTATTTATATTATAACGTCGTAATAAATATTAAAATCTTGTTCATGTCAATTGTTTGATTTAGATCATTGGTATAATAATCGTATACAAATCTAGTGAAATATCAAGAAAAAGAAAATGTAAGGTATGGTTGATTAGTTAATTAGACGATAAAATATGATACGATCTCTTTTAATGCGCATAAAAGTCTACAAACGATTGGGATTATCGTGACGTAAATTCCTTCTTACGTAAGCAACAAGTTATTTGTCGGTAATTTTGACGAATACGTAGACAAATAATATTGGGATAATGTGACATATGTTGTTTTAGGGGGTTATTTTGTACTTTTAATAATTATTAACATTTCGGCAAACGCGAAACACAACTAATGAACGTTAGTCCAATTGTTCTTAAAATATATACAAACAATTTTAATTATTATTTTTATATACCACGTGTTTACATACATACCTAATACGTACATACATACATATAATACATTTACATATTATATAATAGATTCATATATATGAATACATACATACATAACTTCATAATATATACATATAGATTTTACATGTTAATAATTATGACAATTGATTTTGAGTAAAAAAAAAAAAATAAAAAGAAGAAGAATTATTAAATTGTTCATTTAAATTAAATCATAAAATATAATTTTTTTTATCAATATTTTATTTCGTACACTATACAAATAAATATCAATTAGAAAATTATATTAATAATACAAATAAAATTCTAATATTTGGTCTTATTGTTTGTACAGTGTATGGTTCTAATGGACACTAAAGAATTATTTAAAATTCAGCAAAAATCGGTAATTTCAAAATCTCATGAAGCTCTTGTAAAAAATATATATATATAATTAATTCTTTTCTTTTTTATCAAAAAAAAAAAAAAAAAAAAAAAATGAAATGAAACTTCAAAAAACATGTATAATAGTATGACTTCAAAGCTATATGACATTACAGATGGTAAATATGAGTGCACACATATAATCCATAGATATATAATTCGTATCATAAATAAACACGTTAACATTGTTTGTTCCGTCAATTAAACGTTGAAATAATTTATTGTTCTTAACATCCATCATTGTACGTCATCGATACAAACTATAATACTTAACTAATCAGCATATTCAATGTATTATACATGTGTCGTACTAATACGGTTAAATGATAACTTTCTACAAATTATTGTATAAAATAGAATGAAATGTGAATCATTTCGATCCTTTTAAACAGTTTATAATTTTTATTTTTTTTTTTTTTTTCAATAATCTTTCAAATATTATTGAATATCTATATATATATATAATACAGTACAAAATACATATCATATAATAAACAGTTATAAAATATATACATATCATATAATTACAATATAAAATACATATCATATAATATAATATATATATTTAATAATAATTAATTAATAATATTAATTTAATATAATTATAATAATTAATTTAAATAAATAATTAATTAATTTAATAATATATATAATATAATATAATTAATTTTTTTTTATTTACAAATAAAATAATATAAATATTATTCTATAATATAATAATATATATATTATTATTATATAATTATAATATTATAATAAATAATATAAATATTATAAAATAATAAATAATAATATATATATATTATAAAATTTTTATAAATTATAAAACAATATAACATATATATATATATAATATTATTTTCTAGAACGTAAAGAGCATACAAATTTTTAGTTTAATAATTGTACAATTGTTTTAAACCCAAATATTTATATATATATATATATATATATAGATTTCTGCTTACGTAAGGAATAATACATACTATTTATTCATATTTATATATATGAAAACATTTATATGCACATGAGTTGTTCTTATGACTTTAAAAAATAAACTAGAAAAGATATCCACGTGAAGCATTTACTTCTATATTTGCATCTGCATAAATATATTATAACTACATACATACATAAATAAATACATTTGTAAATGCATATGATATAAGAAAATGATCAATCCTTGGAACAAAATTGTTTTTTCTTTTTCTTTTTTTTTTATTTGATTAAATAATTCGACTTCTTAGATAATTGCATGAACATTGATTTAGATATTATTCATTAGAAGAAAAAAAAACACATAAATATTGTTCATAACATTGTTACAAACAACAACAACAATAACAACATATTTTTTTCATATACTCACATTGAAATAAACACACTAGGATTATTAAATAAACATGAAGAATTTGTTGTTTATTAATTTATAATTACTTTTCTAAAGGCTAAATAATAAAAATAATAATAATAATAATCATCATCATAGTTCTGTAAAGAAACTTTCGAGACTATATATATATATATATATGTTCATAAATATATTATATAATACATATATCTTATTTTATAATAGAGTGCCCATAATTATAAAAGTGGTCTAAGTGAAAATTAATAAAAAAAAAAAGTGAGTTTAACAGTTATTACGCAATACATTATTATAAACTAAATAAAATTCAATGTAATTTAAAAACGATATTATCACAAATGAATCGTTAGATGATAATGTTTGTTATTTCAATATTGTATAAAATTCATATAATGTTCAAGTATAAATCTTGAAATATCTCAAAACAAGATGATAAATATGACTTTAGACCATTTTCATAATTATGGGCACATATATAAAATATACAATTTCTATATAAAACTGCTTATAACTGAATTATAATTTGTTGTCAATTAAAAAGAATATCAAATTTTTGGTTTCTTTATTTATAGTGAAAGATAAGAGAAAGTTATTTTTTTTTCTAATCATAATATTTTTTTTTTTTTTTTTTCTTATAACATGACAATTATAACTAAAATCTATTTATATTACTCAAACGCGAATCTTTTAATATGTTCATTAATTCATCTTTTAACGATTAAAAATGATAACGATTAAACGGGGGTCATGAAAATAATTTTGTAATTGTAGAGTAATATATTATCATGTTTATGACCACCAGCGTTAAGTAGTATTACTTTCTTTTTTATCTCTTTATTGCTAATCATTCATTTATTGCTATTTTCTAAAACTAAAAGCGTTACAAATTTTTTTTTATTACAAAATAATTTCACCAATTATTATTATATATTATAATTATTTGCTATTTGTGTCAATCATTTATACATATATTTGTATTTTTAAACAAAGATTAATTGTATTATGTATATATATATAAATATATACTGTATATAATTACAATTAGAAGTGACTTTGAAGTATAACGAAATAATAGAAAAAGTTTATGTAAACATATATCTATAATATGACTTTGTTTATAAATTATAACGAAATTTGTATCGTTATGATCGTTTACTTTGAACAAGTGTGATTTCGTTGTAAAGAACAAAAAAAAATTGTTTAAATTTACAATAAATTTGTTGCCACATGTAAACATGTGAAAGAAATCAAGAGAACCATGAACTTACAATTAGATTGAAAAATTGAGAAGAAAAAAACAGATTATTAACATTTATTAGAAATCATATTCGTTATAACATTCGTAAATAATGTTCAATAAAATATATGTTTCAACACATATATTGTTTTGATCTGCTAACTATGACCCTAATATATTTCCTATTTATTCTAGGATTCATTATCTATCAGTCGTTTATTTATTTTAATCTACATCAATCTATTTATTCTTATTTTGGTGATATTTCAAGATTTGCATTTGAATTTATTGAAAAATATTCACAATCGTTAATTAATTTTTAATAATATTTTTTTTTTTTTTTTAAGAAATATAAATATGTTAATGTATGTTATTTAATAATAATTAATGAAACTGTTGAAGAAAAAGAAGATTTGTTTTTTTTAACAGTGAATGAACTTACAACATCAGTTTCTCAAAAAGAAAAAAAAAGTAAAACCACTTATACAATAACATTTTACAATGATACATTTTTTTCTATCAATTCATATGGGTATTGTACTGTATTGGCTTGGTTATTATAATAACAATATGAAAAAAAAGCATTCAATCTTAACTGAAACCAATCTTAGATCTTTATTTTTTTTTTTCAAAAAATGGTTCATTTGCATATAAACTATAAAGGTATATTCATGTACGACACTATAGTTAATACCGAACACATCCTGTGTATAACTTGTATATATATATATATATATATATATATGTGTATATGTCCTCTACAAGTCTTTTAGAAGAAACATTCGTTTTATCGATAGGACGAAAATAACGTTCGTTAATTAAATAATTAATTTCAAGGCCACCTGTATTATTCAGAAAAGAACGATCTGTTTTTCATTTTCGCTATTACGTATCACAACCTTTATCCAAATCATCTATCTCATTTTTTCCATGCATTAGCACGTAATTACATCTACAGGATATATATTTAAAACTATAAAATAAAATAAAATAAAATTAAAAATTATATTACTTTACAAAATTTCTACTAAAAATTACACAAATTAGAATATTTCCATAATACAATGATAGAAAATCGTTCACAAAATATCTGTCAAATTTATTACAGATACAATAATAAATAAAACAAATAATAAGTAGATAGTTATAGAACACCCAGTATTAATTCTCTATAGAAACATATTTCAAAGAAATACAAGAAATCTGTATCATCAAAAATATTTCAAGGTCTCTTGGGATATATTACGTGCCTTTATCTTACACGTTAATATCATTCGTATCGTATATCGATACTCGCGCATAGTTAAACAATATATTTTCAAATAATTTCTTTTTTTCTTTCTTCTTCTTCTTCTTCTTTTATATTACGAAGAGATGAAAATCGTTTCGAAAATATCGTACAACACAAGAAGACAAATAAATGTATATCATAAATAGCGTTTCTCAACGTTAAGCTCTCTTTATACGTAGTCGTATTGAAGTGCGTATCTCGCGAGTCTATTGCGCTTATCCACGATAAATGACCCCCAGCGAACGAACAACTGACAAAGAGAAGAAAATAAGATCAACGAAGAAGTCAAGAATGGTTAGATGAAAATGTCAAAGTTACAGAAGAAAAGGAAAGAGAGACAGAAACAGAACAGAAATACATACATATTATACATATATGATACATATACCATCACATATATATCACTTACATATAGCATCACATATATACCACTTACATATAGCATCATATATGTACCACTTACATATAGCATCACATATATACCACTTACATATTATATACTTACACATATATATATAGGAAGAAACACAGTCATTCGTACGCATACACTGAATGTTGAACAATGCCGAGTCAATATCATCTCATTTCTTAGCCTTTATATACGTATTTTATATTCATTGCATTTTAGTGTACACATACATTACATACACACATACACATGGCTACTGTTATGACAAATATTACTATTATATATGTGTAGAATATGTCTATGACGTATGTACTACCTACGAAATTTGATGTTTCTCACAAATGCATTTCTACATACACGTGTACTTCCATTTAATAATTCGATTTATTTTTTCTTTTTTCTTTTTGTTTTTCGGAAAATTCTCAGAAATTAAAATGATTCCTAATTGCTTTTTTTTTTTCCATCGCCATTGTTTCTTCCAGTTTTTATATTAACTTACGTTAAACGTCATAGGATTATTCGCATGACTGATATTCTCAATTTTCTGTAGAATTTATTTCGTTTCATATAACACTACTTAAGTTTGTAATAGTTTATATATATATATATATATAAATGTATCTCTATAGTTTTTATTTTATTATTATTAAATTATTAATTTATATTTATATTATACAATCTATTTGACAAGAACTTAAACTATTTCAAATAAAGTATTGACAAAAACAAGTAACTCACACTTGACACACTACTCTGTCAAACATATTATTTGCATCTCTGAGGTATACTTTTTTAATAAATTTTTTGTTTTGCAAAATCAAATAGAAATTGCCCTAAATAAACATTGTTATCGTTAAAGTCAGATATCAATGTTTTTGTTTTAACAATAAAGATGAATACTTACATCATATTTGTGTGTAAAATCAAAATCAACATGAAATGTGCAATTTCAAATGAAAACGTCATATAAATCATGAAAGAAATCGATGAAGTCTATATCAAGTTAATTTCATTGTCGTTGAGATAATATAAAAAGGAAAAGCGATGACTATTGTCATTTATCACGAAATGACAACGTGCTTCTCTTCGGATAAAGACGCTGAGACATGTAGGAAATGACCACTTACAATAAATGATGAAAGATAACGTTTGACGATACATTTATCCCGATATCTGAGAATTACTCTTTATTTTTATTTAATTATTTTTTGCTTTCTTTTGATTTGTTTTTTTTTTGCAATCGTTAAACGTGTTACACAATAAATTGAAGGATATATATATATATATATATATAGATTGATACTTGATTAAAGTATTATTACATAGAAATCACGATTATTTCGGATTATGTATTAATTAATAATGTTAGATTATTGGAAAACAACTTGACATTTATCAATTTAACTTTAAAAAATTTTTTTTATTAATTTTAATTATTTAAATTATAAGAATTATGATTTAACAATATAGAAAAATAATACCAAAAAAAAAAGAAAATAATTAGCAGGAAACAGTCTGGATTCGTTTAATATAATTTGATTTATTTTAACTTAATAATAATGAATTAATATATATTTAAATCATTTAAATCTACACATATCTTAAAATAATTCAATAAAATTAACATGTATAAATGATTATAATCAGAATTATATTGTGTAAAAACTATTTTAATCTATGAAATATTAAATATTAACATAATTAATATAACATTATCTAAAATTCATATATATATAACATAATCCATAAGAAATATTGAACATTTTTCATTAAAAAGAATAAGTAACGATGTAAAAAAAAAAAAAACAAATGACTAGAGATTTATTTTCAATAACGTTTGATAAATTTAACACAAAATTTATCATAAAGAGGAAAAACGTGTAAATAAGACAGAAATGTTAGTGAATAGGTACGTATATTCGTATATAACCTATAGTTCAATAATAAAATAGAGAATTTTCGCCGCACATAGTGAGTTAAAAATAAGATAGTTCACATTGGCTATTCTAAGCACGTGTTCTCTTACTTATATTGCTTTATCTTGTCCTCGTGCATTGTACATCATCATACCTCGTGCGCAAACACGATAAACGTTGCAAATTTCATTTTCTAAGAAAGAGATTAAATGTAACCCTCCTTTTGTATCTTTTCAAACAAAAATTGTCACGAAATTATGTGTTACACTAACCCCCCTTTAAAAACATTCAATGCAAATATATATATATATATATATATATATATATATATATATATATATATATATATATATTTGTTATGTATTAATTATCCATATACTGTCCATATGTGAATGATACTGTTCACGAAAAGGTCACAGTATTATAAACCATTGAATTTGTCTCAACGTATACCAATATATTATTTAAAAAAAGAAAAAGAAGAAAGTGCATGATTCTATTTAAAAAAAAAAAAACATTAATTTGACATTGAACTTTTCTCCAAGCAGACGACCTGCAAAAACCAATCAATTTGCACCATGTGATGTTCTTCTCCTTAATGCCAAGCAAGACATTGCTCGATAATCAATTATAAAACAATTCGTGAATATAAAAAGAATTACAAAAATACTATTGTTCCAGTAAAAAAAATTAAGGTTAATTTTATTTTTTGAATGGTATCATATAAATTGATCTACGAAGTCAATGCAGATGACATTGAAATTAATTCGTTGATGTAGATCATAGGATTAAGGTAATATTATATATTTGTTTAATAACTTTTTTGAAAAAGTCATATTTAAAATAAGATGTGTATATTTAACACTAATATTATTCAGATTTACAGTATTTTATCATATAATGTAAATAATGCATACAATAAATATCATTTCAATCATGTGTGTGTGTGTGACAATTATTATTTAATTTATTAACTAAAAAGACTTAAGAAAAAAGGTTCATCTCATCCGTGTATATTTCTTGTAGAATTCTTGTTTTTTTTTCTTTTGTCGAATTAAACCGTAAAAAATTTACTTTCCAAACATGAATTATTTCATACATTACTTTCAAAACATAAAACGAACTGTATATAAGAATTCATGTGAAACTTCTCTCTTCGTTTTTTCTTGGAAATGTCTTACTTTTTGCACTGTTCTGATGGAACCCTAAAAACTGTCTAGAAATTAAACAAACAAACAAACAAACAAAAAATATCGGTTTCCTGTTAATTTGACTCTACCCTTGTATTTGTCAAAATATATTTTACGATTTACATTGAACAGTGTTTTTTTTTTATAATTGTATTATTAAACAAATTATCAAATTGATTGACTTTTAACTTAATTACATTTGCCATAATTATCAGCAAATATATACATACTCATACAATTAACACATTTATTCTAACATTTAACGTATAAGTATTCAAAATAAAATGATAACAAATGAATAAGTTTTACAAGTAGTAATAGTGTCAAAATAAATAGTGTCGCATCGATGTTGTCAATCTAATTTAAGAAAGAGCACAGTCACGATCGTTATTTTTAAGCAGGTCAGTGTAATGGAAGTATGTATGTGCGTATATAAGTATTTACCTTACATATATATGTATATATATAAATGCATGTCCATTGATACTACACATAAATACTTTGACTATATTACTAAAAACACGATGACACTAATATGTTTATTTATGTTCTTAGATAATCACGGAATAATCATAGTTCCTGGTTTATAGAAAATGTATTTCCATTAAATTTTGATCATATCGATACTTATGCATTATTACTCATGCATTCTTAATTACTCGATTTCCATCCTATCGACGTTTCATCGTAATGCAAAACTTCGTTTTATCATTGATTACAAAATTACGTATTCCATTGATCAGAAAAATTCGTACTCAAATATTTGAAAAATCATTCAAAGGATTTTTATATATTATATATTTTTATTCAATATTTATCATTTATTCTTATTTAATAAATAAAAACGTATATCTGTGTATTTATCATTTCTATACGAATATAATTTCAAATAGTTACATATAAGAAATGAAAAGAAAATTCAAAATTAAAACGTTACTAAATATTAACGATAGGTAATCATTAAAATTTTCTATATAATGATTAATAACCTATACAAATTATTTATTAATTTTATATACACATGGACTATGTGAAAATATTAGGAGGACTGAAAAGTAATCAACATTTTTCTTTGCTGACGAAATACATTTATTTATTAAAGAAATTTTAAATGCTAATCAACAAAAAATTGTTGTATCATTTTCTAACACTATTTGCCTTACCTAAAAGAAATTGTTCAATTCCCTTTTTAAAAAGTCCTTCAATTTTTCATTGACACAAATTTAAATGTGAGTATACTCATCAAAGAAATTTTGATTACTTTTCTGTATTCCTAATATATACCTAACTATTACATACTATTTTAATTGATATAAGTTCTTAGTTTTTTATTTAATTTTAAAATTACCATATCTGGATATATCTATCAACTTAAAAATTTTACTAAAAAAAAGAAAATCTATTCAAGACTGTGAGCTTTTAATTAATCGTATTTCCTATATTCTTTTATTAATAAATATAATTTTGATTATTTTAGAAGAGAAATCATTTGACATGTATAACTTTGATAAGTTCCACAATTCTAACCTTAATTTATTATAGATAATTTAATGAAAAAAATTTATTTTATTTTRTTTTCCAGATCCACCTGTCGACAGCGTCTATATGATATGCGGTGTGCTGATAGCTATGGCATTAGTCGGTGTTATCATCGTCCTACTTGCCGTAACAATCAGGTATAAAAAAGGATTCTCTAATATAATTTATTTTAAAATAAATTACTTACACAGCTAATAAAATTAATATGTTAGTCATTATCTGTAATAATGAGGATATTATATTTTTTTAAATGTAATTTTAACGACAATTAAATGACACCTTCGCGATTACGTTTCTTTCTACGTAGAAATAAATTATTAACGTCTGATCATGATTTTCATAAAGTAATTAACTGTTTTCCTGTTAAATTAAAAACACTTGAATTATTTTATTATCTTAGAAAAACATTGATAAATCATCAATTTGTTTGCCATTATTAAAAGTTCAATAAAATCTACGAATTAACAATTATACGATTATTAGAAATTACATTCTCACATATGTTGCAATTTTCATTAATTGCAATTAATTTTTTCATTTGTTTAATTAATTGTAACATCTGTGAGAATTAAATTATATATATATATATATATATATATATAAATTACGTGTCACGTTGTTTGTCCGCAATGTACTTCTAAACTACTGAACCGATTTGAATGAAATTTTACACATTGTGTGCAGTTTTATCCAACTTGAAAGATAGGATAGTTTATATCGCAATTTATTGCGAATTATTTGTTTATTAACAAACGAGTCACAGAGTTGTGAGCCACAGCAACGCGTGGCGACGCACCCCTATTAAAATATATATATATATATTTCAATATTTCTGTATATAAAAAAAAAGAAATGTTTTCTTTTGGGTTGAATATACCCTCTTTATAATGTAATTGTCATTTATTAACACGATCACTGAAGACAAATCACGTGTACCTGTTTGATAATATTCCATACTAAAATAGGGTCAAACACAAAGTGATCTTATGCTGTCGAGCCAATTAACACTGTCTGCACTATAGCACACGAATAGTTTTAAATATATATATATAATATATCAGACTTATATACAAATCTATACTGAGTGATATAAAATTAATGATAAAAGTTATCAATGCGTTTCTATGCTCTTGCATAAAACCGTTTACTTACTAATGATCAATCGTTAGCATATTTCGGATGAAAAACCCAAATTATATCCGCGTTATTGGGAATATTTTCATCAACGTGATAAGTGTTTAGACTTTAGCAATGGAAAAATTAACGATCTTCGAGAAAATTGCGTCAAACGAAGTAAATACTTTTCCTTTTGTATTATTTTTACTTCTGATGATATTTTGGAGGAAATAACAATAATAAATATCGATTTCTAACGAATATCTTTTTGTCTTTTTCTAATTCTGAAAAGTTTTTTTCTCAATAAATGATGATCGATTGAATTCGAAATATTTTCTTTTTACTCTATCTAATAATTATTCAATCAAGTTTAATTATAATCGAATTAATCGATATAAATAATATCAATTTTCTTCTTCATTTGTGTTTATTTTTACTTCTTCTTCTTCTTCTTCTTCTACTTATTTGATTTTTTTACTAGTTGTTATCTGACGCTGATAACTTATTTAAGAAAAAAGAAATGACATTTTGCACAACCGATTGAGTTCTATTTTTGGTATATTATTTAATAATTATTCAATCAAGCTTCGAATTATTATCCGATTGAATCAATATAGAAAGTTTAAAGGGTAACCCTTTGTAAGAGTTACCATCGATATCGTAACACGGATGACATTATTTTTCTATGATGTACTATTTTTATTAAAAAAAAAAAAACAAAGTAATAGAACATCTATGTTTTTTACGGTCGACCTCGCAACGTTTCATATTCGGTTTCTTTGACAATTTACTTTACAGATAATTCGATGACGTTACTTAATACGCTATAATATATCACGTCATCGTCCTCCATTTTCATACATACTTCCAATAAACATTTTGCTTTTTTTTTTTTTTTTACGTTGCGTCATAGATATCAACTTCCTTTAAGAAATCTTAAGTATCTCTCGATAATATAATATAAAACATGTGTGTGATGAGTATTTCTAAAGAAATACATGTTTCCAGTAAGATCCGTTAAGCATAATTAAGTACAATCACAAAACTTACAATTAGTTACGAATAACTCTGTGACATAGCAATGCAATGTTAAAGACGTCTGTATATGTATATGTATGTTCGTATATGTGTATATGTAGAAAGAGAAAGAAAAGCCAATAGTAAAAAAAAAATATAAAAGTTAAAAGAATAACGCAAGAATGAAACGATGAAATGTAATTTTGCAATTTTATTCTTCAAAGATAATTAAACGGGACTATATATATATATATATATATATATGTTGAAAATAGAAATTCTTTTCAGTATTAATAACAAATACATACAATTAGTCGCATGCATCCATTTGATAATTATAAACAAGTAGAAATGTTATTTTTACATTTGAGATCTTATAAATAATCATTTTACTTCTAATGATTTCATATTTAATCATGGATTATTGAAACGTGCCTATTTATCATCTAAATTACTCTTCTACATGCATACTAACACACACCTATAGCATCTTAATTCTATTATTATATAGACCATTAACTTAATTAAAACAACTCGTGTGTTACTAACAATAGATATTTATCGTGTATTTATTTCGCGTGCTAATTTCCAAATTAATTCATTACTTGATGAAAAAATATTTACCAAATTGTCCGTTAGTCGTTTTATTTTTCTCTGTTTTTTCCTTTCTATTATAATTCTTTTGTTTTTTTTTCTTATATTCTATGTATCATTGGTAATAACAATTATTAATTCAATTTTCTATACAGATAAAAACAAATTTCAAATAATTGCAAATTATTTATGAACGAACCGGTGAGTAAATTTCTGCCAGTTTAGCATGACTCATTAAACGTTTATCGCAATATCGAGGAAGAGAAATACTAAAATCAGCACAGATAAGTTATTAATAAAAGGTACTTATATATCAATTAACAAGAAGACAAAGATATAGAAAAAAAAGAGAGTGAAAATAAAAGATAAAAAGTATTATGGATTTCTTGGGATTTAACGGAAATGTAATTATAAATCATGACAGATAACGCATTTATATATATTTTTTTTTCTCTTTTTTTTTTTTTTCTTAACTTCATTACATACGTTTACAGATTTTCGAAAATTTTATATTATTAAATTGAAACAAAGCATTTATTTCTATATATATATATATCAATCTAATCCAATGATGCTATTGTGTATGAATATTCATAATTACGTCAAAAGTATTATTTAAATGAGTGTATTTTTCACTTATATATACAGACGCACGCATATACATATACAGACGTTTTTGCACATGAGAACCGTCTCTTGGATTGGAACACATACGAACACATTCAAACATATCCATTGCGAACAGAAATAGACTTTAATTAAACCGACCACATTTATCGTAGCTTTTTGTGGTCCGTAATAGATATGTCTCGCGCGAGGTCACCACGAAAGAACCCATTTTGATGGCCTGTTAATTAAGTTAGCAATGATAGTTTTACATTAGTCGTGTATTTCCTTGTTTGTAAGGTGTTAATACAAAACAAAACAAAAACAAAACGGAAAAAAAAAGACCAAAATTACATTTCTTTCGTAATTATATTTTCTCATTTAATAATTTAGGGAAGTTTCTATTTTCATATACATATTAATTATATATATATATATATATATAAACAAAACATTTGATTTACTTATGAAACGTAATCGACGAACTGTCAATAACGACGATTGACGAGTAATAACAAATATGAAATGACATTTAACCGACAATTTTAACGTTTTATTATTCTTTCGAAATATTCTCTTCTAAGTGTTTACCTGCATTTTAATAATCGCACGTATATGCACTGTATTAGCAGAAATTATCCGCTATATAACATACGAAAGGGTATATACATATATATATATATATACACATGCATACGTATCTATATGCATGTGTGTATATGCATACATAGAAATAACATTATACATATTGAAGGTAAAAGGCAACGTTCCTTGTTTCCAAGCGTGTAACGTTGCACGAGTCATTTTGGAAGGGGCCCCTCTCTCTTTCTTTCTCTCTCTCTCTTTTCTCGTTCACCCGATTCGTGGCCTTCCCCAAGGAGCGCCAAGCGATATATATATATATATATATATATATATATATATATATATATATAAAATGAGTTAGTGTATGTTAATTTCTCTCTTTTTCTTGCATATATTCTCTCTCCTTTTCTTCATGGGGGGAGAAAAAAAACGTCATACGCGCGCGCGACAGAACGTTCGAATTTCACTTAGAAGCGCCGCGTAGTGACGAAAATTAGAATCCTCGGAGCTCCAATGAGAAGAACTGTCTAGCGTGACGTCAGAACAAGGAATATAAGAGGCTTACGCGCCCTTCTCGGGCTCAGACTCGAAACACGAAAGAGACGGAGAACAATTTGTCGGCCGGTTCGCAGTAAGTGTCTATTGAGGGCGCTCGCGTGCGCGCTTGCCGTCAAAGAGAGAAACGAGGAGGAAGAAAATTTAAAAGCACATAATAATAATAACAAAAAACAACAACAAAATAAGGGCGTGTGCGTGTATCATACGTACAAAAAAATAATACATATATATTAATACTCATAAAGTATATACATATATATGTATATATTCCTTGAAACATCATCAACCACTCAGCGAGGCGTTTCCAAGCGTTCCATATTTTATCGTGTGGTAAAAAGTGTGCTCAACGAAGGTGCATCGTGTATCTAAGAAGAATAAGAGAGAAAAAGAAAGAGAAATAGAAAAATAGAGAAAAGACGTTCAAAGGCACCCTCGCATATAATATATATATATATACGTGTATGTAATATCATGACTAGCTTCGAATCGAGTAACATATTATTTTCAAAAAATTAACTCGAGATCGTAGACTTGTAAAGGACGAGAGATACAGAGGAGGGAGAGTTAAAGAGAAAGAGAGAGAGAGAGAGAAATAGGCTGACGACCGATTTTCTACGGAACTCGGAACGAGACAGAACGAAAAATAGATAAACTAAAAGATAAAAAGAGAAAAAAGATGGTTGGAAGCAACGGTACAATGATAGCCATACGGCTTGTTCGCAGCAAACTGAGGAAAAGGGACGAGCATCATTCAAATGTTGTTCATCCCGAGGATGCAACTGTTGTGCAAACTGCAACAGTTTCGGCATCCACAGCAACGATTTCAACGATCAGTACTACGGCAACGCCGCCATCGTGTCAGCTGGTCAACGAGCGATGCTTGACACAGGTGACAACCACCGGTGATGGTACATCCTCCTCTGGCACCCCTGCTCCACCCACCGCCATAACAACGGTCAACACCGCTACTACTACTACTACAACAGCCACCAATACAAGCACCGAGCACGATGGTGCTGCTTATCCGATTGCCAACACGCAGGACCGATTCGTCTGGCAATTCCCACCGCCTTATCCGCCACCACAATATACATTGTCCTATAACGATCAGGTAAGTGCCACCACCACCACCACCATCATCACCTTTTATTACTTGTTTTTTTCTTCATTTTCATTTTATCCACAAATTCTTATCCTTATTTCTTATAATCCTCAGGTATTATAATACTCTACGCATTCCTTGATATATTTAATAACATTTTACACATGATCACAATTTGTAAGAGACATTTAATGATTACATCTTACAAGTAAGTCACATGATTATTCCTACTCTTCTCACTATATGTCGTCAATTTGAAATAATCGATATTTTTACATATATTAACGCGTAAAATTGTTTACATTCTTTATACAAAGAGATATCAATTTAGGATTATCAAACTTTTACATTGATATTAGTTTTATCTGGAGGGATGGAGGGGGTGAGAGGGAGTAAAGGATATATAATAATAATCATAATATATAATGTTTTTGTCAAACAATAATAGTTTACCGTCGATTTAGGTAAATCGATAAAAGAACAAAATGACGTAGCAAACGTTTGATTAATGTGCATTAGCTGCACGTTTATATCGTTCGATGCAAATTGTACGATGCATGGAACATTTGTTAAAAAAAAAAAAAAA
Organism: Polistes dominula; assembly: GCF_001465965.1. The sequence continues at coordinate 1,354,045 of NW_015148979.1, read as the reverse complement.
GAAAAAAAATAACTTGAAAAATAACTTGAAAAACACTTGCACTGTTATTTACTAATTTCGTTTTGACGGTGGTTTTTTTTTTTTACCACGAGAAAGAGAAACCTTACAACATTAAGTTACCACAAGTTCTTCTCTTTACCAAGGCAGTATATTTACCGTAAGAGAAGAATGATTCGTAAGATCGAGTATCGTTTTAAACAGTATAGAAAAACGAAGCGCAAGGACAGTGACCCCTGAGGCACAGTGTGATGGCTCCTTCCTCCTCTTCCTCTTCGTTTCTGATGATGAGAACCTTCTTACTATACCACCTTTGCTCGTACTCTATTTTTATGTTGGATCGAACTGTCGTCTCTATTCGTGAGAATCCGCTTTCATTCTTTCTTGTTCTTTCTATCATTTCATTTTTATTTCTTTTCCCTTTTTCTTATTTTTCTTTTTCTTTCTTTTTTTTTTCCCCAATTTCCTCCCCATCCTTCTCCGTGTCTAATAATAGATACAATCGTATCTTCATTCACTTTTTTTTTTGTTTTTTTGAGAGAGAGAAAAAATAGAACGTTTATAAGTTGCATAGATCAATTTTTTTTTTTATATATATATATATATATATACACTTCATTACTTTTGCATTAATTTTTTTCTATTTGTATGTTAGAACGATAAATGTATATTTTCATATAGCCAAGAAATTTATATAAACAAATATTTAGGTTAAATATAAATAGATTGATATTTTGATATAGCCAAGATGATTTGCGTTACTGGTAGAAATATTTGTTATTTTATGAAATTACAAGACATTAATATATATATATATATATATATATAAATTAATGTTCTACTTGACATCCACCGTTTATTTCTATTTTTAATATTGCTCTTACTTTTGCATATGTTACCGTAACTTTAACAAGAAGAGACAGGTGCAGATTTGCAAAGGTCATAAGTCAAATTATTCAAATAATACGAGAATTTATTTAACATCGATTAATATAATAAGAAAATAGAGAAGAGAAGAAAAACATTTAATAAATATATAAAATAAACAAGGTATACAAAATATTATTAAAGAGTTATATAAAATATACTTGACAAATGAAGTCTCAAATATTAAAATGATTATTAAATACAACTATAGTATCAATATTATTGATTTAGCAAGGACGATAGGAGGCGTAGTATTGTATATAGTTCAGTAAAACGATAATGTTGTGTGTTGCTTATCAAGAAAAATCAGTTGATATTGCGATATATTCGGATAAAAAGAGAGAAAGAGAGAACTTTTATCGACCATTGGAAAAATTTTCTTAACAATATTATCCTATTGTTTAAATATTACTTCACATTTCTCTCATTCGAATGTCCAATATTTAACATTAACTCGATTCTATCTGATGATTACACAAGGTATCTCGTTGAATTATGAAAAAAAGAAAAAAAATGAAAGAAAGAAAGAATTTGTACAAATAATCAATTTAACGATCGGACAAATTCGTCTTATCTCATAATCAATATTTTTACATATCATTCAATGTCACGTTTTTATCGCTTATTTCATTTGAATTTTTTTGTTTTTACTGTATTTTCATTTCGTTGAAATTAAAAACCTTAATATCGTTAATAGTTTTAATATCTATATTATCATCATGTCTTTTCAGAAAGATATGATCAAAAAATGGTTCAATTTATTGAATCGTTTTGTTTTACGCGTAAATGCTTTTGATTAAAATCCCGGCGCCTGTACTGATTGCAATCGGTTGTTCATGATTGCGATCATCAAAACGATTCGAGGTCGATACTACCCTTGAAACTGGGCTTAATCGTTTAGCTTTTAAATTTTTAAATAGAACTCAGTGTCTCTCGAGAGACACACACGTTTGCCAGACTAAAACCGTCCTGTTCTTTCGTAATACCGACGAGACGGTGGCATTACAACTTGGCAATATTTATCTCGTTAAATCGGTTTAAATCTATCATTTAAAAATATATATATATATATATTTTTTTTTTACAATAATGATGACGATATAACGATGACGACAATGATGACGATAATTACGACGAGCCTCTTCTTTATTTTTATTTAAACAAAAAAAAAAAACGTATTATCAAATAATATAAAATAACATTTGAAATTTTAGAATAAGATTAGGAGGATATCATAATATGTACATACGTAAAATTGAATTACGTAATAAGAGTAAAGTTTGAATTATCTTTTACTATCACATTTGTATAACCGAACATAATTCATAGTGATTACCGTTGATACTTCTTATGGTTAGTCGTTTATCGATTTTCATTTAAATTCAAACGTTTTTAGTTAATTGCATGAACTTACGTTCCGCTAATATTCGAATTGAAATTGAAAGAAAAAAAAAGGACAAAAAATATTAAATATATTTCATGCAATAGAAAAATGTTGTTCGAAGGTAAAAGTGTTTCACCCTCAAATCGGTTCCTCCATCATCATCATCATTATCATCATCATCATCGTCATCATCCTACCCAAGTTCGGTGTGACAAGCCCTCATGCTTGTTGCTAAATTTATCGTGGATTGGATAAACGGTAAACCAAAGACCGAGGTCGATTCATAAGATTGACATAACCAGCTGCCATTGCCATAAATGTCAGCTATTTGATTAAATAAAAAGGAAATTATAAAAGAGAAAGAGTGAGAGAAAGAATCCTTTTGACATTAGTATCCTATTTCAGTAGGAGGATCTCGTTAAAATTGAAAGTATCAATCGTTTAACGATAATTCATTTCAATCAATTAGCTTTGATAAACTATCCTCTCAATGACATTATTTTAATAAGGTAGACAAAAATATTAATAAGTAATAACCAAAGAATTTCTTGTTAAATTTAATGACACACTAATTATACATCATTGGTGAATTTACTACTGGTTTGTTATTTGTGATGTAACTTGTATAACAGTGTACAGATATATTCTTCAGTTGACTTAAGTATTAATACAGTAGGAATAATATGTACTTACATATTGTGTTTTTTAATATGAGTCGTTCATAAACCAAAACGATAAACTTCATTTTTTTGTCAATTTTATTGACAAAATATTTGATCTAATCAATAACAAACGTTTTAGATTTAAAATAAATTTCTTTAATAATTAATCTTAAAATTGATCAAAATGACAACAATTTTGATTGATATTTAATTGTTAATGATGCGATAATTAATATATAATTAATAATATTATACATATATGTATTATTTTATCAATTTATACTTTTGGTTTCGTGGAGTTAATCGATATAGCAAATAAGTGACTCATATATGTGTATACTATTAATTCAAAGTATAGATAGGGACAGTAATCATGTGACAAAACACGTATATACATATATATAGTTAACAAAATGTCATTTCCTTTTATCCTATCTATGGAGGGTCTCTACCCTCTACCTCTGTAAGGAGTAACATCTCTGTATATGAAAAGTGTCCGTCGAAATGCATTCAATTAGGGTGGCGCCACAGTACGCAGAGTGTCAATTTTAAAGGAAGCGCCAAATATTATTAGAGTAGGATTGCGAAATAAACAAGGAACACAAATTTCACAACACAAATCTAACCCATAACTGTTTTATTATTCACATACTTTTTCATAAAATTAAATAATAAAAAATCAATAAACGTACTATTCACAGTTCACCAAATAAAATCACTTTAGCTACACGTTTTCTCATAATAATTCTTTAAGGTTATATTTACTACATTATTACATAACTCGGCATACTTCAATTCGTTTACAATTGCTACATTCATACCATACCTTCTAAATTCACCAGCGCCATTCTGGAAGGTTTTTAAACTGTTATTTATAGAAAACGTTGGACACTTTTTCACATTTTCTCCCATAAGAGATGTTACTCCTTACCTCTACCCTCCATAATCTTTCAATTATTATTTTTTGTCAAATATTGAAAAAAGATCTGATGATAAAATTCTTTTTTTTTTTGTTTTTTTATAGGACACACTTGTACACACATTACCACCTGTGGGCGGTAGGCCAGGATTTGCAAAAGGCTTTCGCAAAAACTTTGGTGGACATTGGCGTCGTTTGGTCAAGAGGAAACCGGAAAACGAGACTTGTGCCATTCCACCGGAACTGAGGGATCAACTAAAAACGATCTACGTTTATTGACCAACCCGTACAGATGATAATACCAAATCGTACCTCGAATTTAGTGTTGACCTTCCAATCTGATGAAAATACGAACGCTTTTTTCATATCATAATTCGTAAGAAGATACGTCGTTATATCAATTAATAACATTAAGGGAATCGAACATGGAAGATTGTTTAACGAAGCAAAATCATTTTGAAAAAAGGAAAAATAATATGAACAAAAGAGGGACAAGAGAAAATTCGAAGAAGATAGAAAAAAATAAATAAATAAATAAATAAATAAATACAGGATGATGGAGACACACAAGTTGTTCTTAGATAATTTGAAATATCAAAAATAATCTCATTATTATGAGTTCTGCAATATAAAAGTAGGAATAATATTTAGAATTTTTTTAAATAACATTTTTGTGTCTCATCTATCCATTAACGAATCATCGAACGATGGTATGACTTTTCTTTAATAGTTTAAATAAAATATTTTTGAAATAAAACATAAAGAGAGGAGAAAGTAATCAGAGAAATTATTAACACGATGAAATATTTAATGTTTAAACATATCAACAACAACAAAAAGTGCCCGAAAAAAATATCTCTCAAAAAGATATGAAATTACTGTTTGATTTTGAATAATCGTGAAAAATTGAATATACATACATATATATATATATATATAGTACATACACACCGATAAGTGCCTTTCTTGCAAAATCTCGTTCATGATCATTTTATAAACAAACGGGCAAAAATTATCGTCATGTGTACATGCAATATATAATTTTATATCATCTTACCATTCGTTCGAGGAATCTTAACGTGCTTAAATAGCTGGACTTTACGCTATAAATGCATATATATATATATATATAAGAAGTAAGAAGAAGCTTCGTTAAACGATGTAAAAGAATTTTTATGAGACTGAAAAAAACGTTAAAAGAGCTACGACAAAACGAATTAAATCGTAGCTTTTTTTTCCTGTTTATGTATGTATTTTACTATTGATCTATAATAGTAAGAGAGAGAGAGAGAGAGAGAGGTAGAGAGTAAAGAAAGAAAGAAAAAAAAAAGAAAGAAAGAAATAGAGTCATACTCAAGTAAGAAGAATGAATCACTTTCACGATGCACTAGTATTAATGTTATTACCTGAGAAAAATATATCTAATATCTAATGTGTATAATATAAATATGATAAAGAGATCAAAATGGAAAAAACAAAACAAAACAAAAAATAATAAGAAAATTCAAAACTCAAGGATAAATCTCTTGAAAGCGGTTTTAATGCTTCTCTCGCGCATCTCTTTAAAAGAATAAAATAAGAAGAAAGAAAGAAGAAAAAAAAAATCAAGAAAAAAAAAACAGAAAAAAAAGCTCTGTCTTTGATGTAAATAGTAGATATAATGTTAGTTTTTTAAATAACGATGGCGTAATCTAATGATTTCCGAGCTACGGTCGTATTGACGTTTTTTCAAATATCATCCTCAGTATATATATATAATAGCGTACGACTAATTCCAATAATTTGTCTAATTACAAATTTCATGAAAAAAAAAGAAAAAGAAAAAAAACCTTGTACGATTTATTCAATTCGCAATAATAATGTAATCAATAATAATAATAATAATATATATATATATATTTAGATGTAACGTGACAAATGGTTTTAGTCGTACGTTCATTAGCATCGATCATGTTGCTCTTCTCATCTATACGCTATTCCGGTAAATTGAAAATAGAATGAAATGGGGATGATAAGAAAGCAAAATTGTAATTCGATAAATAGGAAAGAAAAAAAGAAAAAAGAAAAATGTACTTTACATCTTTATCGTTCTACTCCTCCACCCCCCGTTTTTCTTTCTTTGACAAACACCAAAACCACGAATAGTGTATAGCATTTTGTAGCTGACTTAGACCAATTTAAAAAAGATCTTTATATAATAACATTTACGACTCATATTGAGTCTGCACTACTTGCTAAACTACTACGGTATTTCAATTGCGTATTATTGTAATTAATTTGTACAGCAACACAGCTTCACTGAGTATTAAATAACGTTGTTGTGTCTTGCCCTTTTTATTAAAAAAAAAAAACAAAAAAAAAACAAAAATTTTATTTCCCTAATAACTACACTCTTTTGGATTGTTCGCTCGTTTCTCTGCCAAATTAACGTAAACGTGGTGGCTTTTCTCGACAAGACAATTATTGAACGAACGTTCCCGTTCTTCTGGCGTACGTCTGTTTGCTGTCTGTCTCCTCTGCTGTTTGTCTGTTGTTTGTATGTAGAGGTGGTGTACATGTATGATGTGTGTATGCGAATGTACGATTGAAAACATCGAACAAAAAGTCATTATTAAATAAAAAGATAAATGCCTTAAATTTGGTGACTATATTAGTCACATGTGAAAACTACGCTAAAAAAAAAAATGAAAAAAGAAAATAATAATAATAATAATGATGAATGAAAATAAACAGAAAGGGTATAAAGTAAATAAGCTATTATCTATCTAATCAACGTTCCTGCACCAGCCGAAACTGTGAAAATAAGTTGTATTATGGTATTTTAAGACACGACTATTGTAGAGTAGATATGTAATACTAGCATAATGCTTTTGTGCGCGGCACGGATTATTCTAACGATTACGAATTTATTCAAGTGCCTACATTATATATACATGTATATATATAATTATAATATTATACATAATATACATATATATATATGTGTGTAATAAATATACATGTATATATATATGTATATACATATGTATATGTATGTATATATATGGGGAATAATTCCACGTGAAATCGTCTACTTTTGACCCCCCGATCCCTTTTCAATTTTGCTGAAACTTTTTTTTTTATCATTTTTCATTTCATTCAAAAATTTGTTGAGAATTTTTGCAGATTTGTTTAGGCAAACCCAAAAAAAAAAAAATTACGAATTTTTCACAAATTCCAAATTTTTGTTCCATTGTTTTTTTTTTCAAATAGTCCATAACTTCGTCAAAAATAGACTTATCAGGACGTTTTGTTTTTTTTTTTAATTTTTTGTTTTTAAATGTACTTTTTGAAAAAAAAAAAAAAATATTTTTGAATTTAAATTGTATAAATTAATTTCGTCTTTTTGGAAAAAAAAAACTTTAAATTTTTCAAATTTGTATATTTTTTAATTTGTTTTTCTTTTCCTTTTTTAACTTTCGTTCATTCCGAGCCTAAATCATATTCTTCTTCAGATGGGCCGACTTTTTTTTCTTTTTTTTATTAATTTTAAAAATTTTTCATTTTATTTTTTTTCGACATTTCATTTTGTTTTTATATTAAAATAAACCTAATTAAATAAATAGAAATATTTTTACATGTATTTAATGACCTTAGTTTAATTATATATTATCGACAATTATAAATACAAGAAGATTGCAGTGCATTATTGGTCACTTTTTCAAGTAAATATAATTAACAATGTATTCAAATTTTCTTGATCGTTTAAATAATTTACAAACAGTATATTTCTCAAAATTAGAATAATATTTTAGAAATAAACACCCTCTGCAACCCTATCTGCATAAAGCTACCGATGATCTAGAAAACCAATTTTTAAAAGCAAACAGCAATGTTGGTATTCAGCAATTGCATAGCGTTATAATTACCAAACAACGTAATACCAAAATTGAAAGGGGTCGGGATCAAAAGCGGTCGATTTTACATGGAATGTCCACTATATACATATATATGTATACGTATATTTCTGTACAGAAAAAACCATGTTAAAGCGAAATTATAGGATGGAGCTGCGCTCCCACCACCTAGTCACTTTTAAAAATACCATCGAAACGTATCCTTACGAATTTTTAGTACAGCTTCGAGTTTCTCTTTGACTATCTATCTAAATACAATAATATTAAATAAAAGATTTTAAATGAATTCGAGAGATTTACTTTTTTGCTCAATACAAATTTTTCCAACTTCTTTTTCTTCCACATCTTTTTTTGTCATATACTATATATATTATATACTATATATATTTATATACAGTATAATATATATAGTAATAATATTATTACTATATATGTTATACTATATATAATAACATAATATATAGTAATAAATAATAAATATAATAATATAGTATAATATATAGAGTATAGTATAATATATATATATATATATA
>NW_015148979.1:1317204-1345233 GCF_001465965.1 Polistes dominula | reverse complement strand
TATATATATATAGATGCTTACATATTATATTTGTTGAAAATCATGATCTAAATACGATAGATAATCATAGATATTAAAAGATAATCAATTACATTTCACATATGATCGATAATATATAATCAAACTTATTAAGTATGTCTAATTATTGATAAATATAACTTACTAATTGAAGAGATAAAATTTATTGAAAATAAAATTATTAGTTCGTTTAAATGGTGGTCATCATTAGATTTTGCACCAATCAAAAATGATAGAATCAATTTCCACCAATGAAAAATGAAAGAATCATTTTCCACCAATGAAAAATGAAAGAATCATTTTCAACCAATGAAAAAGAATTTTATTACTCGATGGCACTACGATCGATCTGAATTTTAATCTACCAATACACATACAAAATAATAAAATATTTTTATCATAAAAAACATTGATAATATAACAATATAGCATAATTTAAATATTTTTCATTTTTTCTACTATTTCTGTCTACTAACCTAGAAATTATATTCTAAATAACAATGTTTTGTAATGCATTATAAAGTAACCTTAATGAATTTAGCTTTAAACTGCGCAAACGCATGCTGTTAGAACAGTATCATTGATTTGTCTTAAGTATTAGATATTAAGTCTGTTAAATAATTGTAATATAAAGTTATTAACCGAAAATTATATATTGAAAAGAAATTTAAAAAGAAATGTCACTTTGCTTCGTATTTATTTAATATTATATATTTAATAAAATCATTGCAACATGTTGGTTACAAGTGCAATCTCAATGTTAGTATCTTTTGGTTATTTCTTTTATTGTAAGATAATAATTTTAGAAATGAATTAAATATTTATATTTTATTTACCCATTAAAGACAAAAAATAATAAACTATAATTATACCAATGTAACAATTTCAATTAATATTTTTTATATTTATTTTTATTACTGCAGCATATAGTAATCATTTATACATTTAATCATTCTAATATTTTATTATATATTTATTAATTTATAATGATATTTTTATAGAGGAATTAAGTTCCGAACAGCAGTACTAACTCCAAGGTTATGTACTTCAATTAAAATGTATTCTACCTCAACTGGATCATCATCCGGATCATCATCCGGATCATCATCTGGATCATCATCTGGATCATCATCCGAATCATCATCCGATTCATCTGATTCCGATTCTGATACAGAAAATCCAAAGAAAATTGAACCAGTTAAAACAGCTTCCGCAACAGAATTGGATATGCTTGTAGATAACTTAATATCGGTAAATAAGAAATAAAAGTAATCAAATTATTTCAAAATAATTAAATCAAATTGAAGATCATGTTTACAACAAGTTTGCATTATATTTAGTTGAAAGATAAAAAAAGAATAGATGTTTCAATGCCTGCAAGAAAAATAATTAAACAGGATAAACCACCTATACAAAAAAATGTATCACATGGTTAGTAGAATAGTATCTGTAATAAGATTTATTTTTTCTGCTGAGTTTATGTATGCTTCTTAATTTTAAATTTTAGAAAAACAACTTTCACAAGCTGTCCATAATATAACTGATAAGCTTAGCAAAAATAAAGAAGAAATAAAAACACAATTATTAGATAGGTTAACCAGTATGTCCAAAAACAATTCCAAAATTCCTATAAATTTCAGGTTTGTAAAATATATAATTTCACTTTTATTTTGTCAATTTGTAATTTTTTAATAATCAAAATAATATTATCTATGTTTATTATTTATCTTGCGTGATTAAAATTAAATTAATTGATTTTCATTTTCGTTTATATATTTTTAGTAAAAATATGGAAAACATCGTATTAAATCGTAAGTCTTCATTTTCTCAAGAAAGTGAAAATGTTCCTAACGATAAACAATGGAAATACAAAGCCGATATTGCACGTAAGTTAAATTCTAATTATAAACTCAAGCAACAAGAAAAAAAGGAAGAATCAGGTCATATTTGGGAATTATTGAAAAATGATAAAAACAAACAAAATCAGGCTAGAAGGAAACAGAAAGAAACAAAATTGAAAGCTGATGAAAGTAGAAGAAGAATTTTTAATAAAATAGAGGAACCTACGACAACTATACCAGAATTATCTATGTGGGATTTCTTCGAGAAAAGAGAACTTGATTTAATTGTCGATCAACCTTCCAAAAATATATTTCAAGAAATGATACAGTGGACTGAATCAGGAAAATTATGGAAATTTCCTATCGACAATGAGATTGGTAAGGCATAGGCTCATATTTTGATATAATCCAATAATCTTATTCCTATGTTCTAATAAAATGATAATTTCAGGAATGGAAGAAGAAAGTAATGTGCACTTCACTGAACATGTATTTCTAGAACGTCATTTAAAAGATTGGTGTCCTACGACTGGCCCAATACGTCATTTTATGGAACTTGTATGTGTTGGTCTTTCAAAAAATCCATATATGACTGTACAAGAAAAAACTGATCATATTGCATGGTACAAAGAATATTTCAAAGAAAAAAAAGAAATATTATTAGAATTAGGTGCTATTAAAACAACATCCGATACAACGAAACAAATAACATCTTAAATAGTAATAAATTTATGTATCTTTATCAAACAGTGATATTTTATCTTTGTATTATATATGATTTGCATCTATGCATCTAGATTATACGCATATTTTATATTCTACTTTTTTCTTATTTATAAATATATTCAAAATTGACATGAAATAAAGAGAGTACGACTAAATAAATCATTCAATGTACGTGACTTAATTATTGTCAACAACAACAACAAAAAAAACGAAAATTCTACAAAATATTAAATTATTACTTCCCCCGTGCATATTAATATAAATACATTTTCTTTTTATTAAAAAAAAAATACAATTAAGAAAGAAACATATATAACTATTTCAAATGAAATGACTAATATTGTATTAATCTTATCTATACCAATTATAAATAAGATAAATTTACTAATTTTACAATTATTTTTACCATATTTATATATATATATATATGTATTTTGTTTAATAAAAAAAAAAAAAAATAAAATACCTTTATATAACGTATAAAAATATAAAATGTACAATATGAATAATTTGAAAAGAAATAAAAAAGAAAAGATATATAAAATGTAACACACTATAATCGTATTGACAAATATTTTCTAATGCTGTATAATAATAGAGAGAAAAAGAAAAAAAGATTTCTTTTCAAATAAATTCAATTATTCTTTCGTATATACACGTAGATATAGATTTATAAATATACTTCTGAAATTAATTTAAAACGAGCGCAAATGTGAAGTTACTGAAATGCACGTAGCCATATAAATACAGACACATACAAATACACACACACAACACACATAAATATATGCATACAAAAACAAGGTATGCATGTAAATACGTATGTGTACCAATCAGATCTCCTCATCTCATACTCTTCTTCTTCCCAGGCTTTGGCAGTCTGTGGTAAGACTTGCAACCCAGTCATTCGCTGACGTCACTTCAAAGTATATTTATATAATTTCTCGAACTTTGAACTCATTTAATACTTTTGTGACTGTATGTATATTACATTTATAACACGAATACATATATATATATATTTATATATGTATATATATATATATAAATATAAGTTACACGTATATAATTTAATCACTTACTTAAAATTGTTATTTTGTTTCGGGACACGTTTGCTGAGCGTCCATACGTAAAAATTAAAATCGGGAACGCACGATGGCGAATTGAGTTTTACGTGGTTGTAAAGTACCGGTACTTTTGGTGAAATCATCGAAAAAATTTGTACAAATCTCAAAGTGTATAAAAAAAAAAAAATTCACGTTTTAAAATTAATAATATATTCTACATTGATTTCAATCTTCAAGTTTGACAATTCAATTTTTTGCCAACGTACTTTTTGACCGAACAAGGTTCTGTTTGTTTTTTTTTCTCTCTCTCTCTCTCTCTTTCTCTCGTTTTTTCTTTTCTTAACTTTTTGTTTTAACAGTGATTCGTAATATTGTTGCGTGAACGTAACGATCTGGTCCGTGAATAAAAATTAGTATATTAATCTTACGTGTAACTAATTATTCGGAAATTCTACGTTTTACACATCCAGTATTATTCATTCGTAAGAAGAAAAAAAAAGTAACTTCATTTCTGCATATATATATATATATATATACATATTATATTCTATTTAAATGTATCTTTATATTTTTTCGAGCTTATTATTTAGTAATATTAATTATTTGACAAATATTGTTAGGTTATAATATTTCAATCTATGAAAAGTCAATTGTACATCGTTAAATGCACGAATTACGTCAGTTATCGATTGTTTTTAAAATATTTTTTATTTATTGCGCAGTTTGTTTGATGATTAAGGACACGTATCTGAAATATTTTTGTTCTTTTGCTCTAAAAAGTGATATCAATTAAAATACACAATCGTATTTCTATAAGTACATATTTGTAATAAACTAAATTGGTAATTATAACGTATCTCTTGTAATTAACAAATAATCATTTTGAATATTTTTTTTTTTACAGATACATATATTCACTTATATATACATATATACACATATAAATATATATATATATATATACCAAGAAGAAATATGAGTTTGCAGTGGACACTGGTTGCTATTTTCTTATATTTAGAAATAATATTTACATTATTGCTAGTATTACCTATACTATCTCCAACAAGATGGCAGAAATTTTTCAAATCGCGCTTTGCACAAAGTTTAAATTATCAATCGTCAACTTTTTTCTATATCCTAATTGCCATATTAATTCTATTTTGGTTGGATTCTCTTAAAGATATATATAAATACAATACTGTTGGAAGCCGTGCTGGAGAACATGCTCATTTAGATGCAGAAATGCAAGGTAAATGATAATTCATTTAAAAAAAATTCATTTTGTTATATTAACTATGCACACACATACGATAAGAGCCGTTCACAGATCAAAACGATTCAATTCATTTTAAGAATATTTTAAAATTATTACTATCTATACATCACTTCATCTATACATAATTTTTTGTATTTTAATGTGTTCAATAATAAATGCTACGTCAATGTATATTACTTTAATAACCCTTAAAGTGCACATGGGGTGTTTGACACCCCAACAAATTTTGGATCTCTCTAAAACGCTACTGAATTCGAAAAAATGGGTTATTTGTCGACATCTAATGTTAATTCAGATGGGTATAAAACCTATTCTATTTTAAAAAAGATGTATCAAACTACTTTGAAAAAAATTGCGAGATCTAAATATTAAATAGCGGCTTTAGGAGACGTTGGGGTATCAAACACCCACAGTACACTTTAACTAACTTTTACCAAGTGTGTGCACTTTAAAGGATAATCTTCTATACTTTCTCTTTTGTGAATTTATATATTGCATATATTGTATGTTTATATTTTTCTAATATTTATTTTATTTCAACAGGAAACATGAAACTTTTCCGAGCGCAAAGAAACTGTTACATATCAGGATTTTCATTATTTTTGACTGTAGTTATATATCGTCTTGTAAAATTAATCTCTTCGCAAGCTACGCTATTAGCTCAAAGTGAAGCTGCTATGAGACAAGCTCAATCTGCTACGACCACAGCTAGAAGTTTACTTTCTCAAAAACCAAGCGGTGAAAGCGCTCAAAATGATTCTAATGAAGCACACGATAAAGCCGTTTCAGAATTGAAAAATCAAATCAAAGAATTGCAAGCTAAAAAGCTTGAACTTGAAACTGAATTAACAAGAGAGAAAAAAGATAAAGAAGCTATCAAATCTCAAGCTGATTCTTTAGCAAAAGAATATGATCGTTTGAGTGCCGAACATGCTAAAAGTTTACAATCGAGTGGAGATAAAAAAAGTGATTAAGTTGTTGCCTTCCTTTTTTCTCTCCACCAAAATAAAAATAAAAATAATAATAATAATATTTATGTAAAAAATAATGAATTATATGCCTTTGGCGTTGATTATTACCACCAACGCCAAAGGCATATAATTCTTTATTTTTTACATCAACGCCAAAGGCATATAATTCATTATTTTTTACATAAATATTTTTCATTAATATTCTATCCAACATAACGTTACATTATTTTTAATAATACTAAAACAATTATTATAATTTATTTATATTGTTTACAAAAAATCCTGTATATACGACGTATTATTGCAAATGTAATATGTGTATCGCAAATACATTGTTATATTAAATTTGGTTGTTTGCTTTAGGAAGTGATCAATATTTTTAATGTATTCTTTTTTTTTTTTTTTAATTTTTTTCCCAATCCCCATCCCCCTTTGTCACAAGTTTGTTGATCATAATTATTATACAAATATGCATTTAAGAATCAAATTTTATGTATAGAGTCTTAAGAAAAACAAACTCTTTCCTANCGTATTATTGCAAATGTAATATGTGTATCGCAAATACATTGTTATATTAAATTTGGTTGTTTGCTTTAGGAAGTGATCAATATTTTTAATGTATTCTTTTTTTTTTTTTTTAACTAATTTTTCCTTTTGTTATTGGCAATTGTCACAAGTTTGTTGATCATAATTATTATACAAATATGCATTTAAGAATCAAATTTTATGTATAGAGTCTTAAGAAAAACAAACTCTTTCCTATATACATATTATAGATAGTATATTCTATTTTAATTAAGTATATTCTAACAATTAAAGAAGAGTAATGCATAACTCATAAAAAACTATTAAATATATACTTTATATTCATTATTTTTCAATTATAGTTGAAATTGTTTACGTTATATATATATTATATAATATATAAATGGCACAAAATTTGCTTCATTAATATAAGATTTTAAACTTGTATTTCATTAAACCTTTAAACATTTTATTTTTTTTTTTTAATGTCTGTTATATTATATTAAATGTAAGTGAGATTTGAAATTATGAAATATTTATAAATAGCACATAATTTATTGTTCATAAAATATGAAATCCTACTAAAGCACAATAATTTTATTAAACAACTAATAACAAGAATTTAATGTGTTAGCGGGTTGTAATTAAATTCATTCGACGTTGATCCACGCAGTTAGAAAATTCTTCTACTAAATTAGAACACTTCAATGTTTCCTTAGGATGGTCTTGATAACATTTCAATACTTTTTCTTTACCTGCAGCACACAGCTGTTCATTGTCGAGATTATTTGTCGCTTTTTGTCCTATTAACGAACATAAATATAAATATACACATATAAACATTAATATTCATGAAATCAAATTTATTTTCATAAATTAATGTAGTATATGAAAGATTTTTATTTTAAATAAATCCTAAGAGATATTATTTGTTAATCACTTGACATACAAATCAAATACGCGACGTTTTATTTTAAAATTTACATTGATTTATAAAATTCAATAAGGTTGATAAATAATTAAGTAATACTATAAAATAATAATTGAATAATTTTGTAACGTGTGATACTTCATAAAGCAGAAACAGCCGAAAACAGTTGTTGACATTTTGAAGACGTCAAAGTCTACAATGGCACATGAAATAAATGACGTTTTCGAGACGTCATTGTATGTCAAGTGGTTAATATGTTAAGAAATAATACAATGATATTTTAACACAAGAAATGTTGAATTAACTTTTATAATTTCAAAGATTATATTCAATTTTAATTATTAATTCATGAAAATAACCAGTGGTATAATTATAAGTATAAAAAGGAAAATGTATAAGGATACAAATAATATATTAATAATGTAATGTTATTCTATTGATATTAAATGTAAGATACTTAGAAAAAAAAGAGCTATTCGGCTAAGATCAAAATATTGATTTCATTTATTACTTTACCTTTTTCTATCGGATAAAATTCATTGACAGTTCTTTTATATTCTTCTTCTAATAGTATATCTATCATCGAGTGCTTATTTTCCATATTTTTTAAGCGTTTTTGCCAATAATCATTTTGAGCACGGAGTTCTTTTTCTTTCTGATGTTGCATTTCAAGAGCAGATAATGTTAACTCTGGATAATAATATGCTGAATATACAGAAGGTGTTTCTCCAATATTTTTCTGTGGCAATGGTGATGATTGAGGAACTGCGTTGGAAGGAGTTGGTTGTGGTGGTGGTGGTGCTGGTGTTGGAGTAAATGAGTTTACTTCTTTAACAGTTTGATTGGAATTTTTGTTGACACCTTGGGCTAAACGTTCTACAACTGCGCTAGATACTTTAATCACTCCTACCTCTTCTTCATTGGATATAGTTAGACTACGAGTGCTTTGCTCAGATCCCATTTTTAATAATTCCTTCAAGAGATTTTTAATGTATTACCTTAAATTTAATAAACATAACATGATTAATTTTATATTATTCATTAACGAATATTTCAATTCAATTCGTAATTGTTTAAAAATTATTTCATACTTTTTTCCCCCCCTACCTCTGGTATATTTAATTCACGTAGATTTAAGACTTTTTCATTTACATATTACATTGAAGTTACATAAACACTATAATGTACAATCTTTTCGATTCATGAAAGAAAATGACTACTAAAGAAGGATAACAAAATTTTATATTATAACTAAGAATACAGTCTTTTTAGAAACAACCCGTACAATCTTAAATACCGCTTTGCGCTCCATCTACAGGAATATTTCGATAACTGTCTAATCAATTTATTCACACTATTATTATTCTTTTTAATTTAAATGTTGTTTTTTTTTTTTATAAACTGTTTTTTTCTTTCTATTTCATCATAAAATTCGATATTAACTTGTATATAAATATGTAGAAAATTGTTATTACGTTTTAAAATCAATCGTGTTATCATTTGCAAAAGTTATTCTGTTAATTTTGATTATTACTTTATTATATTAATGCATTGTAAAGTTAAGTAAGTTTCATATTTAGTAATAAAGATAATAAATTTAGATAATAAAGATAAGTATAATTTCAATAACTTGAAATCAACAAATATTAATCTCAAAATAAAAATGAACAATGTGTCAAGGATTTTCTAAGATGTTCTATTTATTACGATATTCCAAGCAAGAGTTGATAATCATTTAAATTAATCTCTTATCGATTATTGAATAATAATGATAGATAAAGCAATGTGTACGTCATATTGGGAATACAAATTTATTTAAACAAATCAAATTTCAATACAGGTATGTATCTTTAATGTCACATGAGATATTTAAATAGTTGACATTTATATAAATATTTTGTAAAATTTATCCAAATTACTATCAGTAAAAATTGTGAAATATCCCTTCTACTAAAATTTATTATTACTTATCTTATGACTTGACTAATATAACCTTGACTAATAGATTTCTCATTTTTTTGTTTTTCTAATAGAAAGCAAGCAGTATTATAATGAATGTTATTTCTCCAACAACTTCAAGTAACACTTATTGAATATATTTTTATATAAAGAGAAGAATTTTATTGATATAAAATAAAAATAAGAGAGTATATAGATACCAGGTTAAATAATTGCTCAAAAATGGCTCAAAGTGCTTCTCTTTTAACACGTATAATGGCTACATCTACATTGGCTGCAGCACGTGCAGGAAAAATAATTCGTGATGTTATGGATCAAGGAAAATTGAAAATTGTAGAAAAGGGTAAAAATGATTTACAAACTGAAGCTGATCGTTGCGCACAGAAATGTATTATAACTTCCTTAAGTCGATTATTTCCAAACATCACTATTATTGGAGAAGAAGAACCAAATAATAGTGAAATACCACCTGATTGGATTGTTACTGATGTAGATGAAGATATGTTGAAATTAAAATTACCATCACATCTTGAGAACATAGATCCAAAAGATATATGTGTTTGGGTAGATCCATTAGATGGTAATATTTATCAATAATTAATCTTTCTATTGATCATTAAGAAAATTAATAAAAATTAAATTAAAAATCATTGTTATATTTTAAATAATTCTTTTCAGGAACATCTGAATATACACAAGGACTTGTAGAACATGTCACAGTATTGGTAGGAGTGGCGATTAAAGAGAAAGCAGTTGGAGGTGTGATCCATCAACCATATTATAAGGATAAAATAAAAGGTGAATTGGGTCGTACATTATGGGGAATTGATGGAGTAGGATATGGTGGATTTGAACAAAGTGCACCTCCCTCTGGAAAAAGATTCATTACAACAACACGGTAAAATTATTTTGAACAAAAAATTAATTACACAAATTATTTAAAATCAACAATAATATTTACGATGGTGGTTATTTTAGTTCACACTCGAATACAAATGTTCAAGCTGCTATAAATGCTTTGAAACCAGATGAAGTTATTCGTGTGGGTGGTGCAGGTTATAAAGTAAGTTATTCTTATTCTGTAATGTTGACGTTTGTAATATTTTGAATCGATTTTTAACTTTTGCCATATTTATAGGTAATTCTTCTTTTGGAAGGGAAAGCACATGCTTATGTATTTGCTAGTCAAGGTTGTAAGAAATGGGATACATGCGCACCTGAAGCAGTGTTGCATGCATGTGGGGGAACTTTAACTGATTTCTATGGAGAAAAATATGCGTATCATCCAGAAACAATA
The DNA here is from genome assembly GCF_001465965.1 of Polistes dominula. Next base: position 1,334,622 of record NW_015148979.1, on the reverse strand, counting down.
TATCCAAATTTAAGAGGTGTTTTAGCTACTGCTCCTGCCGAAAAACATCAATGGTATTTAAATCAAATACCAGAAGAAGTCAAAGAAAATTTAGAAAAACGCAAGTAATTCATTTTATTATTGTATATTTTTCATATCATTCCTCAATGAATTAGTGATTTATTTATTATATATTAATTAATAATTTATAATATATTTCTTTTCTATATTAGAAAAGTTATTTATGATGTATTATAGATATATATATTTTAATTGCAAAACAATAAATCTATGAATGAATTATGTATGTTCATAACTGTTATATCAAATTTTAAATGTAAAAAATTTGTGAAAAGTAATTTACATTTTTTTTAATATTAGTAATATTTATTATTATGGTAATTAGTTGAAAAATTGATTAAAACTGTATAAGATGTAGATAATAATGATTAATTGAAATAGATAATAATATGATTAATATTGGTAAAAAAAAAAGAAGATACTTATGCAATTTGTATTTATGCAACTAAAACAATTGTCTTACAATAATGTCAATCTATTACATAATTTGATATAAAAATGTATAAATTGTACTTTGTTGAGATTTCAAAATAAAAAAAAACCACAAAATTATTTAAATATAATAAATAAATGTTATCACGTAGTTATAACATGTATGTGATAATACTATTATTATATTTCATAAAAATTGTAAATTTTTTAAAGTATTTTTAAAAATATTATATTAAAGATTATTCCCTTTGTCAAAAATAAAAGATTTGGTCTTTTATAATTTAGACTTTAACATATCACGTAATTCTCGGCGTAATATTTTCCCAGATGGAGTTTTTGGAATATTTTTAACAAATTTAACGCCTCCTCTAAGTTTTTTATGATTTGATACTTTTTCTAAAACAGATAATGATATAATAGTTATGTAAACAGAACAATTATTTTTTTTTTTTTAAATCTGATTGAAAAATGCTGAATAGCCAAATAGCGCTCTTTTATATTAGAAGAAAATACTCCGAACATGTAATTACTTTTGACTTAACAAACATTATATGTTAGCACTTTTAGATTATGAATAAAAAAAAAAAAGTACGATCACGCTATTTGACGCTCAAACGATTAAGTCATATTATTAATATTACCATTAACATATTGAATTATTTCATCTTTCGTTATTTTACTTCGTTCTTGCTTAACTACAAAAGCAAGTGGCAATTCTCCTGCTTCTTCATTTGGTAATCCAATAACAGCAGCATCTTTGATTCCAGCACAATTTAATAAAATTGCTTCTAATTCTGCTGGAGGTACTTGGAATCCTTTGTATTTGATAAGTTCTTTTATTCGATCGACTATATAAAAATATCCATCTTCGTCGTAATATCCTACATCCCCTGTATGAAACCAACCATCTTTATCGATAGCTATATTTGTTGAATTAGTGTCATTGCAATAGCCTTTCATTATTAGATCTCCTTTGAAACACAATTCTCCTTTGCAATTAGGCCCCAATGCTTTACCTGAGTTAGGCTCATCAATAGATATTACCTTCGCTAAAAACAATGTTTGATTAAGTCTTATTAAATGAGACCTAATGAATTGAATGAAATTTCACTAAATGTTTACCTAAAGTATCAGGAGCCACTACTCCTACACTACCGAACTTGCAATTAGATGGTGATCGTAATACTGCCATAGTTGTTTCTGTTAATCCATAACCTTGTTTTATATTAGGAATATTTAATCTTTTTGCTACTGCTTCCTGAATATCTTCTGATAAAGAAGCTGCTCCACACCTATAAATATAATTATGTAAGAATTCCTGATTCATAAGATAGCACTATGACTTGTAAGAAATTCTACAGGAAAATTGAAAAGGGGTCATATTTGAACTGATGTGGTAGATTTACATTTATATCTTTTATATTTACCATATTGTTTTTATACTGGAGAGGTCATATCGACTAACGATAGGGTGTTTTGCCAAAAACACCATAAGCGGTGGAACTAAAGTTAAGGTTTCAATTTTGTATTTTTCTATTGCATGTAAAAATAATTTCTCATCAAAACGTGAAAGTATTATGCTTTTGGTACCAATGATAAATCCAACAATTAACACAGAAAATGAATATGAATGAAAATATGGTAATAGATGTAATAATACACCGTCTTTATGCAGTGAGTTCGCTTCGTTATCCTTCAAATGTTTTGCTACTATTAATAGATTTTTATTGGTCAACATAACTCCTTTCGGAAATCCTGTAGTTCCACTAGAGCACAATATTGCTGCTGTATTATTATTAATATCAAGTTTGCAGGCTTGAAAACTGTTTACTTCATTAACATCTACATCTGCTATTAAATCTTTCATATTAGGTAAATTATTACATTTAGAGCTAGTTAAAACAATTAATTTTGGTGGCAAAGGTAATTGTTTAATAACTTTTTTCAAAGTATTTAATGCTATCAAAGATGTAAAAATATATTTGGGCTTCAATATCGTCAATGCATGAGAGAACTCTCTCTCAACATACGTTGGGTTTATGGGACAAACTGTAATTCCTGTAAATAATGCAGCACAAACAGGAATGCAGAACTCTGTATTATTTTCACTACATATAGCTATATGGTCTCCTACTTGTAAACCTATTTTTCTAAAATATACTGCTAATTTTTTACTATTGTTTAATATTTGCATATATGTTTGTTGCTCTTCTGTATGTGCATTGATCTAGAGAGAGAAAAGAAAAAAAAAGAATATTTTTTATTTATTTAAACTATAAATTTTAATAATTTAAAGATTATTTACTTTATCATGAATGAACATTTATATACCTGAGCAACATTAGTTCCATGTACTTGCAATTGATTTAAAAGCAATTCTCCAAAACTATTTTGCATTGAATTATCTTTCGTAAAAGATGAAGGTCCACGTAATATATTCTTATCTTCTTCCATGTTATATAATGTATTTTTTATTATTAATTTATAATAGTTTACTACTTACTGAATTGTATAAATTATAAACACTATAATAATAAATAAATAATACATATATAAGAATTAGTATATAATTTATATTAATTAAGTTAAGTATAAGTTAGTTTATATTAACTCTATATATTTACCGATTTATACATCAAAAGTATAGATGCTGTTATTTAATTCAAGTCAGAAATGAAGCACGTAACGTTAAATTTCATCACGATATTAATTAAGCATAAATATCACGGTTAACTTCTTATCTACTTATTTGCATTATTTATTATCTGATGTAAATACAAAAGAAATTATGAATTTATAATAGAGTTATAACTCATTAGCTGTTTATTATTATTATTATTATTATTATTATTATTATTATTATTATTATTAATTAAAATTCGTATCTTATTTCTTTAAGATTCCTTTTAATATTGTCCTCCCTTCTATGTCTCGGTCTACCTAGTGGTCTTTTCCAATTTGGTATACCGACCAGTGTTTTATGCGCCGTTCAATCCTCTAATAAGTATGTTTAACTTAAACGTAAGAGAGAGTAAACTAACAATTATTAGAAAACTGGATAGTTAGGTGATTGTTTAATTTTCAAATATTTGTTGAAGAAAAATTAATCAATACATATTTTTAATTTATAATAAACTGAATAATAATGAAATTATCTTTTAATATTGTTTTATTAATAGAAAGATAAAATATAAGACATTTGTATTCTTGCAAATGTTTATAAAAACAATAATTTATATCAATTTTATTCTATACAAATCTCAATTGTTTTATTTTATTTATTATACAAATCGTATATTAAATGACGTCAAATAAGATTACTGCGTAATGATCAGTATCTCTGTGATCAGTATTGTCAATTTTTGACATCACATCAAAATTATTTTAAATAATGGGCGTGTTCGGCTGAATTAAATCCCTAGTAAACTTAGTAAGTTACTAAAAGTCCTGAGCTAAGTTTGAAATGCATTCAATTAGGGTGGCGCCACAGTACGTACAGTGTCAATTTTAAAAGAAGCGCCAAATATTATTAGAGTAGGATTGAGAAATAAACAAGAAACACAAATTTTACTCATAACTGTTTTGTTATTCACATACTTTTTCATAAAATTAAATGATAAAAAATCAATAAACGTACTATTCACAGTTCACGATAGACGGAGGTTAAAATACAGGAGAACAAACGATATAGGCAATTTGTAACATTATCTGTCCCCCAAAAACGTAAGAAATAACTAATACTTATTTTTACCACTAGGGCGGCATGACGATCAGTGTGATTATTGCTTGCCGTATGGAAGGAAGAGGCGCTAGTGTATCACGTCGGTACGCTAGGCGCGTATCGCTACAACAAAGTGGAATTTATTTATGTCCAGATGAAAATTAGATGACGTCTTTTGAAATAACTCTCCATTTCTTATCTAATATAACATTAACATTATTTATTTATTTTTCTTATATGCAATTTCATGTTTTCACATAGAAAAATCGTCTAGAGACGAATTCCCGGGGACACCATAGGGAATTTTCAGAAATTTTTCTTAAATCTCTAGGAGATGACATCACATTACGTATCTAGGAATTGTTGTATGTTTTTGGAGTTCTTCAACACAAACATATATAACGTATATGTTTAATTTCATGTAACGTTTATATTGGGGAGTACATCTCTCCAAGTAAACTAGTGTATGTTTTGTGTGTTGTGCGTATTGGAAGTTTAGTATTGTTTTTCTGTAGAGATTAATTAACAATAGGAAACAAAAATTCGACAGTTATATTCTGCTTTAAAATAATATTAATGACGATATGGGTGTCCCAGCATTTTTTCGATGGCTAAGCAAAAAATATCCTTCTGTAATAGTGGAGTGCATAGAACAAAAAGTAGGTTAAACAATATTATTGTTTTTCATATTTAACTCATTGTAATAACAATTTCCATATATATTAACATAATTTATTAAATAATTATTATTTATCTGTTGCTTGAAATTTGTTATATTTGCTAAAAAAAAAAAAAAAATAATGTTGAGAAATTGTTGACAAACTTTGTAGGTTATAATGTTCATTTATTGAGATGTTGTTTATTACTGTGTGTATGTTTATTTCTTCTTTATAAAATATTAGTTGAAGAGTTATAATTATTAATATTATATTTTTAATAACAGCCAATAAACTCAAATGGAGTAAATGTTCCTGTCAATACTGAAGATCCAAATCCAAATGGAGTGGAATTTGATAATCTGTATTTGGATATGAATGGAATCATTCATCCATGTACACATCCAGTAGATCAGTTAGTATATTATATTTAACATATATTATAATAATAATAATAATAATAATAATAATAATAATATATTATTAGCCCTCTGTAACTTTAGGTATAGTTTGACTTTACATTTTGCTCTAATGAGTCTTATGTTTGTTTATTTCAATTGTAAATATTTAATATAAGCATATTTATATATAAATATGTTATATTATTATATTTTAGAATTAAAATATTAAAATAATAGTAAATAATTTGATAATGATTAAAAGCAATCAATTTAATGGAGACTTGATGGAACAAAACAGCAATAATTACTTAAACCGCAAAGAATGAATATTCTTTTTATTTTATATAAATAATATTTGATATTTTATCACAGACCTGCTCCAAAGAATGAGGAAGAAATGATGGAGGCTATTTTTGAATGCATCGATCGCTTATTTCGCATTGTAAGACCCAGGAAATTACTTTATATGGCTATAGATGGAGTTGTAAGTTTTAACATATATATTTTAAATTAACAATTGTAAATTAATTAATATATTATGAAGGAATTTTCTACATAAATATTTGTTGTAACTAATTAAATGCGTTATCATTGTGAACAGGCACCGAGGGCTAAAATGAATCAGCAAAGATCACGTCGTTTTCGTGCATCCAAAGAAACAAGTGAAAAACTTAATGAAATAGAAAGAGTGCGTTCTGAATTAGCTTCAAAAGGAGCTATATTACCACCAGAAAAACCAAAGGAAGAGCACTTCGATAGTAATTGCATTACACCGGTTTGTAAAAGAATTAATCAAAATTTATTATACTTGATTAGTATACAATCTAATGACGTAAAGTAACTTTTTATTATAGGGTACACCATTTATGGCAAGGTTATCAAAATGCTTGCATCATTACATACATGATCGTTTGAATAATGATCCTGGTTGGAGAAATATAACGGTTATATTGAGTGATGCCAATGTTCCAGGAGAAGGAGAACATAAAATAATGGATTTTATTAGAAAACAAAGAGGTAAAATCATACTTTTAGATGATCGCATATAAATATTAAATCAAATGATAGATTGATTTGATAATTATTTCTTTTTTCAACAGCTCAACCCAACCATGATCCAAATACGCAGCATGTTTTATGCGGTGCTGACGCTGACTTAATTATGTTGGGTCTTGCCACACATGAACCTAATTTTACTATTATTCGTGAAGAATTTAAGCCGAATAAACCAAAACCATGTGATATATGTGGTCAGTTGGGACACGAAATGCAAGAATGTACTGGTGCTGAACCTAATCAAAAAGAAGAGGAGAATACATTTTCTGCTGAATGCCAATATATATTTGTGCGATTAAATGTTTTAAGAGAATATTTGGAGAAAGATTTGCAGATGCCCAATTTACCGTTTAAATATGATTTTGAACGTGCCGTAGACGATTGGGTTTTTATGTGTTTTTTTGTAGGAAATGATTTTTTACCTCATCTTCCGTCATTAGAAATTAGAGAAGGAGCCATTGATAGACTTGTAAATTTGTACAAAAAAGCTGTGTATAAAACAGGAGTAAGTGTAATATTTACTTTTTTTTTTTCTTAATTATTTTTATTATTTATTATTCTCAATATATATAATAGAGAAGGTACATATTATTAGTTTATAATTATTTATTAAATTTGTGTCTAAACGTTTTATGTTATTAATTAACAAAATTTCTATAAATAATTTTGAGAAAACAATTGTGGTAATAATTTGTTTATATAAATATAAAAAATATGTGTAATTAGTATACTTAATTCTAATATATTTAAAAAGCATTATTTGAGAGAAATTATTAAAAATTGCAGGGATTCATAACGGATAGTGGTGACGTTAACTTAGATAGAGTGCAGTTGATTATGTCTGAACTTGGTGAAGCAGAAGATGAAATTTTTAAGAAAAGACAACAAAATGAATTGGCTTTTAAACAACGTGAAAAAGATAAGAAAAAGAGATTAAAAGCACTTAGCAATTATAAACCAAAATGGATTCCTACAGGACAATTTGCACCTACGGTGAGTCTTATGTTTAATTCTTTATTTTGTTTCTTTTTTTTTTTTTCTTTAACATAAAATTAGAAATAATTTGTATTACGATTATTCTAGCCACTGGGTCAATCCAAACCAATTGAAAATGCACGTCATGAAGCTTATCAAATGCGTATGCAAAATAAAAATTATAGTACCAGTTCAACGGAAAATGCATCATTAAATCCAGTGCTTGAGATGATGCTTCGTCCTGAGGTTTATATTTATTTTTATATACACTTTTGATAAATTAATATGATTCATTTATTTGTCAAATCGATTAACGCCATTAAAAAAAGAAAGGAGAAAAGAAAAATTACAATTAAAATACATTGTCATATTATTTATTGTTAAACAGTCATATAAAATTGTATTATTTAATATTTTGAAGCTCTCTGTAAAAAGAGGATTATTTTAAATATGAAAAGTTAAGCATTGATCAAATGCTTTGGTAGTCAAAATGTTTAACCAAATTTTTCCTAAGTGGAGTTAATTGCTTTAATCTTTTTACAGTTTATATTGCTTACATTGATCATATTTTTTAAATGTATTATTTAATAGGGTAAGGGTAATACAAACAAACGCAAAACCGATGAATTAGTAGAAGATGATACAGACGAAGAAGAAGTAGTACATGATGAAGTTAGACTTTGGGAAGATGGTTTTAAGGATCGTTATTACGAATCTAAATTTGATGTATGTTCCGACAATCTTGCATTTAGGTAATCAAATAATTTTATTGATAATAGTTAATAATTTCAATTATAATAATATCCAAATGATAAACAGTAATGTAATATTATTTGTATTATTTTACAGAAACAATGTAGCCTTACAGTATGTACGCGGTTTATGTTGGGTTTTACGTTATTATTATCAAGGTTGCGCCTCTTGGAAATGGTATTTTCCATATCATTATGCACCTTTTGCTAGTGATTTTATTAACATTGGTGGACTTTCTACAGAATTTGAAAAAGATACTGTACCAGTAAGTATATACTCCTTTTTTTTTTTGAGTTATATTTATATATAGATAGAAAAATGTATATAATGTTGTATCGTTACAGTGTCGTCCTTTAGAACAGTTGATGGGTGTATTTCCAGCAGCTAGTAGTAAACACGTACCAGAACCATGGGCAAGATTAATGAACGATCCAGTAAGTATTAAATATTACACATACGACTTTGTGATACATAAATTATTACAATTTTTCTATAAAACAAATTTATCAATTTCAGAGATCTCCGATTATAGATTTTTATCCAGAAGATTTCAAGATTGATCTCAATGGAAAAAAATTTGCTTGGCAAGGAGTAGCTTTACTTCCATTCGTAGATGAAAAAAGACTGTTTAAGGCTTTAGAGCCTTATTATGACAGTTTAACAGAAGCAGAAAGTAAATAATTACATATTTGTAAAAATACAGGATATGATAAAAGATGTATCTACTATTAATGATAACAATTTGTTGCGTGTGTTTCTTATTTTTCTCAGAGAAACGAAACATACGTGGAGATGATCGACTATATGTTGGTTTGGGAAACAGTGGATATGATTTTATAAAAAATCTATATATGAATAAAGGGGGATTTGACGTTGAACATCCAGTGTATATAGATGGTATGAGAGGTAGAGTATTGTTAGCAGAAGATTGTATTGGAGACGGAGCTACTTTACTTTCTCCGATCAATGGATTACCAGTGAGAAATAATAAAGTATATTGGTAAGTTTTCTTCACAAAGTGTAGTATTTTCTTTTTTTTTTTTTTTTTTTTTTTTTTTTTTATAATTATATTTATCATTTTGAAATTATAATCTTTGTTTCATAACGTTATTTATTTTTCTGCAGTGTACGCTTCCGTGATCCAAAATACAAAAGTAGTTTTATTTTCTCTACAAAAAGATTGAAAGGTGTTATAGAGCCGCCGAAAGTTTTGAAACCTCAAGATTTCGATCAAATGAATCGTAACAATGGTAATCAATGGAGACCACAAATTGGTTTTACACCTTCTACACGTGTGGCATCTTTAAGTGAAGGTGGTCATCGTATGCTTGAGTAAGTTTCCTCTGCGATTGCAAATATTGATTATTTTAATCTTTCGTCGATTTATCGTTCGATTATATAAAATATGTATTTATTTTCTAATTTTTATTTTTTATTTTTTTTTACAGTCATCACGCAGGTTTTAATAGAGCACTTCCGATGTATGGACACGTACCACCACCTGTAAATGCGTATCAACAACATCGACACCAACACCACCAGCAGCACCATCATCAGCAGCATCATCATCAGCAGCAGCAGCAACAGCAACAACAGCAACAGCAGCAATACGGTAAGTTTGATTTCATTGCTTGATAATCATTAACGCATGGGCTTGGGTGGGTGCATACGTGTATACGTGTATGCGTGTGTGCGTGTGCATGTGTCACGGAAGTCCGAGAGTGCGTTGATACTCGTCGCGTCGAGTATTATTCGGTTTAACAATGTGCCGAGATTATCGGAGTAGAATGAAAATAGTACTTTATAAACGTCGAGTCGTTATAGATGAGCCACGTGTGTGTTTGTCTGCTGGGTGGGTAGTAGGAAGGAACCCTCATTGTTTTTTTCCCCTCTCTTCTTGTAGCTGTCGTCGTACTACTACCTACGATCATCTCTGCCCTCTTTTATTGTTTTACGTTTTGGCCCACCCCTCCTTTCTTTCTAACGTTTGACAAGGATGGGAGGGAGTTAGAGAGGGAGACGAATAAACCTTTATCGTTTAAACGATGATCCACATTTTTTCAGGAAATTTATTTGTTTTTTCTTTTTCTTTTTTTTTTTTTTAATAGTAAAAAGAAATACGAATCGATGAATCATGAATATATTGAAATAAGAAGAAGAAAAAGAAGAAGAAGAAGAATAAGAAAAAGAAGAAAAAGAAGAAGAAGAAGAGGAAGAAGAAGAAGATGAAGAAGATGATATACTTTAAAGTTGAGTTTCGTTTGGGGTAAAGCGCGTGCGCTCGCGCGCATCTCATCCGTTCGGAGAACAGGGCTGCTGGAAGGAGTGAAAAAGGGATGTTGCAAGGCCGAGGGGTTCTCGTTCTGGATTAGCTCAAAGGGTAGTTCGTCACGTAGAGCGTGACTCCGGCCGTTTCGTTGTTTGGCACGTCGAGTCAAGCAACGGTTGTCCCCGACTTTCGCCCAATTATAAAACAAACGCGGTGCACTCTGTAATTATCCAATTAGCGGATGTACCTCTCTTTCACCCTCATACCCTTCTGCGTCACGATCGTTGTCGTTCTTGTCGTTCTCGTCGTTCTCGTCGTTGTCGACGATTGCGTTCAACTGTACAAGTTCTATCCGCCGTTGGCAAAAGGGAAACAAATGCGGACAAACTCGTCATCGTCATTCACCATTCATTCACTTCTCTTATTTTCTCTTCTCGTCGTTATCGTTATCGTTATTGAAATACTTCTACAAATTCCATCAAAATAGTATTACACCTCTTCTTTCAAGACTATTTATTTGGTTCTTTTTCTCTCTTTTTCGAAGTAGTCCTTTTCTTTTTTTTTTTTCTTTTCACACCATCTGCATACTTTGAACGTATTTAAATATTTATTAGATCTATCTCTGTAAATTTAACCCTTAACGAACGAATGTGCTGTCATACTGGCGACATTTTCAATATTTTAAAATAATCTCATTGCCGGCATGACCTGATAATTTAGAAAATCTATGAAATTTTTGCATTAATTGTTACGGTTACAATGAAAAACGGTCGGCAATTGTTACTGGATGCATTTTTGAACGTTCCTTTTCAAGCATTAAGCGAGAAAACAATTTTTTAAACGTTCAATAAAGTCATTTTCTGACGAGATATGTAATTATTGTATTAAAAAACCCTGTGTTTCATATATGGGATTGTTAGAAAATGTACTAAAATATACAAAGTATAAGTAATTTTATACAGATTAAATGTAAATTCATAAAAAAAAAAAAAAAAATAGAAAAAATATATATCTATTGGTTTATTTCAAATCTGATTATTTTTCTTTAATTTTCAATTTAGTATCCATTTATATGGACACTAATTTGTCCATATACTACTTATTGCTATTAAAAATTTCAAAAAAAAAAAAAAATCCAATAAAGTAAAATTAATAATACACTTTTTCTTGGTCTAAAAATAAAGCACTAAATATCTTTAAAAATTCGTCAATTTACAAAAGTCATTATTTTAGTAAAAACTACGCTCATTCGTTAAGGGTAATATCTTTTATATATTTTTTTTTAGAAATCTCTGTTTACATTTTTAAATATATAATAAATTATTATATATATATGGTTTCTTTAACACAGTAGGATCTATAATCAATTAGTCAGCATGATTGATTTGAAGGATATTTATAGAAATAGTTTATTTCAAATGTCATTCTTTGCCTTATTTTTATTTTTTTTTCCAGATTTAATGTCTACTAATACAGACAATGTCGACAATCTTGATGAAAATTTTACTTGTTGTTTATTATTATAATTTTCTTTTCATTCAAAAGAAAAGTCATGATTTTTGTCATACGATTTGATATATATTTATTTTATGTATTTTGTGTGAACAAAATTTATACAAAATTTATACAAAATTTATACAAAATTTATACAAAATTTATACAAAATTAATACAATATTTATGCAACAAAATTTATACAACAAAATTTATATTATTTTATAATAAAAAATACTTTTTACCTTTTTGGCCAATTATTGTAAAAGAGAAAAAAAAAATATATATATATATATATCGATCGATCGATCGATCGATAAGTAATATAAATGATTTAAACGTAAAAATGTTTTCACAAAATTTTTAAAACCTTTTAAATATTAATTATTTGAACAATCTTTCAACGATGTCTATAATATGATTTAATATTTTATTCTGTGTTATTAGACGTTTTTAAATAATATTACAAAAGTAATCATTATTTTTTTTCAGAAAAATAATAGTTATTATCACGATATCATATCTTTGGTCACTTTCTTCCTTTCTCCCGCCCCCCTCCTCTTCCTCCTCCTCCTCCTCCTCCTCCCTCTTAACCCTGAAGAAGGGTGGTCGGCACGCGGCACTGTATCTGGCATTTACATCCCTCGGTAAATCAATCACGCACGCTTGCCCGCAACCGGTCTAACGTTTTGTTTTTACGTTAAAGTCCACCATATATATATATATAGGCACGCGCACGCGTGTCCTACAGTTCACGCCTCTTCGAAATGTCACAGTGTCAAGACCAAACTTCTCTCGTAATTCATCTTTCCACAAATTTGTCGGCCTTTGTATACTTTTCTTCGTCTTTTCTTCATTTTCTTTCTTATTTTTTTTATTTTCGAGACTTGAATTTCTTCGAAATTTGATGAATACTTAAAAAAAAAAAAAACACACACACACACACACATACACATAGGATCATCGAGGGATCATTTAACAAATATTTTGAAGGGATGATTATCAATGAATTTTAATATCATTTTTGTCTGGAAGGAAACGTTTGTGTTTATCGTTTTGAAAATTATGAAATGTTTATTATATGTGCATACTGATTGGTCAATTTTTCGTTATAGAAAATAGAATTCTCGTCTAACGAGGGTTTTCTTTGAAACATTAATTTTTTGAAATGTTTTAAGGGATTTTACAAATATTGTTTTAATATAACGCAATTTCTTGTACCGTTCTTGAGAATTCTTGGAGTTTTAACAATTAACACATTGAACTGAACCCCGGCCTCGATTTATTGCAAGGATTTATTTCTGCTTTTTTTTCTTTTTTTTTTACTTTTATATAAGCTTGTTTTGCGCATTGATGTTTTTTTTTTTTTTTTTTTTTTTGTCCCCGTCGTTTATATTTCTTTATGTATTTGTTTAACTTTTAATAAAATACAAATTATGATCGGACAAAAACTTAGGTCAACAGTTACTTTGCAATAATGTATTTAAAAGTTGGTACTTGTTATTGTCGTTGGACAATAAGTGGTGGTGACATTTAATGTGATTAATTTTTATTAAATTATTATTATTATTATTACATTGTTGCTATCATCGATATCGATTTGTTGTTTTGTTTGTTTCGTAATTATAAGTTTTTGCTTTATTTTTCTTTTTTCTTTTTTTTTCATTGTAAAAAACATCAATTGTTAATTACCTTGAGGAAAAAAAATAAAAAATGAACGAACGTTGTGTTATACGAGAAAAGTTTTCGTATTATGTGAATTGAAACACACAAAGCGTTATATATTAACCGGGTTATATATTGAGGTTTATAGTACAGGTATCCCTCCAACAACACGGTTTCTTTTAACACGGTTTCGCTATAACACGATTCACAAATTGCGGTAAATACTCCAACAACATGGTTTTGTTATAACATGATTTATAATTGTGGGAATCCTTCTACAAAACGGTATCCTATAAAACGGTTTTCTCTCAAAAAACCTTTTTGCAACACTGTACTTTTACAGCCGTGGCAAGGGGCTTACTGTCTTAAAGATACAATGTTGTAGAAAGTATTTCTTCTCATCTTCTTCATGGCCTGAAAACAAATGTGTTTCACACTGTTGTGAACTGAAAAACATCAACGTTAAATGTGTGTTGGAAGAAGACATGGTTCTCTTCAGTTAAAATAAAAAAACGTACGTGAATCGTCACAAAATGAAATTGGTTGTATATCAGAATTTGTTAAATCAATTGGAGACGAAGGTTTTGTGGAAATGAATATTGTGGAAGTTCAAGGTTTATTAGTGGAAGAAGAAATTGACGAAGCGGATTTGATGGAAATGGTGTCTGAAACTGTAAATCAAATTGATGTTTGAGGATCACTAGCACTGATGAAGATTGTCTTGTTAATAAGTTAACATTAAAAATATTACAAGAAGGCTTAAATTTAGTTGAAAATCTCGAATGATTTTTCTTGAATGTGCTAATCCTTTCAAAGAAAGGAACCGAAAATTCAAAAGGAAACATCAAAACTGTCTAACTGTATACCAAGAAATTTACAATGATCTGGTAAGAAATAACAAGCAATGTAAAATTACAGATTTTTTAAAAAGGGAAGAAGATGTAAGAACTTAAAAAAAAGAAAAACGTTCTGAAAGAAAGTCAAGGTGATATCATTCCACCGAAAAAACGTTCTCGGTTGAAATTAATTGAGCAATGACGACGAAGAAATAAATTAAATTAAGGTTGCGTTAAATTATAGGATAATATTTTTTGTTCTGTATTGTTCATACATTTATATTGTTAATAAAAATTAAGTTGTTTATTTAAAAAAAAAAATATTTGTTTTTAAAAAATGTTCCGAACGTAACTCTCCTTTTTGCATTGGCTCTGGGTCTCAAACAACACGGTTTCAAATAACACAGCATTTTCTAGGAACCTATCTACCGTGTTGTTGGAGGGAGACCTGTAATTCAAACTATACCTTTCATCAATCTCAATACAAGTATTATAACGTTAAACTAGTTCAAATATTTCTGACATGTCTGACTTGATGTTATAGGAAATTACGATCTTTACTATTTAGGAGGTCCTCTTTTGATTCGATCAATGTGTCATAAATGAGGGTTTTTTTTTTTAGATGACTCTGCAAGAAAAAAAGATTCCATTGGATATAGGTTGGGTAAACATCAAGGTATACGTCAACGAAAAATTAATAATAATTTACCATAATCCCTTGAAGTCAAAAATTGTGGTTAGAAAAAAAAGTATTCTAACAACACACATCACGTATTGTAATTACTAAATGAAACCTTTTCAAATATGTGGGTCCCCGTATACTACAAATATTTTCTAATGATTTTTACAATATCGTTTTTAAAAGTTTCTAATATATATATATATTCTGTAAGTATTTAAAAAATATGTCGTAAATTTTGTCTCTTTTGAGTATCTTTATGCAATGTATATATGTACGACAATCGTTAATGGGGGGAACAAATTTAACTTGAATTAAATCAAATTAACCATATGTGTAAACCTATCCATCAATGTGTTTCAATTTTACCTCTTATGACTAAAAAATGTTGATATATATTAGATATACATCAAAAATATATATTATAAATATATTTTTATATTATAAATATTATATATATTTTTATTATATAAATATTATTATATATAATATAATATTATATAAATATATATTTTATACAAATATATATTATAAATATTTTTTTTTTATATATATTTATATTATAAATATTATATATATATATAGAACAATTAATTTAATTGAATTACTAGTAAATTAGTTAATTTAGAAGAAATAATTTAAGAACAAGTAACGTTACTTTTAAACGTTACTTTCAAAGATCTAAAACCAATTAGAAACTCATTATATATAGTATATATATATATATTATATATGAACGAATATCTTGAAAATAGGACGTCATAAATTTTCTTCGAAGTATTTTTTATCAATTGTGTACGAATCGTCAAGACAACGAGCTTCGTGTAAGCAAGCAAGTAAAAGTGTGTATAGGGTATACGTCCATCTCTTTCTTTCTTTTTCTCTTTCTCTTTAGTAGTATGGGGTGGGGTGAAAGGCGATGAGAAAAGAGAAAGAAAAAGTGGAAAGAGGAAAGTGGAAAGAAGAAGAAGGAAGGAAGAAAGAAATAAAGAATGAAAGAAAGAAGGGTCTCGTCCATCCGTCCATCTTCTCATCGTTGGGATGACAGGTGCCGGGCCCCTCGTTAGACAAATTAAGCTACGTTCCTGGGCTCTCGCCTCGTTGGTGGCAGAACGTTTCTCTGTCTCTATTCATACGTTCTTTATCTCTTCTCTCTGTCTCTCACGTGAGCTCGTTCGGGACTGGTTTCGAGTGGACTGCAAACACTCGTGCAGCAGCGGTAGCAGAGGAAGCGGTGGTGGTGATGGTGGTGGTGACGACGGCAGCAGCAGCAGCAGCAGCACCAGGCACCAGCACCAGCACCAGCACTAGCACCAGTACCAGTACCAGCACTAGGCACCAGCACCAGTACCAATAGTATAACAGCAAAATTTCAAGCATAACGAATCTTCCGCATGAAACTTCTTACAAGAAAAGGAAGAAATAATTCATTCGATTGTAGAAACTAATTATTTATTTAGGAACAAGTAACGTTACTTCTTTTTTTTTCTACATTGTTTCGTTTCATTATCTCAAAGAATATCACATTTCTTATCGTTATAGTTAATTCCATACAACGCGTAAAATATTAAATCACACGTTATACGATAATGTACTTATACTTATTTAGAAATTAGTACAGAATCATTTTTTTTTTTAATATTTTTTTTTGCTTTATTACGAAAAAAAAAAACGAAATAATTACTATTATTAACAAATTTACTTACCTTAAAAACAATCAATATCATTTTTCAATATTTCCTTCCTTAGGATATATTAAAATTTCATTGAAAGACTCGTCCTGTGTTGTGTCTCTTTGAAAATGCGACATCTTATTGAAACGCGTTTAATTTATCTCGCGATAAATTACTAAATCGAAACGATTTAAATCGAATTTTTAGTTAAGTATGAAAATGACGTTTAAGGTTGTTATTTGAAAGCTCTTATAAATAGTACATATTCATATTTACGATGATGGCGTATACGTTTCGTACAAAAATTACCACCTCATCGATTATTTCTTTAACCACTACCGGGTGGCGAGTACGTCCGTTTATCATGTTTCTCTCTCTCTTTCTCTCGTTTTTCTCTTTCTTTTTCTCTATTTCTGTCATTCTCTTTCCGTGTCTCTTGAGAATTTACAAAAACGCCTACGCGAGGTATTACCCGTAATGTACGCGTCGTCCATTACACGCCATTATCCATCCATTAGTGCTTCGACGGTGAATTAAATGGTGGTCGAATCCAGAGAAGAAGAAGAAGAAAAAGAAGAAAAAGAAGAAAAAGAAGAAAAAGAAGAAAAAGAAGAAGAAGAAGGGCCCTGCGATACGAACGAGAAGCTTCTTTATATTTGCTTCTCTCTTTCTCTGTCTCTTTCTTTCTTTTTCTCTGTCTTTTTCTCTCTTTGTAAAAGGAAGTAAAAAAGAACAAAAAAAAAAAAAAA
>NW_015148979.1:1298493-1314005 GCF_001465965.1 Polistes dominula | reverse complement strand
TATAATTAATTATTATAATATAATTAATATATTACAATTATATTAATACTATATATATATATATATTAATACAAAGTTAATATTATTATACTGTGAGCATTGATAATCGAGTTGCTGAAGAAGTCCTAATAAAAGGTCGAAACGTTCTACAATATCAAAACAATACCCTATTAACACAAAATATTGAAAAATATTAAATACATGTGTATTTTTAATATTTTGTGCTACTAGGATATGTTCTGATTTTTTTTACTTGTCCAACTTCTTCTCTATGATACAAAGTTTGTATACATTTTATTTTGTGGACGCGAAAAACAACTAATTCTTATATATATATATATATATATTATTAAATTATATTTTGTTTTATGTAAATAGAATAGACTCGTGTAAAAATATTGACAAGAATATTAGTGAATTATATTATATAATATTCGATGATTATTTAATTAAGAAACAATAATTCTTTTATAATAGATTTATATGGTGTAGTAAGCACACTTGAAATAAGCTTTAAACGGTCGAGTCATTTTCGAATAGGCTCAAAGAGTCGAAGATGAGTGCGTCATCTTGAATTACATCTTCGTGATCTAGTTCGAAAACGTTTGCAAACGACTACTTTATACAAATGGGAATGCATCGGCATCATTGTTAAAGGACTGAACAAACTATTCTAAGGTTTTCCTTCGTTCGATATTCAACTACACATGAATAGAGAACCTTTTTCGTACCTTCTTTAATACATAATACCATATAAAAAGTAAATGGTGCGTATTTCCGAGACACAGAAGGGATGTTTAGGTTTTTCTATCTCTCCTTCTCTCTCTCTCTCTGTCTCTCTCTCTCTGAGTTTCTTTTTCTTTTTTTTTTTTTATTGTCAAGGATTACTCGGTACACCTGTTCTCTAACCTCTAATTTTCCTTTCCTCTATTATTATCCTCTAGTTTTCCTTTATTCGTAACATTTTTGTTCAAAGTGGTGCAATCGTTTCGTGCCATTCTTAATTTCCAAGAAACATAGATTTTTATTCATAGAAAATTATAGGAAGATTTTTCAGATTACATATATATATGTATAGATAAAGATCATCTTATTTTAGGATAAAAAAAATTATTATCTTAAATGTGATGTTCAAAATCTTAAAAACTAATAATTACTTTACAAGTAAAAGTAAATTAATCAAACATAATTCTTTTGAGAAAAAACAAAAACGTAAGAAACATTGAGATTGGTTTTTTATTTTTTTTTCAATATTCTTTCTAAATAGATAGATAGATAGATAGATAAAGAGAAATAGATAGAAGATCGTTTTTACGTGTGGTTAAGCGCTCTTTCAATTGCGTTAAGGAAAAAAAAAAAAGAAAAATCATCGTCGCGACCAAGAAAGATTTCCTCTTTACTTTTCTTTTTTCTTTTCTTTTCTTTTCTTTTTCTTTTTTTTTTTTTTTTCTTCATCTTTCTACGTCGGCCCGTTTCTTTCCCTTTCTTCGTTTTCATTCCAATTAACCTTGAAGCCACGAAGCGGCCAGGAGTCTCGCCGCAGGATGTGAGGGAGAACCAACGTATAAAGGGGGCAGTCGAATGAGATTAATTCAGAATCGACGACGAGTTTTTTTCCTCCCTCGGTACACGCATGCACGCGCATACGATGAAGTAGTAGAAGGAGATGGCAAGCAATTTCTCTCTCTCTCTCTCTCTCTTTCTTTCTTCAAGCATCAAGCAAAGAAGCGTACAAAGCTATGATTTCTTTTGAACCATCCGTTTCCTCTACCACTCCACTTTGGGAAAGTACGAGTAAAAAAAAAAAGAAAAAAAAAAACCATATATATATAAAATAAGAGGTTAAAATCAAAAAAAGAAAATAAATTCGGTTCCAACCGTACGACATTCATTTTCGATTGAAAGTACGAATATCGTTTTTTTTTTTGTTTTTATTTTTGTCGAATAAATTATTTATGTTTCGCGTTATATTTCATGATAACCGAGACAACCGAGTTACCCTTTTTATTTCCTCTCGATCTAGGGTAATATAGAGATCCTGTAGGAGAGATGCGCCATTCATATTCAGCTCATGTGTGCCATTGGCTGAAAATTTTGGTGGACCGCTTGAGTTTATAATAATTTTATTCGTTTAACCTATTCTATTTTAATATAAATTGTTAATTATCATTAAATACAGTTCATTTCTTTATTTTTGTTTTGTATTTGATGCAATTCATTATTTCATAATTATTTCAATGTTTAAATCATTCGCGCGCAAAATCGAGTTCCGGTCCCCCCAGCAATGTACATGGCGCATCCCTCCTACAGGATCCCTAGGGTAATATACTCGTTCTTTTTGTTTTTTGTTTTGAGTCTTGGAAATATTGTAGTCTTTTGTAAAGAAAATTGTTCGTGTTTATCATCTACGTAACCATATTCATATGATTTTCTACGATTCATCGCGCTCGGTTACATCTATAAGCGTTTGTACTCTTTCTCATCGGAAAATTCGAAGGGCATTTGTGTAATATCGAAAAACCACATGAGAAAGTGGGATGGATACCTACTCGAAATCCATGTTATGTAGTTTGGATCGTACGCGGTTGATGCTGTTGTTGATGGTGAAGGAGGTGGTGAAGGAGTAGTAGAAGGAGGAGGAGGAGATTCGAAGAAAAGGTGAACCTTCTTTGGGTACCGAGGGTGTGCTGCGCGGTTTTCCACCTCATTTCCGCGCGAGAACCCGAGGGACCGACCGATGCTAACGTTAACCTCTTTTTAAAGTACGACTTTCTTTTTTTTTTTTCTTCTCCTTCTTCTTCCTTCATCTTTTTCTTTTCTCTCGACTTTTTCTTTTTCTTTTTTTTTTCTTTTTTTAGCCCCTCGTTATATGCCTTCTTTTGCCAAGAGCATCGGGAACAGTTTAGGAGGATGATCCAACGAAATCGGATTTACAAGGCGTTGTTTGTAGCACCCTTCCTTCCATGGTGGTTACACACTCTACCACCGAGTTCATATTTTTCTCTTGTAATAAAAAGAAAGTGAATGAATGAATGAATGAATGAAAAAAAAAAAAAAAGAGAAGAAGAAAAATAGGAATAAGGGAAAATGATTCATTCCCTATTCTACCTTCTTCTTTCTTTTGAAAATAAAATTATATTTTTCATTCTACTTCTTCGTGTGAACAAATATATATATATATATATATATATATGAGAAAAAGAAAAATGAAGAAGAAAAAAAAAATAGAAATATTAAGAATAGATAAATGTTATTTTTATCTTAGATAAGTTTCTTGTTCCTTTTTAGCTGTTACAATGTAGAGACAAGTTAGTAGAACAGTGTTCCGACAAGAAACGGAAGTACAATAACCGGAGGCACGTTCTCTTTTTTTCTCTTCGATTGGCAGATCCATGACGCGTCTCGATTACTTTACCGCAGTGGTGGTCGGTATCGTGTTACGGATCCGGGCAAGCTCTTTTACCTCCTCCGTCCTTTCCAAAGAGAACAGAGTGCAATCTAGTTTTCGTCCCAACGACTTGTTGACCCATCTCTCGGTCTCCTTTACTTTCGAAGGATCTAATTTCATCGTTTCTACGACTCGACGCCTTCGAAATGGTGTGACTCGTCGTCAACAGGTTTACCCACAGGACTTCCTGGAATGCTGTAGATTTTTCTTAGAGGATCAAAATTTGTCTTTTCCTTTTCTTTTCGTTTATTTTCATTTTACTTCTTTTCTATTTAACAATTTCGTTCAAGTTCAATAATACATGTACGGGATTGGTTAATAATTGTTTACATCCTGAATATTCGACGTTATTAGGATGAACCGAAAAGTTACGTGCATTTTTTTAAATTAATTTTTTCCAAAGTACATTTTACAAAAAACAAAAAACAATTCATTATGAAGTTTATAACAGAATTTGTAATACAATAAAGGCACGAACTTTTGGTTAACTGTAATATTTGTAATTATGTGAACAAATGTTTGATATGGAACTTGTGTGCGTATGTCATATAGAACAGGGCTGGGGGTATATCGTGGCACCTTTTTTTTTTTGCATAGCTGGGTGGTACAAAATAAATTTCAATGTAGTCTTGTGATAAGATAATTTCATTGAGTTATCAAGCGAAGTCTCATTCAAGATTAAATGTGATAGTATATATGTTTTATGAAGTCAGTGGTTGACTTCGGCTGTCCCCAAACCAGTCCGGGACTGTTGTGCACATTACTTCGGACTGGCCGACATGTCTGATCATCCTCTCAGTTTGTTGGTCAGCCTTCTAGGCATCCGTCCGTTCATTTTTGTTTAAGTACGTTCGTCACATAACGCGTCATGTCATTCCACTTTTCCTGGTCCTGAATCATAGCGAACATTATATTGTTTGGGGTCTGATCTCCTGTTCTGGTTCGTAGCGTCCGTCTGGCGTCTGTCCACCGCGGGCACACGAAAAAAAGTATGTCCGCAGTACCTGCACGACGGGGACGTTACTTTCCCCATACGGTACAGGTACCTACGGAAGTATCCGTAAAATTCTTATTACTTTTACGTAAACGAAAGATGTTAGAAATTGTGATCATTTGCGTTAATGTGAAACAATAATTTTCGCATCGTTAAAATACGTACACATGTTATTATCTTTGAATTGATTTTAAATAATATGCTTCACAATAGTTATTCGTTGTTTCATATTTTCTAAAGTAAAATATGTATTCATATTTTCTGTTTATATTATTATGAAACAACGGAGAGATATTCAAAGTGGATAAAGTTATTTTCACATCCTGTATACAGGTAATCTTTCTGTAACACGGTAGAATAGATTCATCCTACAGTTAATGAGAATTAGATGAGACCGAGAATTCATTATTTTAAGATAATTTACTTTATAAATATATGTTAAGTAAAAAATCATGATATACAGTGCAGTAAGAAGTATAATCTTGTACAAAGGTTTGTCACAAATTAATAATGATGATTATGATGATAATGTTAATATAATGAAACCGTATTATAAGATGCCATGTTGTAGGAAGATTTTTACGCAATTTATAAATAGTGTTATAGCAAAATCGTGTTACAGAATGCCATGTTGTATAGAGAGATTACCTGTATTTACTTTTACAACCATTGAACAATATCTTTTTAAAGCGAATTAATTTACATATATGTATTATATTAACATAGGTATAGAAAAATATATTGTATCATCGTATATTTTAACGGAGAACCAAAAAAAAAAAAAGCGACTCTCGATTTAACTTTTAGAAGAAGAAAAAAGAGAAAGAGAGAGAGAGAGAGAGAGATAGAGGAGAGATAGAAGCCTGCCACCTTCGTGCACACCCGTACTCTCAAACTTAACTCCAGTGCCTTCGAAGAGCTCTTGATCTCGCAATCCGTACGAAAGTCTTGCGGCATATAGAACGAGAAGAGAGAGAGAAAGAGAGAGAGAACGTGGT
This sequence comes from Polistes dominula, assembly GCF_001465965.1. Next base: position 1,308,565 of record NW_015148979.1, on the reverse strand, counting down.
GGTGGTATGGATAGAGAGTAGGAAAAAGGGTGGGAGGGTGAGTAGTAGTAGTAGTAGTAGTAGTAGTGGGGTTAGGAGGGAAAAGAGAAGAACCGAGACGCGATATCCCTCTTCTTGGTGTTGTAGCGTTTGGATGAGAGAAGTCGACAACGACGGCAACGACGACGTTGCCGAGGAGGAAGCCGACGATTCTCTTTGTAAGAGCGCGGATTCTGATGGGTTGTGGAGAACAGGAGGGAAAGGAAAGAGTGGGAGAGAGAGAAGGGGGGGTGGACATATTTACAACGAGAAAAGAGGAGAAGATAGATGGTAGGAGGAGGAGGAGGAGGAGGAGGAAGAAGGAAAAGGAAAGGAAGAGAAGGAACTAAAGGGAAGGGGTGGGTGGCCATGGAAGAGGCACGAGGTATAGGACGATGGGTGTGAAGCATCCTCGACAGTTCTAGGATACTCCTTGCTCGGTATCCTGGGGTCCTCGGTGCACAAGGACCATCCTCGGTCTCTTCCTCTACTACTTCGCAATGTACCTACTCTTCTTCCTCTTCTTCTTCTTCTTCTTCTTCCTCTTTCTCTTCTTCTTCTTCTTCTTCTTCTTTCTGATCTTGACTCTATCCTTCTCCATTCAACATGTTCTATGTTTCTGTCTTCCTCTTGTTTTCCTTTTCATTGCTCACGCACTCGCGTAACTAAATTCTCCTTTGGATTTCAAACATTCTAATATTCTTCTTTTTCTTCTTTGGATTTTTCTCTCTCTTTTTCTCATATATACACAGAGAGAGAGAAAGAGAGAGAAAGAGAAGATAAGCTTATTTCGTTCTTTTATTTTTTACCATTTTCTTACATTTTCGTAGGTAATTACCTATTTGTCTATTTGATATGTGATTTATTTTTCTTTATTTTATTTTATACATTTTGCGTAATTATTGAGTTTTTCTTTTATTTTTGTTTTAATAGAATTTTATATTTTAATATCCACTTTAGTTACTTGTTATCTTTTATGAGAAATGAATTGTTTTACTATATAAATCGAATTGTTTTATATATAAAAGTATGCGTTAAATATTTATACTATATTTTTACTTATTTTTAGCATGAATGTATAATATATACTTACTTAACTCTTATATTGTGATTGACCGTATTATATAAATTGAGGTTTATTATACAATAACCATGAATAGGTCACTATCATTCGACTATCATTATCAAATATGGGGAGGAAAAAAAGGGATTTGATATTAGGCTCCAGTAAAATATAATARTTCAAAATAAACTTATATATATATATATAGATTCATTTATTATTTATAATATTTAAAGTCAATCAATTGTTATTAATTTGTACGTAATTAATCGGATATCTTTCTCCTCGTATATGATGAAAAATATTTTAAGCTATTTTCAATGAAAATGATTTTCTCTGTTTTCGATTAATTGAAGATTATTTAGTTTTATCGTATTAAGTGTAGAGAAATTTATTCGATAATTTTTCTCTCTCTCTCTCTCTCATAACTTTTATATATTGAAATATTAACCGTTATTTTGTATAATCTTATACCATTTTTATACCGAGTAACTTATAAATACAATCCCCGTAAAATCGTAATACTTTGTTCTTCATGACATCTTCGATGCATACATTTGAAACTTCTTTAAACAACGTGAAGCATACCTATGACAAATAATGTTGCAAGGCCCAAAATAGATGGTAGGATTCGTCCTGAGAGTAAACTGCGTAAAAGAGACAATTTTTTATACTAAGTGAATGTGTCCCATGTGGGCCTAAAGCAACGTGTGTGGTAAAACGTTGTCATATTGCAAAATAACGTGCTTCGTATCGTCGTCCGATAAACCATCATTTTCATTTCAGTTCATTAACATAAAGTGTTAAAACTGTTGTTGATATAGTAGTCTGTATTTATTGTTTTACCAGATAGAAATAACCCATAATGAATGATATTTCGGAAAAATCTTATCGTACATAAAGTAAACCTTTTCTTTTTGCAAAAATGAATATTCACTTTAAAATCGTTGATAATACTTGTTACGTGTTTTATAATTTAAAAAAAAAAAACAAAAACAAAAACCTTCCTTTCTCTAATACCACACAAATCGTATCAGTGTAGTTTCAATGGCTGATGGTTTTTCATTTTTGAAAAAGCATGAAAAAAAAAAAAAAAAAGCATTCTCTCTTAATGACGCGAATGATTCTTCCGATAGACCAATAGAATTTGTACGTGGTACGTTAACACGTAAGTGATGGAAACTTTTTATAAACCGACAGAACGTTCTTTTATAGAATGCAATATTCAAATAGGTGTGTTATAAGAAATTATCGGGTGAAAACGAAGTGTAACGATAGTAGTTAATGATTTAAAAAAAAAAAAAAAAAAAAAAAAAAAGAGGAAACATCGGATTAATTTCTAAGTATATAATATAGATATAATATAGCATATTAAAGGAAGGAAAAGGTCGAATCTGCCGATCGTCGTAGCCCTTTTGGACGGCACGGGCCAGCGCTACTGAATCTCTTCACAGGTGCACAAGTAGCTGTGTTGATTTATTTGATAAATGAGTAGTGGATAGGGCTTAAAGCGGGTGAGAGCGAGTGAGTGAGTGAGTAGGTGAGTGAGTGAGTGAGTGAGTGTACGAACAAGCTAAAGAGAGAGTGAGAGAGGGAAAGAGAGAGAGAAAGAGAGAGAGGCCTCTCCAGCGGAGAGTCCTACAACGCTGAGCGCACTACTCTTTCACTCTTCTGCTTGCCTCCCTCTCTACACTTTTTTTTCTCGCTCTCTCAAATCAAACGTAGCACGAGAGTTGGACCAGTATAGGTCCCAAGAGCACAACTTGAACGCTCACCGGGCCGAGTTTGCACTTTATTTGCCTCTGCTGCCTTGCGCTTTCTATTATCCATATTTTTCGTTCGAGTTCAGGTTGAGCTGGTTTAATAATAGTGGGGAAAAAGTTCTACGCCCCCCTTCCTCCCTTCCTCCCTCCTCAGATAGGAAAATCTTATCTTAGTAAATTCAATTTTTATCCTCTTACGAGACAACATTTCTGACATTAGCTGTATTAATAAAAACGGTTCATTAATTATTAAAATCGATCGTATGAATTGATGAAAAATTATTCATCCGAATTGTTGTTTTTTTTTCGTTTGTTCTTTTTGATTTTTTAAGAGGGGTACTTCGTTTATCGTGTAATTTCTAATTTGGTCGTTTAGTTAAAAACCAAAAGAAAAAAAACACACAAAAAGAAAATTAGAAAAAAGAAAAAAAAGAAATGTGAAGCATAGCGTCGATAGTTTTAGTTTAGTCACGACGATTACGAATATCGTAATCCATTGAGAATTCGATTTAATATCGACTAGAGATGTTTAATGGATTTTTACGAAGTCTATATATATATATATGACTAACATAAGATAGAAATATATTTTTTTACTTTTACCAAGCATAAATTACCTACTTACCTATATATATATATATACGTTTCTCGTATCTATTAATTCCATGTATAGGACATTTTTTTTTCTCAAACCCTCTCTACCCTACTCCTCCAGTATTTTCGTTCCTCTTTTTCATTTGACAAAATGCTTAAGTATTGACTTTTAACGATAGTGCAAAAGGAAGAAAAAGATTCGGTTTAACGGGTCGTCGTGTTTAAACGTAATCGGTAGTCCCGTACAAATTAGGGACGAACGTTCCTATTGTTTCTGAACAATATCAGTAGGATTTACCCTTGTTGGTGGTATATACAGAAACGTTTGTCTCTCTGGTTGTCCGTAACTCCTCTCCTCCATTAGGTATACATGTCTTCCTCTGAAGCCAATACTCGAGCGTCTAGAATATCGTATTGAGGAGATGAGGTACGATTTATTCGACAGAAACTGGAGATATAAGGATCGTTCGTTTCTTCTTGAGAGAAGATCCCAAGTCGGTTTTCAACAAGAGTTGAACAGAAAGAGAGAGACAGAGACAGAGAGAGAGAGATAGGTTGCTTGGAGACAATATTTTTCGGTTTGGAGAGACAGGGAGAGGAGAACAAGTTTTAAAGAGTGAGAACGATAGCTATAAAGAGAAAGAGAGAGAAAAAGAGAGAGAGAGAGAGAGAAGAAGAAGCATCGGAATCAGCGTTTCTCTCGTCATCGTCGATGAATAATTAATGGGATTAATGAATTAAACATTATCCGTTGGCGAAAGAAATTCTCAAGTGAGTACGCTGCTGCTGCTGCCGCTGCTGCTGCTGCTGTTGCTGCTGCTGTTGTTAAATATTGGCTGTGTCGTAGTTTCATTTTAAACATCTCTTGAATGATCGTCCGGTATTTCATGGGGGTTGAGAGTGGATAGTGAAAGAGAGTACCAAATTGATATTACCATTTGAAGTCATATTCTTGAAATATGTATACAATAATAAATAGGAGGCCTTCACTAGGAAGAGTGTTTTTTTGGATTTAAAATAAAGGAACATACAAAATAGGATAAGCTTGTACAATTGAATTCCTTATTATTCGATACGATTGGTTGGTTATTGGTTAACAAATGATAAAATCACTCTTTCACTTTTTATCTTTTTCAATGTAATACTTTTAACGAGAGAAGAAGAAGAAGAAGAAGAAGAAGAAGAAGAAGAAGAAGAAGAAGAAGAAGTAGAGGAAGAAGTAGAGGAAGAAGAAGAAGAAGAAGCAGGTTGTTCGAGGCGCCGATAAAGGCGTCAGATAAGGCGCCGTCGTTGATTGGATCACCGCGAGAAATCGATATACCTCGACCCCCCTCGTCTCTCTCTCTCTCTCTCTTTCTCTCTCTTTTACAACGAGAAGAGGAGGTCCGCCAAGAGAGAGTGGCCACCCTCCGACGTATTTTCTCTCTCTCTCTCTCTCTCTCTCTTTCTCTTTCTCTCTCGTTTGCTTTCGCTGTTCGCGTTCCTCCTTCTGGGCACCGGTAGAGAGAAGCATCGTGGTGGCTGCCTGCCTCCAATTTCCCCCCCGCGACGTGCTCCTGGAGGATTCTCGAGTGGCCTCTCATCGCCCTCCGGACCATCCAACCGAGCTCTGTCCGGCAGTCTCCATGCCAACACCCGCTCGATAAATTTATTGGTCGCTTCTGACACGAGTGTACCCTGCTTCTATCTTTCTCTCTTCTTCTACCACTCTCTAACTATTTCTCTCTCTCTCTCTCTCTATCTCTCTTACTTTCTCACTCTATCTTTCTTTTTTCCTCCCTCGTATATTCCCTCGTTTTTTCTTTCTTTCTTTCTTTCTTTCTTTTTCGTCTTGTCTTGTCGTGTTTTTCTTGGAAAAGACTTTGTGCGTTAAATTGCAAGAAGATGCTCTAGCGATAAATGCGAGACGTATTAGTAAAAAAAAAAAAAAAAAAAGATACTTACCTAACTTTCGTTCAATTTATGTAAATATTACCATTTATGAAAATATGATATATTATATATTAAAAAGAATAATAATAAAATAATAATAATAAAGAATGTTAATAGTTATCAAACAAGGAGAAAAGATTATTTCGTTCATCTCTCATCGAGCGTATAGATAAATAAAATAAAATAACACGGTACCGAATATACACATATATATATATATATATATATATATATATAGAATCGAATGAGCCATAATAAGTAATAGTAAAGATTTGTCTTTATCTTTCTTCTCCCTTTCCTATATACGATGGATGGTTACTCTCTCGTATTATATCGCGAAATGGGGTTCAAATCAATCCGACTTTCCCCTTTGCGAAATTGTAAATAAATTAGGAGCCGAACGATCAGAAGAGTCAACACGTTACTCTCACGAGCCCGCGCTCGCGCGCGTCGAGTTGTTCTCTTGCGTGTATCTCTGGTATACATACATACATATATATATATATGTGTACAGAAGATATATACGTCTATACATAATCATATATAAGTGTGAGACGATATCGTAGGTGTATTATTTGCGTGCGCGATCGCGTGCTCTTCTAGAAACCCGTACCGTAACGTTAACGTAGGGACGCACACGCGCATGTAATTTCTTGCGAAACAACGCATGCGCGATAGAAGAGGTAGACGAGGAAGTGGGAGAGAGAGAGAGAGTTAGAGAGAGGGTAGAAGAGGCGGAGGAGAAAGAGGAGGAAGGAGGGGGGGAGGTGGATGAGGAGGAGGAGGAGGAGGATGACGATGGTTACGTAGCAGGGTGGAAGGAAGTGTGGGTGAACGCGGTAGGCGTGCGCAATGAGCGAAAGGTTGGTGGAAGGCGCGAGGGAGATTCGCCACGCCGCGTCGCACTGCTGGGGCGGGTAACGGACGTGGGGTGAGTGTTGGAGGAAGAACAGGAGGAGGGGTAGGGGTAGGAGGAGGAAGAGGAGGAGAAGGGTGAGTAAGAGTGAGAGAGAGAAAGGGGGACACAGACGACGTACCAACACAATCTCGATGCGTTTATTAACGCACGTTGCACGGTGGGGTGAGGGGAAGAAGGTGGTAAGGGGGCTAGGGGGAGGGTTTGCTGTGCCAGCATCATCGGCTGTGCGGCAAGCAGCAGTAGCAGCAGCAGCGGTAGCAGCAACAGCAGCCAGCTAGGTTGGCAGGCAGGCAGGCAGGCAGGGTCAAGTGTTTCTCTCCGTCCTCGTCCGATCGTCGCTCTTTCCCGCTCCTCTCCTCTTCTTCTATATACCCTGCCTTTACCCTCTACACTACCACCCTATACCATATATACACCACCTTTACCCCCGTCGTCGTTTCACCACTTGGAAAGCTTCTGTACCGCACCAGCAATCCGTGCCGCAACTTGCTACACCCACCGAACGAAATTCAATGTCCTGTCTACCGACGTTGCACCCTTCTTCATCTTCTTCTTCTTCTTCTTATTATTATTATTTTTTTTTTCTTCAAGGCTATATCCCTTTCTTCTTTTTTATTTCGGAGTTTTGCAGTATCGATAAAAAAACAAAAATAAGAAATCTTTTTCATAGATAGATTCGTTTTTTACCTGTTTTCGTTACTACTACTATTAATGTTTGCACTATAAAGATGGAAAGATTTATATATATTAATATTTGAAGAAAAAGGTGTAGGTTTTGAAAAGTAATCTCGAGTGGCCGATGTGATCATTTCGCGTATAAATCGAAGTACTTTTTCTTTTATTTCTTTAACCCTTATTAACGCTTATACTTTTCTCGAATTTCATCGGCAATTGAATCGTACGATAGTCGTAACAATTTCATTGGAAATAAACGAAAATGTCGGTCTATACATAAATAATACACAGCAGTCGGTGCTAGTAGAAAAAGCGTAAAAATAAGCAGGGGAAAAAAAGCATGACAGAATTCGACAGGAATGCTGTTGCTGTTTACTGTTGCTACTGATACTGTTGCTGTGCTCTTCTACACGCAACCTAGCGTTTTTCTCTCGAGCATTTTTGCTTCGTCGAAAGAAGAACGCTTATGAGAAAAACAGAGAAAACGAAAGAAAGAAAGAAAGAAAGAAAGAGAAAGAAAGAAAGAAAGCGAAGGAAAGGATATAAACATCTCTCCTTTTCGTTTAGTTTCGCTGGCTGACTCGTCGAGGCGCTAGAAGGGCCATTTTCGAGGGCCTTCGTTTCCAGTGGCTAAAGAGCAGAGAAGATATCAAGAAAAAAATAAAGATAAAGAGAGAGAAAGGAAAGGGGAGAAAGGAAAGAAGAAGAAGGGGGGGGGGGTGAAGTTACAGAGAAAGAAGGAAAATCTTTCCTTTTATTTCTTTATTATTTTTTTTATTTGTTTCCCCCGTTGTCCAGGTTCTCTTTCTTTTTCTATACTTATCTACTTCGAAAGAGAGTCGTGCAAGAAAATTGCAGGAAAAAAATCCGAGACAAACGTTGACTCGAAAAGAGAAAGATAAAAAAAGTTTTGACTCGGTGGTGGACGATAATCGATGAAGGAAGGAATTACTTTCTCGAGTCTACTGGTAAATCTAACTACTACTGGTTTTATGGAAAGGGTTGGGAAAGAGGGAGAGCGAGAGAGAGAGAGAGAAAGAGAGAGAGGGCAAGGGCGGGAAAAATCTTTTTATTTCTTTTCCGTGCCCTTTAATCGTCGTAGCTCGTAGCAGAGCTTTTTATGGTCACGAGTTTCATCGAATGCGCGCTGGATCGCAAAAGATGGAAGAAGTTAAGGTGGGAAAAAGAAAGAAGAGAAGAAGAAGGAAAGGAAGGAAGAAGAAGAACGAGGGAATGGTTGGAACGGGGGCGAATATGACGAAAGGGCCTAGGGAACAAAGACGTCAGAAATCGCGCGCGAGTGGTACTCGGAAGGTAGTAGTACTATACGCCATTTTGACTCACTCAGCTACCGTTTTTCTCTTAAGGACGCGTTCTCGCGCCCAACGTCGGTTGCACTTTAACATTTTTCTCATGAAATTTCATTTATAATACGTCATGTTTTTTACATTTATTTATTTTAAAAAAGAAATAAATCAAAATTCATTTCTAATATATATATATATAGTTAGGAGATTATCAAAATCTCGGGGAGGGGGGGGGAGAAGGGGTTAGGGTCACAACGTTGACTTATCTTCTATAATTTCGTTTGATCTATATGCAAGTAACTCGTTAACCTTGACCCTACGTTTCTCTAACCTCCTCCCCATTTCCCCCTGTTCTTTCTTTTTCGTTTCTCTCCCTCTCTCTCTCTCTTTTTTTGTCTTTTTTCTTTTCTTTTTTTTTTTATTATAGAAATCGCTATCCTTTCGTCTCTTACACAAACATTATTCTTCTTGAGTCTTGCCTCTGGCCTTATATGCTTAGGTGGGTGTAAGTAAACATTGTACAGCACGTGTAAGTAAAAGGTAAGCTAAATAAGCGACTCTTTCCTCTCTCTTTCTCTCTTTCTCTCTCACTCGCTTTTCTCGCTATCTCTTCTTCTTTCCCTTTCCTTCCTTCTTTCTTTCTTTCTTTTAACTTCTCTTTCTTTCTTTTTTTTTTTCTTTTATGTGCTCGGATACGCGCTAGTAGAAGCGTGTACAAAGTGTCTCTTAACCAGCAATGTCTGGCTTTTCATTCGAGTTACTCGGTTGGCCATACTACTACTTTTTTCTTTTTTTTTTTATCTCATTCTTTTTTCCTAACTACTCGACGTAGATGCGATAAAAGAATTCCAATTCTTTCTTTTGAAATAAAAAAAAACTAAGATGAAGAGGACGAAGAAGAAGAAGAAGTAGAAGTAGTAGAAAAAGAAGAAGAAAATTCCTACTTTTCATTCTACTTACTAACATCTTCTTCTATCCGTTATACAAATGTTCACGTCGTATCTACCTATCTACCTACCTATCTACCTATCTACCTATCTACCTATCTAACCTACCTACCTACTTTTCGATCTAGAAAACAAATTTTATTATTCTTTCGTATATATAGAATTACATTTCTCAACTTTCTTAGTAGTCACATCACGACAATAACATAAACAATAATAATAACCATTACGTATTTAAAAAGATCAAAGTATAGAAAAAAGAAGAAGAAGAAGAAGAAGAAAAATAAAAAAAAAAAGAAAAAAGAAGGAAAGAGATTAATTCGTTCTAGTTGATATTGAAAAGTTTTTCAAGTCTTTACATTACAGAGGAAATACTTACGACGTTTCTCAATAAGTTTTGTAGAATATTCGCGTTGGCCATATCTTCTTTTCCAGTTTTCCTTTTTTCCTTTTTTACCTTTTATTTCTTTTTTTTTTCCTTTTTTCTCTCTCGTAGAAACGAAATCGGTAAAAGAACAAAAGAGAAGAGAATAGAAGAAGGGAAAAAAAAGCGAGGGAGAAAAAAATGTGCAAAGCAATATTCGAAATGCGCGGGGGTTGAAGGGGGAAGGGGGAGTTTGGGTAGGGAGGGAGGGAGGGAGGGGGAGGAGGAAAAGTTGGTTGGCGGGTAGGATACGAACAGGAAAGTGTAATTTCAGTTTGAAACAGGAACGGCAGAGAGAAAGAGCGAGCCAGAGAGAGAGAGAGAGAGAGAGAAAGAGAGAAAGCTCGCGAGAGAAAGAGAGAAAGAGAAAGAGAAAGAGAGTGAGTCAGTGAGTGAGTGAGTGAGTGAGTGAGTGAGAGAGAAAGACCGA
>NW_015148979.1:1290993-1295993 GCF_001465965.1 Polistes dominula | reverse complement strand
GAAGAAGGGTCGGTACTTTTTGTTCTTTTGTCAGCGCGATCATTATATCCTGCCCTTAATTTTTTTGTCTCCTTTTTTTTTTCCTCCTCCTCCTCCTTCTCCTCTTCTTCTTCTTCTTCTTTTTCCTTTTTATTTTCCTTCTTTATTTATTTTTTTTTTTTCTTCATAACCGTGTCCCGCTCGTGGAACGCGCGTGGGCGTTGTGTATATAGGAAAGAAAAATAAAAGGATTGGAAATAGACGAATGATGGTACTTTATTTAGTAAGTACAAACGAAGCACGTTTCAAATGATGATGATGATGATGATGTTGATGATGATGATGATGATGATGATGATGAATTTGGTGGACTGCCGCGTGCTGCACGTTGTTGTTGCCCTTTCGAAAATCCGTTATTAGCATTGCAGAACGGCAATATGACGTTTCGTGATGCTGACAAACACGACGTCGTCTTTTCTCTCTCTCTCTCTCTCTCTCTCTTTCTCTTTCTCTTTATTTCGTTCTTTCTGTGTTCATCTACCTTGTTCTTTCTTTTTATTCACTCACTCATTTTACTCGATGATCTTCTTCTATCCTTTACTATTACTCGCGACGTCATACAACACACGTTCCGTATATTATTCGATGGATGGGCATGACACGCGCCGGCACGTTCCCATTCACCTACGTTCGAATATTATTGTCTATTTATCTCTTTCTCTCTTTCTTTCCTTCTTTCTTTCTTTCTTTCTATTCCACGCCTTGTAAAAGGTAGTAGTTGTTGTACTAGGTAGTACTAAGTATTTCTATCAATTTAGTAGGGCTGGAATAGTTTGTTAGAAAATTCTTAATCTCGTCTAGTTATTGTTAGTATATACTCATAAAATCATTTATTCGACTTTTATCTATTAATGTCTACGATTCATCTTTGAAAAAATAATCATCTTTGAAATTTTTTTGTTCTTTATCCATACAAGTATAATAAACAATTTTCTTATGGGTATTTGTGTGTTTATTTTAAATATAATATTACGAAATTATTGGATTTATTTTTTATCGGTATTTTCATAAGTTTCAATTTATTGTATAATAAATTGTATAATATAATAAGTATCAATTTATTATATAATAAAAACAAAACCCTTAAATTTGTTCTAAATCCGTACAAGTACATCTAACTAATGACCAATTTTCTTATGGGTATTTGTGTGTTTATTCTAAATATAATATTACGAAATTATTGGATTTATTTTTTATTGGTATTTTCATAAGTTTTAATTTACTGCTTTTTTATATAACTTTTATTAATAAAAAAAACCCTTAAATTTGTAATCCGTACAAGTACATCTAACTAATGACCAATTTTCTTATGGATATTTGTTTATTCATTTAAAATATAATATTACGAAATTATTCGATTTATTTTTTATCGGTATTTTCATAAGTTTCAATTTATTGCTTTTTTATATATAAATTTTATTATATATATATATAATAAAAAAAACCCTTAAATTTGTAATCCGTACAAGTATATCTAACTAATGACCAATTTTTTTTATAGGTATTTATTTGTTCGTTTAAAAAATTACGAGATGATTTGATTTTTGTTGTTGTTGATATGTTTCAGGTTATCATAGTGGACATCAATCAAGATTGGGTGGATATAACACCGCTAGCTCAAGTGGATCCTCTTCGTTATCGTCAGGACCATGGGCTAGTGGTTATGGTCCAGCACCGCATTATCTTCAACACCGAGAATATCGGCAACAACAAAGACATCCTTACATGCATCAGCAACAACATCAAAGTCGTAATGGTAACAATTATCAATCATCTCAAAGTAATTATCACGGATATCAACAAAGGGTAAGTAATTATTCATTATTTTCATGATTTTACAACAAATACTCTTCTTGAATTATTTTATTCAATTATTCATTAATATTCATTTTAATAACAATTTAATAATTAATTTTTATTTATCATTCAATTTCATATTCATGTATTTACATATTTTATTCATCAAGATCATTATTATTATTATAATTATTATTATTATTTAATAATTTGATTGATTAATTTAAATAAAAAATCAAATGTCAATTATTTAACATATTACCAATTGTATTTTCATATATTCATATTTTACATACGAACACATCATATGTTATCTTATCATCTGTTATTATTAATATCATAGGTTATCAATTCGTTATCAATACGTTATCATTATCAATTATCATACGTTATTTTTAATAATTTTTAATTATAATAAATAATTCTTTATACTTTTTATTATTATTATTATAGACAAATAACATTTATAGAATTCAAACGCGTATGATGTGTGACTTTTTGTGTTCTCGCGTTATACATATATGTATATAAAGTTATATGTGGTACAACAAATGTAATAATTTTTATTATTTTAGAATGGCAACTCGGATCGATATGGCGGTAATAGCGGAGGAAATAGCGGATGGAGACGATAAATGAATTTATTTTTGTTTGTTTCTTTTCTTCTTTTTTTTTTTTTTCTTTTTTCTTTTTCCTCTATAACGTATGCTACTAATATTCTTTAATATTTTATTTGATGTAATTTTCAGTCAGCATAATAGGATTACAAGTGGAAAATTGAATTAATATTGACAATTAATTAAACGGAACGTATGTTTATTGTTATTATTATTATGATTATTATTATTATTATTAGCATTATTAGCGATTGACGTGAATAATTATAAATGATAATTTGTCTTAAAATATGAATAATCAAGAGTATAATTTTTGATTTCGAAACAAAACAAAAAAATAATGATAAATAATAACGTATCTGTGTTCACACAATTAACGTTTTAACGCCATAGTAGCATTTTCATGTAGTTTTTATCCATTAAACAAACTTGCGTCAACCAGATTTAAAGTACATATAATTTTCGTATGTACTTGCGTAGATTAGAATTAAAAAAAAAAAAAAAAAGAGAAAAAAAAAACAGATGATAATAATAATATTAAAATAAAAACAGTATCACACACACAATCCGTTTCATTAGCAATTATTATTTGTTACGAATAATTATGAGTTTCTTTTTGTCTATTTTATTATTTATGTCGACACTTGAGGCAATTTATTGAGGGAACAAAAAAGGGTTATTTGTAAAAGAAAAAAAATAAAAAAAAAGAAAAAAAAAGATTTTATATACACATTTTATACAGTAGAGATTCCCCATATAACGCGTTTTCTCGTTAATTATGTTAATATCATTAAATATGAATATTAATTGAACATTATTATATTTGGGTCTTATTATTCATCGTTATACAAATTTGTTCAATTTTGTAATTGGTTTTTATTTATATTAATCCTTTTCGGACTTGTGTTCATTTTCAGCCATCAAACAAGAAACCGTGCTAATCTTAAATATATATATGTAATACATATTTTATATTTTTTTTTTATAATATATTAAAATTTTGTTCTTTTAATATAATTTTTATTATATAAATAATAAAAATTATAACATAATAATTATATAGAAGAAGTAGTTTATTTTTCAGGTATACCCCTTTAGGGTGTTTACCCCGAAGGCCCCCCTTACATGTTCGTTCCCCTTGACAATATACTTAATTCTAACTATGCCCTAATCATAATAATTATATATATAATAATTATATAATTATTGTATTATTATTTTTAATATATATAATTATTATAATTATTATTAATAATACATATAATATATTATATATATATATATAAAAATTAATTCCGACAGTTACGACACCCATGTCCAAATTGAATACGTCCGAAAAGGATTAATTTTGTATTTTTATTTTTATTATATATATATATATATATTAAAGGGAAGAATTTTCTTTCAAATTATATTTCATTTCTATACTTTCTATACTTTCCTGTATTATAATCGTAAATTGTTTCGAAAAAAGAAATAAAAAAAATAAAAAAAAAACTAAAAAAAAAAAAACAATCATGTTTTAGGATACAAATATTTGCATCACATGATTTCTTATAACCCATAACGTACTTATCGCATTATAAGGGGAACCTAATGTATAAAATTAAAATATATAAAATCCAAATATATATACATATATATATATATATATTTGTTGATAATTCATAAGAGAATGATATGTTTAGTATATATATATAAGAAAAGCTTTCGAAACGAATCTAATCTGGATGTTGTTGTTAAATTCAAACATTATATATTATTTTGTTCTTTTTTTAAATTCACATATTAAAATGCATATGTGTTAGGCTTGCCGATGATTTTTATACGCATTACATATACTTATTATTATTATTATTATATCCAATTAGCGTTTTCACATACTTCTATTTATTTTTAATAATATCTGTTGATGAAAGAAAAAAAAAAAAAGAAGAAGTTATCTAGATAAAGGTTCGTTTTTGTTTGCTACGTATTTTTCCTGACATATTTTTCTTTATTTAACACTAGAACTATATCAACAATTATTATATAAATTAATTAGTGTATTATCAGATTAAATCAAAATGACTGGTTTTGCGATGAAAAACATTTCAGAATAATGAATAAATCTTTATTCATAATTTGGTTTTTTCTATTTTTTGTTTTTTTTTTTCTATCTTTTATTTCTAATGAATTCAATGTGTCAATTTGATATAAAAAAAAAAAAACTAAATAAAAAATATATACATATTATACATATATGTAGATTTATTATAAGAAATGATTATAAACATATAACAAAGATTGGTTTTATCTTGAAATCAGTCATTTTGATGATAGATATTAATAATAGTTCTAGTGTTATAAAATATTAAATATATTATATATTAATAATATTAATCTAATTTGCATAATATTCTTGAATAAGATAGTATGTATTTACAGTTTATTATTATACAAAATATTTTGTTTAAACACATGGAAGATTTTTCCCTCGAGTATCATGTTAAACATTCTAAGTAAGCGTTTTGCTTTTCTTCTTTTTTTTTTTTTTTTTTTTTTTTT
>NW_015148979.1:1264991-1276969 GCF_001465965.1 Polistes dominula | reverse complement strand
ATATATATATATATATATAAAACGATAAGAATATAATCGGTGCAAGACACAAGAGATCGAAGATTAAGCCAAGTGGAAGAAGTCGGACCTTTGAGTGGAGTTAGCTACAAAGAAGAGAAGTACAAAGGGGAGAGTTAAAAAGAATCGGAATAAGTCGACATCGAAGGAAAGAAGCCGACGACATTCGTTGGGTGGTTGATGATGGTGATGATGATGACGACGACGACGACAACGACGACGACGAGAATGACGACGATTACGCGAATCAGAAAGCATTGGAGAGGAGAGAAAGAGTTTCCAGTCGGAGTGAAACACAGACGAGGAGGCACATGTAAACGAATCTTGGTTTTGGACCCCCCCGTAAGCGGGCCCCCCGCATGGGTTCCCGCGCGGGGCACCCGTTCGTCTCTAATGTATCGCGCGATCATCCACTATCGAGGACCCCACGTGAGTTTTTACGAGTCCCGGTGTCTTTTACGGTCCGAAGCCGGATGGTCGCCTTTCGATATAGGACCACCTCGTGGTGGTGGTATCCTCGAGTTCTCTCGCCTCCAGTCTCGTGGAAATAACGATGGTTATACTACTGCTGCTGCTATTCTGCCGTGTCGGTCCCACTTTTCGTACCTTCGTTGATTTCCCGCGGAGAGCACCTAGAAAGAATGAAAGAATGCCGTTCTTCTCCCCTGGTGGCCCTCACCTCAGAGGGCTCACCTCACTGCGTGTGTGGGAACTACTTTCGTTTCTTTTTTCCATTTCTTCTTCTTCTTATTCTTCGACTGATTGAAGTGTGTGTGAGAGAGAGAGAGAGAAAGATAGGTAGAAAGAGAGAGAGAGAGAGAGAGGAGAATGAGATTCGACTTCGTTCGCTCGCGCGGAAAGCACCGAAAGCGAGCGGGCATAATTCGACAAAAGACTACGACGAGTACCCACCTCCCTGTTCGATAAACAATGTGCCATCGTGTACGCGCCAACGAGTAGACGAGTACTCGAGAAGAGAACTCGAGAGACCTCGTCGTCGGCCGTTCATTCGTTCATTCGTTCGTTCGTTCTCCCTTACAATACACCATCTTATGACATTTTCGAGTCGACGAACCGTCGGCGGTGTCGGCCGAGTGCCTGCCTGCCTGCCTGCCTGCCTGCCCGTCGTTCTTCTCGAAATTTATGTCTGCTTGCGTGCATGCGTGCATACGTGCATACATGCATACGTGCGTGCCTGCTTGCCCACCCGAAGCGAACTTCTTTTGTTTTCTAGCAACTGTTTTTTCAATCGACATCGGTCAAAAACTCTTGTCTCTCTCTCTCTCTCTCTCTTTTTTGGTATCGTTAACGACGAATAAATCCGACGCTCTACAAATCCGTATACGATTTCGTTTATGTACTCTTTTTTTTCATCCCTCATGCATTTTCAATATAAATCGATTTCTGCTCAAAAAAAAAAAAAAAAAATTACGATACTTGTACAATTATACCCTGATAATATAATCTCATCTTATAACGTTATTCTTAAAAATAATACAAGAATGTGAATAAAAGTATACAAAAATTATTTCGTCTTGTTATTTTCTTTTTTTATTTTTTCTTCTTTTTGGTTTTGTTTCTCCTTTAAAGCACTTTTTTCTTTTTCAAGGTTAAAAATGTCTAGCACGTTTAACGGCGTATAAACAACTATTACGAAGAAACGTTCCAGAGTCTCTCGGTCAGTAGGAAGCTTTTCCTCGTTTTCCCTAACTTTTTATCATCCACCTTTGGACGAATCGAGCTTGAAAGAGGGGTAAGAAGGGTCGTTTGGTGAAGCAACCGAACAAGGGGCGTGACCTGTGCTCCTGGGCGGAGCTTTGACGTACTACCACCATCTCTCTTTCTCTCCCTCTCCCTCTCTCTCACTCACTCACTTTCCTTTTCTCTCTCTCTGTCTCTCTCCCTTTTCCGTTCGTCTTTCAAGTAGGCGGAGCCATTGACGTGACCCGGGGAGCATCGACGGTTCACTCAACATTACACCACCATCCTACTACCTACCTCACTTCGGCATATACACTCTGGAACTGCTTTCCTCCATCTTTCTTGTGCGTGTGCGCCAGAGATCGCATCGAAGATGGAACGAAGAACGACGACTACGACGACGACGACGACGACGACTACGACTACGACTACGACGACGACTATTCCGTAGAGAAAAGGATCCCGCACTAATCGTTTCGTCGATTTTATTCTAAAACACCGTTTTACATAGGTGCCAACTAAATATAATATACTTTTTACTTACTTCTCGATACGGAATTGTTAAATTTATTATTATTATTATTATTATTATTATTATTATTATTATTATTATTATTATTATTCAATATCCTATTATCTTAATAATCTTGAAATGATATTTCATTTGATAATATTATATAAATGGGGTATTATTCTATCTCTCTCTCTCTCTCTCTCTCTCTCTCTCTCTGTTCTTATCTAAAGAGAGAAGAAAAAATAATCGAATATTTTCTTTATCATCATTTTGATTGAGATGTCGAATCGAAATTAAATGCTATACGAAATTAAAGAGCATAGACGCAAATTCGCATTGAGATATCTTGCAAAAGAATTAAATACAGTTAGAAACGGAAGTGAAAAGGAGAAAGAGAAAAAGAGAGAGAGAGAGAGAGAGAGATAAAAGATAATAATACGGCTCAGATACACGTAGGTACCTACCTGACGCACGCTTCGCCAGCAAATTCCCCTGATCATATATAGTCGAAGGCATTCTGCCGTAGCAATTATCCACGGAACGAGGAGTCGAGTAGCAATATCTGGAGCCGTTATCCAGTTCGGTTATCCCGACTGGAATGCTTTGTGTCGCCGCCCGACGATCCGCATTTCCATTTGCGCGAACGCTCGTCTATGACATTCGTTCGTTCGTTCGTTCATTCGTTCGTTCATTCGTTCGTTCATTCGTTCGTTCATTCGTTCGTTCGTTCGTTTCGTGAAACTGTTCGTTATTTTGAATGAAAGACTGCATGCCCTCCCTCCCTCCTTTGCCGTTCACAGCTCAAAACTCAAAACTTTTTATTCGATCGGTGTCACCGTCCATGATCGACATTTTTCAACGACGACGACGACGACGACGACGTTTTTTCCTCGTCCCTTTCGTTCTTTTTACTTTTTTTTTCGATTCTTTTCATACATAGGTATACATAATATATCTATCTATATATAGGTATATATAATTACTTACTTTTATTATCGGTAACCTTGTTAACTCAAAGAGAGAGAGAGAGAGAGAGAGAGAGAGAGAGAGAGAGAAAGAGAGACATATCGAAAAAGA
Source organism: Polistes dominula (assembly GCF_001465965.1). The sequence goes on along the minus strand of NW_015148979.1, from coordinate 1,273,659 downwards.
CAAATTATGAATTTTATTTTCCCTTTGAGTTTATCTCAAGAGACTTTAGTCGATACGACAATTTGCGAAGGACCATGAATGAGAAAGTAGGAGGAGCACGATTTGCCATAGTAGAGATGAGACACCGACAAACCCTTTACGGATGCATTATTCCTCAAGCGCGTGCAAAATGCTTGCTTTCGAATAAAGGGGAAAGAGAGAGAAAGAGAAAGAGAGAAAGAGAGAAAGAGAGAGAGAGAGAGAGAAACAGAGGCTTTCGGGCTTTGACATTAGCATTCCCGTTTAAGTACAGTCCTACTACCTCGAGCAAACGTCTTAGCTGTTAGGTCTTTAGGGCGATAACGTAGTTCCCGCCCTTCGTCATTTCGTCACTCCTTCGTATTCATGACCGAGGAGGTATCTTGCCTTTACACTGGGAGGGATCTATTTATCTATCGTCGTATCCTTTTTTTTTCCCCTTTACCAATGAATTTGCAATTCGTTGGAACAAATCGTAAAAAAGCGTGTCGTTTAAGTCCGTATACCTACCTACCTACCTATCTACCTACTATATCGGTACTTAATACTTAAATAAATATGTATTTTAACTGCACTTACGAATCTTTTTTTCTTTCTTTCTTTCTTTCTTTCTTTCTTTCTCTATTACTAACACCATTTTAAAACGATTGGTTACCGAACAAATATTTTATCTAATGAAAACAAATCTTGATTAATATTATTTATTCACAATGTCAATTCGGTATAAATCAAATATTATATGTATTCTCAAATTATTAAACAAACAAAAAAAAAAAAATATATATATATATAGTACATATTTATCAAAATCATTTCAATTGCATTTAGTAATATTCGTTATTAATTGACATATTTCGATCTATCTTAAATTACATGTTCCTATATAATGTATTATATTTAAATAAATAAAAATAATCTATTATATAGATTTGAAATTAAAAAAAAAAAAAAAAAAACTATGTTTTTTTATTGAAATTAAAAAGGGACATCGAAAATCGAAAGGCATCATCACTTTTAACGTATTATATACTTACATACACGCAATGTTCGCGTATATTTAATAAATACGTGGACACATAGGAGCGCACATAGGCGCGCGTCGCACGCGTGACATACGAGAGGTCCTGACGATGACAGTCCACCGCTTCCGCTGGTCACTCTTATACACTGCTATATCCCGTATCGCACCCTGCACCCTATAACCTTCTCTTTCTCTCTCTCTCTCTCTCTCTCTCTCTTTCACTATCATTCTCTCACTCTTTCTCCCTTTCTCTATCTCTACCGGCCATTATCATATTTATTAACTGCCGCTTGGTGCTTATATCTACACCTATTCGCTGCCATTCCTATATAATATAATCTATGCCAGTGACAGCAGCACGTGGCACGAGCTTTATCCATCCCCTTTCTATGCAATTCTCTCCCCCTTTCCAATGTGTTTTCTCTCACTCGCTCTGTCTCACTCTCTCTTTCTTCTTTCTTTTTTTTTTTTTATTTTCGTCTTCTTCAACACATTACTTTCTTTTCTCTATCAATCAATATCATTTGTCTTATTCTAGAAGAAACTTTGATACTCTTATTGTTAGTTCTATTTTTAAACGGAATAGAATAGGTGTAGGTAGATAGATATTCATACATATATGTATATTCTTTGTCCTCGACCGAAGGCTTCGAGTGATTCATTCAATACCAAATTGAAATAAAGAAGGAGAGAAAGAGAAAGAGAGAGAGAGAGAGAGAGAGAGAATGTGAGCTGTGATCTACGAACCCCGAGACGGAGCAATTAGACACGGTCGTACTTAATAAAATCGGTTAACGATTCTAAGAGAATGTTCGAGGCCCCCTTAGCCCTTGGAAAATATCCAATAACGAGCACACGAGCAAGTACTGACTCCGATAATTCCCGACAACCTGTATCTATCCATCTCTACCTTTCTCCTGTGTCCGTTTTCGAAGCTTTAACATCCTCTTGCCGCCGCCTATCAAGAAGGGGGGGATGGATCGGCTTACCTTAATAATCGTAGCGTGGCTATGCGTATCTACCTACCTACCAACCTACCTATATACTTTTACGAGAGAGCGCCCTTTTCTCTTTTAGCAAGGGGGTTACGACGTTACGGGGCCAACAGCGTACACGGCATTAAACTTTCTCTCGGTGTTGCTGTACTGTCTTTCTCTCTTTCGCTGTTTTGCTCTCGTCCTCGTCCTCGTCCTCGTCCTCGTCCTCGTCCTCGTCCTCGTCCTCGTCCTCGTCCTTGACGAGATCTCTCATTCTGTTCTTCTCTCTTTCTATTTCTCTTTCTCTCTCTCATTTTCTCTCAAAAGGGCGTTTCCATGGTGTTCCTTCGATACCACTTTTACTCTTCTCTCGAATGACTTTATGTTCGAAAAAAAGTATTTCTAAATTTTAATATACACTTTATTTAGGATTTGCTTTTATTTTGTCTACTATTTATTAAAAAAAAAAACATATTTTTAATAAATATAATCTTATTATTTCTACTCATTCTTCTTCTTCTTCTTCTTCGGTCCAATGCTGTAAGAGGATAAAGGGTAACAAAAGTAAAGACAAATATAAGAGACTTATTATTTTCGATGTTTGCATAAGTATCATTTTATTAATATCTCTGTGTTGTTTATTTACAAAACTTTTTATAATAATCTCTAAATTCTTCGTCACCGTCACACGTTCTACTAGCTATCATCGATCGATGTGCCTTTTACCTCTTTTTTTTTTTTTTTTTTTTTTATTTTTTGTTATTTTATTTTATTTTGTTTTGTTTCTCGTTTCGTTTAGTTTCGTTTTGTTTCTTTGCTTCATTTAAATCAAATTATCTCTTAATGTCGATAAAATGCTCGTTTTTTTTCTAGCGTTTTTTATTTATTACTTTTATTTATTTATTTTTATTTTTATTTTTATTTTTATTTTTTTTTTTATTTGTAATTATTATTATGTTTTTTGTTCATTAATACAATAATAAACTTCTCATTTATTTTCTTTCCTTCTTTTTCCCCCTCTCTTTACTCTCTGAAATTCGTTGTTAGGTTATGTGCAAACGACGCGCTCCTGAAAGTCGGTATTTTTAAAAATCTTTACGAGAAAAAAATGCTTGGAGAAAGAAAAAAAAAAAGAAAAAAAAAGAAAATATCAACTCTGTGATGCACCGCGAAAGAGATCGTCTCCCCATATTTTGCATATATGTGTTTCTTCTTCTGTATGTTTCTTCGTGTGTGTGTGTATGTATAGTATATATATATATATATATATATCTTTCTTTCTCGCGTGCTTGCTTTCTTGCTTGCTTACTCGCACGCATACAATCGTGCAAACTGTATGTGTATAACTGTCTCTCTGACTCTGTATTTATGTATGTATGTATAAGTGTATGTATATAACGTACGTATGAGGGTTCGTATATTCTTTGTGCGCGCGACCGCACGTGTACCTATGCTCCCTAAGCGTATATTTACATTCGCCTTAAGTCCTCATCTGTGACCTCGTTATCACAGTAAGCGGCACGAACGCGAAACGTTCTCGTCGTCCCTTTTCCGCTTTCTCTTCTTCCTTCCTAACCCTCCCACTTTTTCACCCACTCACTTTCACTCTCTTTCTTTCTTTCTTTCTTTCTTTCTTTCTATCTTTCTATCTCTCTTTATTTCTTTCTTTATTTCTTTCTAGTTCTCTCGCGTTCGCTAGCGAAAAGAAGAAAAACGATTGAATTTTGTCTTCATCTAGGTATTTTTATTTTCTTTTTTCTTTTAATCTCGCATGTATATATATATACGTGCTTTCGCAAGAAAAGAAAAGACATAGAAAAGGAAAGTGTTGTTTGTGTGTGTGGTATGTGTGTCTGGTGTGTGTGAAAGAGAGAGAGAGTTAGTGCGAACATTTTTATCTCTCTTTTTTTTATTTTTCTTTCTTTCTCGTAGCCTATCGACGCGGCCTGTTAAAACGAATAAAATTATATATATATATATCTACATCAGCGCATCATCTATACACACGATTTCTTTCTCATTCTTTCTTTTTCTTCGACGTTAGTTGCTGTACGAACGTGTATACTATCAAGGGAGAAAGAAAATGATAGAAAGAGATAGAAAGAGGGTATAAAGAAGTGCGAAGTATAGACACGATTCTAAAGAAATCACATCCCTCATGGAATAGACATATTCAGAATACGGTTGCGCTAAGCTTCGTTCAAAAAAAAATATTCTCTCGCGCCAAAGGCCACGCGATCGACGTGACTTTGTCACTTTTCAAAAAGCTTGAACCACCCCCTATCCTCTCTCTCTCTCTCTCTCTCAACCCTCCCTTTTTATACCTACACCTCGACGAGAACATTTCTATTTTTCTTCTTTTTCTTCTTCTATTTCTTCTATTTCTGTCCGCTCCTTCTTGTTCTTTTTCTTCTTCTTCTTTTTCTTCTTCTTCTTATGATTATTATTATTAATTGTTTGAATTTAGTACAGTCAAATTTGTTGTCGACGAAAATGTCGATGTTTAGTCGTAGATTTCGTTTGAAAAACAAAATTATAATTTATTAATATCAGAAATAAGTTATAGAATATATAACTATATTATATATATATATATATTTATTTATATATTGTATATAACGAAAATGATGGTAAAAATAGTTTCAACGTATAGAAAAAAAAACAACGAAAAAAAAAAAAAGAAAAATAAGAAGAAAAAACATATAAATAAAAATAAACATCATTTACAATAGATCGATAAATTTGTTGTGTTGTTTTTTTTCCTGTTATTTTTTTTCTTTTCTTTTTTTTTTTCTTATACAATTTGTGAAATGTTAGACGAGTAGTTTCGATGACGAGTGCCAACGGTTAAACTCTCCGCGCTAACGTTTGAGTGGCAATCAAAGCAAATTTGGATTTCAATTAGATCGACTCGATTAGCAACACAAAGCAGACGGGTTGCGTTGGTAACAGACTCGTGGGGAGATAGGAAGTACTGTACTCGCCGATGCAACAATGTCGAACGAGTGCGTCTCCCGTTTCGTGTGTCGGTAAAATCGAGTTGGCGATTCTGCCGATACTACTGGGTGTACGGTTTCGCCTAATTGAAATCGATACCTTCGTTCGTAACCTTTGAAACAATTAAATTGGAACATTACGATATTGAACGGGATGCTTTTTTTTCTTCTACTTTATCAAAATTTTGAACGAATCTTTTTAACAAAAAGAAACGGAGAATTGTTACCTTTCATTCTTTTTCTTGTTCTTTCCTCTTTCTCGTTAAAAGAAAGAAAGAAAGAAAAAAAAAAATATTGTTTAAAAATTTAGCGCCGAGCACTTTGTTTACCAACATCTTCGATTTAAAAGGAAAGGATCGAAAAACTAATTAATTAACGGCTAAATGATAGACGCTTAAAAATTAATAGTAGGTCCTTCTATCGGCCATTTAACAAAGTCAATTTTAGTTATGAAGTTATCTCTTTTTTTTTAGTGACGTTCGCGTAAAAACGATGTGGGCCGGTGTTGTTACTTGCATTCGCATCTAACAATAAGCGAAATTTACACTTGGCTCGTAATAATCAGCGTTTATCTCACATAATCGACGAACGATCGATCGATAAAGACCCTTCTAACGAGATTGCCGTTCGATCGAACTTTTTTGCGATGACGCACGTAAAACCATTAGCAGGTGTAGGCGTAATGTAAGGAAAAAAGGATTGTTACATATTCTATTTTGTTTTTTCTTTTTTAAGTTCATTCACTCGCGCGTTTTTTTTTTCAATACTTCGGCGTTTTCTCTTTATTTTTCACTAAAATCACACATATGCGATTAGAACGTCCGAGTAGAAATAATTCGCGCACATTCCTCCGTTCGTAGATCATTCCCGAAAATGTCGACAAGGCAAGATCTTTGCAAAAGTCCATTGAAGAAGGGCAGCCCGCGAAAATCGTATATACATATACGTATGTTACATTATGTACGCATATATATGCATATATATCGTATATAATAAGTCTGTAAAGAAGAGGTCATAGCAGACTGTTGGATAAAAAATGACGTCGATCGGGAATGGATAGATCGATATTAGAAGAAAATCGATAGTTCGCGGTCCGTTGTTCCTTCTTTTTTTAGTTGCTGTCGTCAGGAATGGAGTACCAGGCAGCTGCAGTATCCGCGGCGAGGGTCCATGGGCCCGTAACGGAGGGATTGGCGTAGGCCGCGGCCCCCGCCGCGGATGGCGCGCACTACCAAGCCCGGCTCTGCAAGGGCAGATAAGCGCCGCACTGCGGTTGCTGTTGCTGTTGCATGCTCTGCTGGGCTCCCGTCCGCGTGTAAGAGCAATGCTGGAGGCTCTGGCTGGAGGTCATCACGTGACTCACCCCCACTACTGAGTGATGCGACACCGAGGAGGAGGCGGCGTGGTGCGAGCCGTGGGGACTGGAGGCCGCCGTCATGTGGGGTGCGGGGCTCGCTAGGGCGGCGCTAGGCCCTCCGCGGCTACCCTCGTTGCCGCCCCCGCCACCGCTCCCGCAGGGCTTCCCGTCCTTCACCAGTACCGGTACCGCTACCCGCCGTGGCGAGCTCGCACTCTGAAACACACGCGTATTGTCTTTTACCACTTATTGTCCTCTCCAACAACGCAACCTTCCCAACAACTTTCCCAACATCCTATCGCCGTCCCTTCCATTTGTATCGCTTCTGCTATCCGTCCTACAACGGATGATAGCCAACCGACTAATTCGAAATTCAGCGAACTGAAAGCTCACCTCGTGCGAACAAACACTACGTTGCTGCTGCTGTTACTGCTGCTGCTGCTGTCGCTGTTGCTGCTGCTGCTGCTACTACCTCGGATGCTTCTTGCTACCGTCGACCGCCGGCTGCCTCTACGCGTTTAACGCTTACCGCTGCTGGCATGCCAAACAGAAGCCGAACCGAGCCAACAACCACCGAGTACCTGCCGAGACGACCACTCAGCTGTATCAACACTCGCTACACGACATTCCTTTTCGATCCTCCCGACGACCTCCCCGACGACTAGCAGCGCGCGCTACGCGAGCTCTTTTAATAATATAATCCTTCAACAAAAAAAAAAAAAAAAAAAAAAAATCCAGCTAAAACCTTGCTTTTTTTCTCTCTTTTTTTTTTTATATTCTCCTCTTTTGCTCTTCAACGACGACCGATCGAAAACTTCCATTTGTATCGTACCATGAAATTTGCGTCGCGATACCAGTCGGGAGAGAAAAAGATAGATAGATAGATAGATGAGGGAGAGGTAGAGAGAGGAAATTACGAGGTCGATAGGAACCTCGAGAGCCCCGCTACCAACTTAGCTCGGACGACGCGCGTTTAACGTTACGAACCTAAGTGCAGGCATGCCCATGCACTTCACACTGACAAAGTGACGATTACGTTAAACGCATGACGGTCCGCGCGCGCGTCACGCGTCACGCCACTTTAGCCACTTCAACGCGTGTTAAACGATTTCCGGCGAAAATAGCTGTGCTTAGGAGACGAGTAGCGCTAGAGATGGTAAAGAGTGTCAAAGAGAAATAGAGAAAGAAGGTATAATGAGGCCCGGAGCTGCTGCTGCTGCTGCTACTGCTGTTGCTGCTGCGATGATGATGATGATGATGAAGATGATGATGATGATGATGATGATGATGACGACGATGAACGACAACCGATCGACGGGAAGTAATCGCGGAAATACGATCAACTTTCTACGCGGGAGGGAAAATGAGAACGGATAAGCTATCGATAACTTTCAATATACCTAGCTCTCTCTTTCTCTCTGTTGCTATCGCAAAGAACACGCACACCTTTTTTCTTTTTTTTTTTTTTTTTTTCCCCGACACAAGTCGAACCATTTATCGGAGATTCCAGACGAGGAAAATGTGTTGCAGGGAAAAACACTTCTCGTGGAAATTGATGTAATTAACTAAAAGCTACCTCCTCGGTTGCGTTGGTAGACCTCCACCCAACCTTACCCTACTACCTCACCATCCCTCTCCATCTCCTCGGCTCTTTACAGAAGCTTCGACCGAACAAAGAAGGCGGAGGGATATTAAAAGATTTCTGCCGGGACCTCTCGTTTCCGCGACGAATGGAATTCAATGGCTTCTATAAACGGGGAAGTGGTTTTTAAATCTAATAACCGCTGTTTTACTCGCACATGTAATTACATTAGACGGTCCCCGATCTTTCAACAAAAGTGCCCGCGCCCAACGAAATCTTTCATTATCATCATTATCCTTCTATTTAAGAAAGAGATACCGAATTCATCCCTGCGAAATATCATCATTATTTTATCGTACCCTCTCCAATCGTTCCCTATATATTTATTCTTACACAATTTATCACCACCGATAAATGTATACATGATTTTATATTAGAATCTATCAGAGATTTAAAAAAAAAAAAAAAATAGAAAAAAAAAACAAACAAACAAACAAATACAAGAGGAGGAAAAAAACTAGATCGACGATTTTTCGCGTTACGAGTTTTTTAAGGGTGTCGTGTCGATCGATGTGAATGGGTCGTATTGGTAATCCCGATTCGCATCCAGGTGTTGCGCGTGACTGTACCAACGGCAAGATGGCGACCGGCACTCGAGAGCCCGTTTCCGCGCACCCCTGCAGGATCTCTCAAACCCCCCACCCCACCCCACCCCTT
>NW_015148979.1:1224900-1264941 GCF_001465965.1 Polistes dominula | reverse complement strand
TCCTCTTTCTCTTTCTTTTTCGCGCTCGTTCGTTCGTTCGTTCGTTCGTTCGTTCGTTCGTTCGTTCGTTCGCTCGATCGTTCGTTCGTTCGTTCGTTCGTTCGTTCGTTCGTTCGTTCGTTCGTTCGTTCGTTCGTTCGTTCGCTCACTCGCTCGCTCGCACAAGCACTTGAAATTTTTTACCGCTACGAGGGGAGAAAATGGAATAAAACGAAAAAAGAAATAAAAAAAGAAAAAATAAAAAAGAAAAAAAAAGAAGAGAGAGAGAGAGAGAGAGAGAGAGAGAAAAATCTGAGCCCGACCAACGGCAGTAGTATACCGCCGCCATCGCTATCGTAAGCTACCGTCGTCGCCCGTTACAGTGGTCTTCTATCTTCCTTTTTCCGCGCGTTCACGTTTCAGCAGAGAAACCAACCCGCAAATGCTTTTCCTCCATATTTTTACATTTTAGAACTCCGAACAAATCGTTTATAACTCTCTCTCTCTCTCTCTATTTCTATATAACAAATTTGAACTTTTCTAATTTTTTTTTTATCATCGAATTAACTAACCCTTTTGCAAACGAACAATAGACGGATATAAGCGTTCAACTTTTTAAAATCATATCAATCATAATATAATAATAGATAAATACGTACTCTATTAATGGGAAAATTATAATATAGTTAAGTACGTATCTATAATTAAATAAATATTTATTATAATATAATTATAATTGATGTATCGAGGTACACGATAAAAATAGAATTTAATTTGTTGTTCCGTTCTTAAAAGGAATTCAAACGTTGTTTATAATTTACTTGATCGCATCGCTGTGTGTGTGTGTGTGTGTGTGTGATTTCTTTGAAATATTATTATCTACGAGTTATATATTGAGATGTAGATTTGTAATAAACTAGCGTTGTATACAGAAAAATTATCCCTCCTAAAGGGTATCTATTATTTGGCTGTTTGGAATTTGCGTCGGATAGAATGGTCTTCATTGTATTATAAACGATTAGATTGTCTCCTATAACGGCCACGCCCGATAACAGTACATTTTTTTCTTTTTTTCTCTTTCCTATAGAATCAATGTATGTATATATATGTGTGTGTGTGTATATATATACGTTTCTATGCATATAACGCGCGTATGCGTTTAGACTATTTGTTCGTATGGACGCGTTCAATGTAGCCGCGGAGGCGGTTCTGCAATTACACGTATCATCGAGCTAGATCGAGATACAAGCACGAGTCGTTGGATAGGAGAAAAGCAAGAGTAAACAAACCGTGAATTGAAATCGAGTCCGACAAGAGAGATAGATAGATAGATAGATAGACAGAAAGAGAGAGAGAGAGAGAGAGAGCAAAGGAAAGAAGAGAGGGGTGACGGCCACCAAACGTTTAGAACCCACGGGGGTACGAAAAACTAACGAGTAAATTATGGGGTGGTTGCTCGGCCTTGCGTGCACCAACTTAGGGGAGAAAGAAACGATAGACAGATTGGGTCAGTAGATAACTTTCAGCACCATTAATACTCTATAGATGTTTACTGCTAACTGGTGACAATGTCGAATATATATCTATTGTTAAACACCGAAAAGAAAGATTCACTATGTACATTCCAAGATTTTACGTAAACGTTTTAAAAAAAAAAAAAAAAAAAAAAATAGGAACTAACAAATTGTTCGAGATTTTCTACAACCTTATTGTGTTTGAAAACTGGTATTTTTTTTTGTAAGAATGTTTTTTTTTTTTTGGGGGAGTTTTTTTATAGATTCAATTAGATATGTGGATATAATAACGATGAAACGAAGCAGAATGTAGATTATAAATTGAAATAATTACTCTATTACCTATATTTAATTAATTAAAGATACGAGATAGATATATTTATATAATAAATACGGTGATATCGTATACTTTGAAAATATTTTTTCAACGTTTCCCCCTCCCCCTCGTTTTATTTTTAATCACTTCGTTATCGCTCACGCGAGTAACACGTTATTTTTGTAAAATCTGCTAGGATAAGCGTCACTTCATATCGAAACGATACGCGGCTGATAGAAAAGAGGATTTTTATTGGGCCCAATACTATTCTTGACTTTTACAATCGCCATCGAATTTCGATGAAATTCGTTTTTGAGCTTCTATCTATATATATATATATAAAGAATATAAATAGTTATATACGTATACGTATATGCAGTCATATGAATTTATCTATCCTACCTGTCACTTTATCCTAAGCATATTTTTTCATAAAAACGAAAAACGAAAAAAGAAACATTGAAACATTCAAATGTTCGTCGATACGAATTCGTAAACGTTACATTTTATTTTCTTCAAGCTTGCCGTTTAAAGCATGACACGTGCGAATAACGTAATCGCTTGTACGTCAATTACGTTTTAACCGGCAAACGTAACTACTGACATTTCCATGGACACACACAGATGGTTAAAGAAATCTTGCAAATCATACATATGTACATCATATATATATACATAAAAAGAGAAAAAATTAAAAATATTATTTAAAAATAATCATTTCTAAGTGAAATCGCACTAAGTTCCCGTACCTATGAATTCAAATCTATCTCTTACTAATATCTATCTATCTTGTATACACACAAATCATACACATGTACTTATATCTACTAGCCTAAGCTTGTACCAGAATATAGTAATATTTCAGATGGCGAAAGAACAGATTTGATTTTAACGCGTTCGCCACGAGATGAGATTTTCGTGATCCCGCATACGTGAAGAAATAATATATTCAAAGAGGAATCTTCGTATATCGGAACGATCGCAAGGCCCTTTTTCGTTTCTTTTGAATGTTATTCTTTCGGAGTAAGGGGGCAGAGGGGGGCAGAGGGGGATAGAGAGGGGAAGGGGGGGGACAACCGATTCGTATTCGTCGATGCGTATGAAAGATCGAGACAGGGCACGTTTCAAACTCGCGATCGAGATATGTATATCTTCTTTGTAAGATGTCGCATCTTTTCAATCGTTACGATTACACGCAAAATTAAACGATTGAACGAAATAATAGGGACTTTTGGTACCTATCAACGTTTTTTATTTAGGGAAAAAAGGAAAAAAAAAAAGAATAGATCAAAATTATTTTCTACTCTCTTTCTCTTCACTTCCCTCTCTACCCTACTCCATCTCACTCTTTCTATATTTCTTTTTCTCTCTCTCTCTCTCTCTCTCTCTCTCTGTTGCATGTGTTTTTTGCAGGGCGAAGTGCAACGTCATCGCTCGTAAATTTTGAATGGCATAACGAAATGAATGCGGAAGCGCTTCGAGTTCGCCGAGTGGTCCCCTCTTGAAATGGAAATATAATGCGAATACCCGGATTTATATGGCGCCAAGTATTTTTCATTTAAAGCTGTTTCATCCTAAAGTGCTCGATATTTTCGCCCGATGCGCGTCTCTGTCGCGTTACATGTAAAATTGTTTTTTTTTTTTTTTTTTTTTTTTTTTTTTTTTGCAAAAAGCGATCCATCGAGAAATAGGTAAAAAAAAAAAAAAAGAAGAAAAAAAACAGAAGAAAAATATATGTACATGTATCGTCGAAATTAACAGATTGATTTCAAATGAAACGAACGGCTATCAAATTCATTTATTAAAAATGTCTTCTCTTTGATCCATTTTCGTCTACCTAAATCTGTAAGGTATAAAAGTAATGTTAACAAAAAAAACATGTATAATAATGAACTCACCTGATTCTGATTCTGTTCGGCCATCGCCTTTTCTTTGGCTTGTCTCTTACATTTGTACCGATGATTTTGAAACCAGATTTTAACCTGAAACAACAACAACAACAAGTAAACATATTATTTCTTTAATTATATAATTTCATAAGAGATTGATAATATATATATATATATATATATAAAATATAAACAAATATTTGTCACGTATTATCTCATATATATTTTTATTTTTATATTATAATATCATCATCTGTGAAGTTTGTAACGCGAGTATTTAAGTATAATGGGATACACTTCCATTTTCTTCATCTATTTTTCTTTATTTTTTTTCCTTTTTTCTAGATTAAACAAGAGGAGCACGTTTCGTTGGCGTGAACTGTCGTCAGGTAAGGAGGAGTACGATGCTTTCGTAAGAGGGAGCACCCTTTGTAGAAAATACTTTAAAGCGTACCGTAACCGTCAGTGATCCCCCAAGTCCCATAATCCATCTCGTAAGTCTGTTATTTCTACGAAAAAGATTTAACATTGGAATATAGTTAGCAAAGGAAACTCCCTGTCTATTTCCTTTATTTGTCCCTTCATACAAATAGGAAATATATAGTTCATCGTTCTTTTTTTTTTTTTTTTTTTTTTTTTTGACAAATGATCCAGAATAATATCGTCTCAAGAGAAAAAAGACAAGAAAAACAATATATTTTTACGATAAATAATTTTGCCGCGTGATAAGTGTCATTGAAAAAAGAAAACAACATGAAAAACAATATCTATAGGAATACAAAATACCTGCAATTGATCGTTGTTTTTTTTCTGTCACATATAAAATTAAAATCAAAAAAAAAAGAAAAAGGATTACTTTTAAATTAATTGGATACGATTAGGATCCAATTTATATTACGACTAGGGGTGCCCCGTCACACGTTGCTGTGGCTCACAATTAGTACGATACACACGTCTTTAAGTCAACGAATTACCTTATACCGCCATCTGTTTAGAATCTTATCGAACTAACAGAGATAATCATGACTCTTTATTAATAAAATAATATTGCGATTAGAAATTGAGATACAAACAATCCTATCATTCAAGTTGGATGAAACTGCACAGAGTGTGTAAAATTTAATTAAAATCGGTTCAGTAGTTTAGGAGTACATTGCGAACAAACAACGTGACACGTAATTTATATTATATTAAGATAAGTAAGCAAAAAAAAAAAGAAGTTACAGTTAAATCATTTTTGCAGTAAACTAAAAGATTTATTATCAACAAATAACGAATATAAATATATGAATGATGTAATATGTAACAATGTAAACGAGATTATGGGAAAATAAGGAAATAAAAGAAAAAAAAAAAAAACAATCTTGTAAAACTAGTACCCAAACTCGAGAGTGTGGTTTTTACACGCATCTAAAGTGAGATCGGATCCGGGCATCTGCTTATGACATGATCGCCTTATAATTCGTTCTAATGCTCAATGCGGCGCATTACGAGCCCTGCGTCTGCAAGGACGTCCTGATCGCGTTTTTCGAAACAATGGACTCTCCTCTCTCTTGAGCTTCTCCAACCATAATCCGCTTCTCTTTCGCATCTCTTTCACGCCTTTTTGAACGGGGAAACAATGCACGACATTATGAAAAAAAAAGGCGATAAACGGGGATAATCGCCGATCAAAAAGGAAAAGTGAATAAAAGAGAAAGAGAGATCGAAATGGTTAGATATGAACGATACAAAATTCTAATGATTCATATTGCAGAAAGAGAAGAAAAAAACACGCAAATATGTCGTCTTTCCATCTCTTTTTCTCTAATCGCTAATGGATATAACATCATAACTCGAATAACGTAACGTATTATACGCATATTTTCTCATAAATACGTTGCATGCGTATAATGTTACGTAGAATAGATAGAAGAATGTTTCTTGTATATTCTTTTTTGTAATATTTTTTCTTACAATTAGTCTCAAGTAAGAGAACATTTTCTCTATCTCAAAGAACGAACGAATGAAGTGTTGTGTCATTAAAAATCGTTACAAAAAAAAAAAAAAAAAAAAAAAGAAAAGAACCTTGATCTCATCGAAACGTAGTAAATAACAAATGTCGAAGATTGACGTGTTTTAAATCCTATCGTATAAGATGTTGTTTATTTGGTTTTTTTTTTTTTTCTAAATGAACATTTATTTCTACAGATATTGGTATTTTTCAATAAATCTCATATTTACTTGAAAATATGATGGAAATAGGGAGAGAAGGGATGAGACGAGGAGGAAATGAGAAGGTATATATTATAATTCCGTTAAAATACCTGAGTTTGCGCGACGGCAAGACACGGTAGGAGAGTCTGCACGGTGGTATCCACGTGAGAACGAAAAAGATTCGAGAAAGATGAACGGGGAGAATTGTTATTTCAAGGGAAAGGGCCCGTCAGTCAGTCTGTCCGTTTGTCCGTACATTCGTTCGTTCTTTCGTTCGTCCACCCAAGCAACCATTCCCGCCTGGCCGTTCATCGCTCCCGCAACGATGCGGTGTGTAAACAGAGAAAGTTGAACGAGATAGGGATATAACTGATGTGTACGTAGGCTATAGGGGGGAAGAGATGAACCAGAGGAAGAGAAAGAAAAAGAAAAAAGGAAAAAGAGAAAAGAAAGTAGGGACGATTGAGAGTCCAGTTTCCGACGAGAAACTATCTACCTCATCGAATCTACAAGGATCTCCAAATGATTTCCATTTCAATTTCAAAGTATATATATANCTAAACTATTATCAAATTTATTTTAATAAATAATGAACATTTCAAAGTATATATATATATATATATATATATATATATATATATATATATATATATTTATTTCACACATATATGCATATATATTTTGCTATTTTTAAATACAATCTCATTATCGGTCTTATATTTCCTTGCGATATTCCTAGGGAAAGAATTTCGTTTTCTTTTTCTTTTATTTACGAGAAAAATAATAGAAGAAGACGTTTCTCTCTCTCTCGTGAAGAAAAGAAAGAAAMTACTTTTTAAGGACGCAGGAACACAGGCACTCGTGTGACCCTTTGCCTGGAAGCTTCTCGTTATATCAGAGCGTCGCGGTAGAGTTTCACGTACGTTTTTGCAATCTTTGGCAGCAGCAATAAGCATCACCTGCAGTAGCAGCAGCAGTGGCAAGCAACGACGACGGCAATAGGAGACTTACGTAGGAGTGAGAAAAAGGGAGAGAAAGAAAGAGTGAGGGGAAGAGGGGAAGGGAACGAGAGAGGAGACCTTATCTAAAAGCCACAAAGAGGTGCTAGACGATGGAAGTACCTCTCGGTGCTCCCGTTCGTTAATTCCTTTTCCACCGATAATCCACTCGTCGAAGGTCGTCGAGATTTGGCCAAGAGCAGAGAAGGCAAAAGGCAGCAGCAGCACCCACCATCACCACCACCACCACCACCACCACCATCACCATCACCATTACCACTAGCAGCAGCAGCAACAGCAGCAACAGCAACAGCAGCCACTGTTGGCAGGAGGAAACGACGCCAGTAGGAGGAACGCCGTGCCGACTTGAAGAGGTCGATAAACACGCGTGGCCCACTTACATTCGACTATATATATATATATATATATATATATCGAATATATGTATATATATATATACTCGTACTGTGCACGAGCATGGAATCGTAAGAAAGAACGGAATACGAAGAGAATATGGTATTATAATATGAAGAAGAAATATATTTCAAAAATTGTTCAGGTATTTTTTGTTTGTTTTTTTTCCTCTCTCTCTCTTAAGAGAGAAAATAACGCATCTCATTGTTCGAGAAAGAGATTCCTATTGAAGTCAACTTTTGAAGACACGAGAGAAAAAAGGGGAGGAAGAAACTTGAGATGACTGAGCGGTTAAACTCTCGTTTTCCGGCAATTAGTTCGTAGCCCGTCGGGCAGGTTCGTTTCGGTAGCAAGAAGAAAAGCACCATCTTTCCCTTTGTCTCTTTCTCTTTTTCTCTCTCTCTCTCTCTCTCTCTTTGACCGACCTTTTTTTTTCTTTCACGATGGTCACCACAAATCAACGGAGGTGCTTTTAAAAGGCGTTTCATTTACCTACCTGTGCAAGAGTCAAACCGTAAGTTAATCGGAAGTTAAAGTTAAGCCATCATCTCCCGGCCGGTCGTTGTCTGTGTTAAGTAAACTCGGTGTGTGTCGGACCCCCCGTTGCTTTTACGGTGCCCTTTTTGCGATCTCGATTCGTGCGCACGCCGAAGGTAAACACGAGAAGCAAGCCCTAGTACGAAGCCTACTCGAGCGTATCTAAACTTTTCATCTTTCTAAACTCTCTTCTATCTTCAACTACCGTCACTAGATTTTTTTGTGCCTAACTTTAATTGTTTACTTTCTTATCGTGTTTTTTTTTTTGATTTTTTTTTTTTTTTTTACAAAGATCTTTATTATATACTTTTTATCCCATATATGTTTGTATTATACATCGATGACAACAATGATCAATGTAACAAAAGATTTATTATATAATAAGAAGTTTTTTGAAACTTTGAAGTTTGATTGTGGCCAAGTCCATATGTTGTACACTGACATAGTATGTCTAAATATGTTAGCTCTCACCCGAACGAACATAACCCGCAGAAGCCACGTTATAACCCTACGTAACCCTATTGTCGTTGGTTAGGAACGCAGCAACGAAAGCATTTTAAGGGGACCGGTGCAATGGGCCGTGTCTCAAGGAGCAACCACCGTCTGTCTAATTCTTCGTATATTAGCGGCTTCGGGTTCTCGCCTACGGAAATAGTTATTTTCTCTCTCTCTCTCTCTCTCTCTTTTAATCGTTTCATTGACCGAACAACTATGGGGTTTAAACTCTTTTGACGAATAATCATCGATAAGAAAATGATTATATTTTCTTTTATACTCTATCATTATTATTAAATAACAATAAGACTAGAATGTTTTTTAATAGTGAAAAGAAATAAATCGATTTAGAGATCATAGAACACCGATAAATCATATTCAATCAATGATTGTCTAATTGATTGGTATCTCGTTGTATGACACGAGATATGTAATAATACTTGTTCATGAGTTACGTCTGGGTCGCGTTGATACAAGTACAGGTGCTGTCAAGTAGTTGTTCGAGTTTGTGCTCGACGACGATAGAGGCAAGGTCGTACTGGTTGTTCGAAGAGAGAGAGAAAGAGAGAAAGAGAGAGAGAGAGAGAGGGGTTGCTTAAAGTGGACGATTGATCGAGTTAGCGTAACGTCATTACGGGAACGTACATTCGGGGGTTGACGCGAAACGGCCAACACAACCACCAACACTGGTGGTACGATGGTACGAAGCCCTACCCTTCATCCAAGTTAAACTCCTCGGGCAATTTCACTCCACAACCAACTTTCGAAGGATTATCCGGGGAAAAAGCCTCGTTGAAGCTTCGTTATAGCTTAAAGACCGATTCGTGTTTTTCCTTTCTAATTTTTGGAAAATAACTTCGAACTTGACGTGATTTTTTATTATCTTAGTCACCTATTTGATAATGATGATGATTATTATTAAGAATCATTAGGAATGTAACGGAATTGATTGATATTAGTTTGTGAAAAAATTGACAGAAAAAAAAAAGATGATATTTGGTTACCTGTATACTTTATGTACTACGTGAATAAACGAATAACGATGGGTATCGTATTGGATAGAAGGCTAGGGAAATACGGACTTAAATGGCATTTGTGCAAACGAAAGTCGAGTGGTTAGGTGCCCTCTCCGTGCTTCTTCCTCTCTCGTTAGGAGAATATATAGGAACGACGATGAAGTTGCGAATACCGGGGATCAACCAACGTCAAATTATGATTAAAGCTGTTAATTGTCCCGTGTTGACCCTACTGAGTGGTAGTCCGTGAGCAAACACGCTTCTGCCTCCCTTTTGTTGTTTTAACTCGATGCCATTGGCCGGGATGACTTACCGATTACCCGCTGGGACTTTTGACAAGCAAGCAAGGGGTCTCCGAACCGAACTTCCTTATTTCCTTCTATGTCAGAAGGAAACAAAAATTCGATACATATTTTTTTGACGGATCGATGAAAACAAAATCTATTTTATTTCTATTAATCTAATAATGCTTTTATTTATTAAAGAACAAGTTCGTGTTATTTTCAGAAGATTCACATTCAATTGATTTTGAATGAAAAGGGATGATCGAACAAATTGGTTTTTTTTTTCTTTTTCTTTCTTTTTTTTTCCTTGCTTCTTATTAAATTTTAAATCAACCGTTCTACGGGTGGACGAACCGGTAAAAAAAAAAAGAAAAAGAAAAAGAAGGACAGAACGAAAATAGAAAGAAAAAAAACAAAGGAAAAAAGAGAAAAAAGAAATGAAAAAAGAAAAAGATAAAGGGGAAAAAGAGAGAGAGAGGAGAAAGAGGAATGCAATTACGGTGGCCACATACTGCCAGTAGTACGTCTATGCCATAGCCGAGGTAGTCCTCTTCCCCGACCGCAAAAGCCAACGACATATTCATGCGTGCGTTATTATGCGAGGGAGCCGTGAGTGCACTCGACGAATATGCGCACGCGTTGCAGGACGTCCAATTAAGCGCACGCATTTCGCCACCCAAGAAATTTTCATTCCGTATCTCTCTCTCTCTCTTTCTCTCTTTCTCTCTCTCTCTCTCGAATTCATCGTCGCGTGTGACACCGTTTCCGAGATGTGATTTTATTTTTCTTTTTTCAATTTTAAAGATCGATCTTTCTTTCCCTCCCTCCCTCTCTCTCTCTCTCTCTCTCTCTCTCTTACTCATTTACTCTCTCTCTCGAATTCATCGTCGTGTATGACACCGTTTCCGAGATGTGATTTTTATTTTTTTTTTTTTTTTCAATTTTAAAGATCGATCTTTCTTTCCATCCCTCTCTCTTCAAGCTACTCTTTAATTTCATTGTCATTTCATGATAAATTTTTCTTTTTTCTTGATACAACAATGAAATATGGCTATACTATCGCAGTAAACATAAATATTTCTTCCAATTGGAAATACATTTAAAGATGATAGATAGATAGTCATCTAAAAAAAATAACTTTTCATTCGTTCTTCAAATAAACTCTCTTACGTGTCACAACAACAATCAAAATCTACTTATATTCCTAGATTTCTTATGAAAAAAGAATATTTTCTACGAACGATATTAAAGATGATAGTGAAATTAGCTGTTATAACTTGTGTCAATATAATCAATAGAAAAATTCGTTGAAAATGTTTTGTCTTTAAAAAAGAAAACGAGAATCATTCTGACGTATAGAAGAATTGTTAAAAGCACGCGTGTCTATAATATATATATATATATATAAAAGATATCTCATCGTCGTCTGGCACGTCCTTGGCTTCGCACGTGAAAGGATTCCTCCCCCATCCCCAATGGTAGAAGTATGAAAAAGAGGAAGCATTTGGATTGTACCGATCGAATCCTTCTTTACGTGGATCTTTAGAGGCACACGACGAGCGTGTTTGCACGGCATTGAAGCGGAGCACGCTTTCCTCTTTTCTCTGGACTCGATCCCTCTTCTGATACGTACAAGGGTGGTAATGGTAGTGGTAGTGGTGGTGGTGGTGGTGGTGGTGGTTTCCAGACATATAACGTCGTAGGTATGTGCGTGTAGTACTCTTCCTACTAAAAGAGATAGAGGAAGAACGAACTCCTGGTGGTATGCAAACCCATTATTATGATTATTATCCTCGAGGCTCAATCGCGCGAACGATCCTCGCGTTTTTCCAACTCATCCCCCTCATCCGCCAACTCGTGTCCTCTCCCTTAAACACCCTTTGCCTTATTCTTTTGATTCTCTTTCTCTTTTTCTCTATGTCTCTCTTCATCCATTTCTTTTCTTCCTACGAGGAGCCGCCCTCCCTCCCACCCTTATCAACTTTCTTTGTCTTTCATTTATCCTTTTTCTTTCTATCTTTCTATTTCTTTTCACACTTTTCAATTTGATTTTAAATGACTACGCTTATAGTAAAACAAAAAAAAGAAAAAGAAATTTATCGACGAAAAATTTAATATGAATTGTAACGCACTTGAGTTACGTTTATTTATATTGACGAAATTTTCTTTTAAATTATATTATACATCTTTCTTTCTTTTTCTTTTTTTTTTTCTAAAAGGAGAAAATAGAAGAAGATAGAAGAGAGATGACATGATATAGGATGTATTCAAGAAGGATATCGATTTCTCGAAGTAGACCAAGTAGACGAGGATCTACCCTACTTCCCCCCCTCCTCATCCTCCTCCTCCTACTCCTCCTTCTCCTCCGACTTAAATATAATCGATTAATGTTATTTAAACGGGCGTTATTTCTCGCACAGTTTGAAATCTTTCATCGCGGTAAATTTGTTTTTCCTTGCATATGGGTACTACTCTAGCGCGTGCAAAACTTGGGTCTTTTATTAATGTAACTTTTGTTCATACCCGTCGCGCTGTTGCACTTTAATTAATGTCGCCCCCTTCGTTTGCCAGCGGCAGGTCTAAAAGACTCTCGACTTTTCGCTACATTTTTTTCCCCCCGCTTCTTTTTTTCCTTTTTTTCTTTTTTCTTTTTCTTCTTCCTTTTTTCTTCTTCTTTTTTTTTTCCTCCTTCTTTTTCCTTTTTCTCGGTTCCTTCTAATTAATTTTTCTTTCGTCCGCGTTTTGCTTCTCTCTCTCTCTCTCACTCTCTCTTTTTTTTTTTTTTAATTTTCTTGCTTTTATTTTTCCTTCTCTTTTTCTTTTTTTTTTTTTTATATATATATATATTTCAATTTTTTTATTTCCCGATTTAACAAGATCTGTAACTATCGCGGGGGAAGGGGGGAGGAGCGAAGTCTCACTCGAGTGCCATGTTGAAATTGTCGAACGTTATGGTGGACTTTAATTTAACGATGAAAAGAAGATTACTGACTTTAAATGTAATCGAAAGAAAAATGCTTAAGAGTCGGCGATTTATATGCAAAAAAAAAAAAATGCTAATCTACGAAAATTGTAAGTAAATCTTGAATATTAATTGTAAATACGGTTGATTCTCTATAGAAATTATTAATGCGCGAATTTCCGTAACACGATGAAATTTCTCGCGACCACTTCTTTTTTCCACATTACGCGATTCATAATGTACGATAGAAAAATGTTTTAATAAAATTACGTTATATTACGAGAAATATTTCTCGCATATACAAATTTCATTTACTTTAATCGAAATAAATGTTTGGTCTATTTCGTAATTATGCGTTCTTATATATATATATATATATTTTTTTTTTAAAGGTAAATTTTTTCTCAACATACATCTGATATATCATGTAATATAATACGAGGAAAAATTTATGCGTAGAACACGATTTATGGCAACGCGAATTAATTATATAATACGCTTAACTTATTAAACACTACATTACGTGATAAACGTAATTGTATCACATTCGCTAACAAATTATTTAATTGGGATTAATCAAATACAATATATTATACTATCTATGCAGTAAATAAAGTACAGATAACCTTCCAATAAAATGGTAGATAAGTTCGTAGAAAATTTCGTGTTATATGAGACACTAAAAGTTCATTATTTCTTCGCGTCATTATTTTTTAAATACGTTAAACAGAATCACATTATCCAGTGCTGTAAAAATATAAACTATTGTACAAAGGTTTTCACAATTTATTAATCATGTTATAACAAAACAGTACTATAAGATACCTTGTTGTAAGAATCATTTAATAACGAAACCGTGTTATAGTATTATCACCTGTATGAAGAACAAGTAAAGAGATATCCAATTGCGAAATATGAAAATATGGCGATAGATCGGATCGATAGATATTTTTGTGTCGACGCTATGAAATATAGAAAAAAAAAAAAAAAAAAGAAGAATGAACGGGGTGAGAGGGAATATAAACCAGGGAGGGTGGTCCAAAACGGAGGTAGCGTAATTTGCCTCTAATGCGGCACTCGACGTAGAGCAGCTGGCTCGCCGGCCCTCTGCTTTCCATTCGCCACTCGGCCGCGCAACAGTAGCGATAATACTAACAATGCTGCTAACAATGCCAGGAGTGGCCGGGCATTGTAACAATAGGGGGCTGCACTTGGAGTAACAATGCAAGCGCAAAATGGAAGGACGCATCTGTGTGTCCCGTGTCAAAGAGACGCCAATGGAGAGAGACCGAAAAAGAGAGACCAAGAGAGACCAAAAGAGAGAAAGAGAGTGTGAGAAAGAGAGAGAGAGAGAGAGAGAAAAAACGTACGTAAGGAGAGAGAAATGTTCTATGGATACTAGGATAAAAGAAATATGAAGAGAAAAGGAAGAGTGCGAAGTCTGCGCGTAAGCTCGGAAAGGGGTGAGTGTAAAAGCATTTTCTAAATTTCTCTCTCTCTCTCTCTCTCTTTCTTTCATTCTCTATTCGTATTTCGCATCTAAATCGGTCCAGAAGAAAGATATCGACACAAGTCATTTTTCGATATTATTTTCCCTTCGAATCGAATCGCCTTCCTTTTTCTTATTTTTTTTTTTTTTTTGTATTTCTCTTTCTCTTCTACAAATTCACTATCAAACTTTGATAACAACAATTCGTTTCGACTACTTTTAGCATATTCGCGATATATAACTTTGTACGTAGATTTCGAGTGATTCAGATTGTTAGTAGTAGGTACTCTTTATTGCGTGTTGCCAGCTTTTTGCGTGTGAGTTTACACATATACTCAGCATACGAAATCGTTACTGTGGGACGAGCCGCTCGTTTAGCATCTATTTGTCTCCAGAAGTTCAAGAGTCTGTTCTATATACCTACGTATAATATATAGACATGAATAGTACAAGAGAGAGAGAGGGGGGGAGAGAGAGGGAGAGAAATATATATATATATAAATTCAGCAGCTCTCAGTCTCCATCGTCTCCCTCTCATCCTATCCCACATTTAACTCGTACACCACACGGCAGACTTTCACCGTCCCTCGGTAGTGTTTTCCTCGTGGCCTTCATGGCCGCCATTCATGGCTCCGAGCAAGATCCGAGTGCCATCGAGAGAGTCTGAAACTCGTTAACGAAACTTATGTACCATCATTTCTGGCGTGGCGCGTTCAAAATCAGCGCTTGATTGCAATCAGGCTTCTTTGGGTGGTATTCCGCTCTCGATCGGGTGATTCTCGCGAGTCAATGGTTTCCAAAATAGAAACTTGAGAGTTAAGCAAGCACATCGAGATGACGTTGTCTATATTGTGAGAAACTTACTCGAAATCTTTCTTTCAATTGCATCGCTTCCCCTCGAACGTAAGAAGTAGGTATTTGAATTTTGATTAATCGTCAAACAATAATGCGAGAAAAAAGTAATGTGTGAAAATAGGATGGACAATGTGTATATGTTTACTCATTGAGATACGAAAGAATTACTTACGACGTCTTAACGTTCACATTATCGACGGATAAACGAGTTGGTAGTCGCGTCGGCATTTATTAAAAGGATCGTGGGTAGGCCGGAGATCGAGCGACAGATGAAGAGAAGAGAGAAAAAGAAGAAAGAGAGAAAAAGAGAGAGAGAGAGAGAGAGAGATAAAGTGCAGACGGAACGATAGACTAAACGAGGGGGAGAGCCCATTTCTGCATGGCACGAACGCAGGATGCGGCCAATGAGCTACGCAACAATTATTTATTGTTACCAGACTGTCGCAACGACGTGACCGACGACAGCAACCAGACCTGTCTGACCAATAAAGAGATAGCTCGTTACGATACATGACCATAGTCACCGCCATTATTTTTCTTTCTTACGAAGAATAAGGAAAAACATTATCGAATTTTGATTTATTCGTATAATCGACAAGAAAATGATATCTATTACTTAAATGAATAAATATCATATATATTTCCTTTCTTATGGAATCTTTAATCACTTATAATTGTTTCCCTTAACTTTGCAATCACACTTACAAATGTTATAACTAATTGATCAATGAAGAGTTACCTCAATGCGAGATCATAGCAATTATCATAATACCTATCAATTTCTTACAAAATTACTAACGAATCCGTTTGATTCAAATAATCAAATACGAAATTAATTTGTTCGATTAAAAAAAAATTGTTTTTTTCCGACGAAGCCTTGAATTTTCTAGTATTATTTTTCCCCTAAATTCTCTATCGCATGCATATTGTGAATTGTACGCTTAATCCAGTTAGACCATGCAGTGTCAAGAGTTTTTCTTCGATGTAAGTAGATAGAGCAAGCAAGCAAGCGAGAAAGAGAGCGAGAGCAAGTGAAAGAGAGAGAGAGAGAGAGAGAGGAGAGTGCCAAGAGATTTTTCTAATTAGCGGTAGTCAAGTTTATCGATTCGTAGAGGTACTCATACGACTCGCGCGTCCGACAACTATGCTTCTTTGGCAGAAGTTGCCTCGTAATTCTGTCTCTCTCTCTCTCTCCCTCTCTCTCTCTCTCTCTCTCTCTTTGAGGAAGGGAGGAAGAAACAAAGGGCATCGACGGAAAGCAAGAGAGAGAGAGAAAGAGAGAGAGCGCAACATGGCACCCACGTCTCCCCGAGGTCGATCGATCCGATCGGACGAGAGGTAGAGAAGGCGTGCGCGTACGTGCAGCATCAACCACCTGGTTGCGGCAATTAATCTCCTCTCAGCAATTAATCCTCGACGTGGCGATGTGCCTACGTTATAGGCTGTAGGTATGCAGTTAGGTTGCGCTCTACTAGCATACGTACGTAGATGGGTTGAGAAGAGTAAGTAGGTAGAGGTAGAGGTAGATATGTAGTATACATATATATATAAATACGTACATTACGTTGGTACCTTGCTCAAGTACCATGTCGTGTAGGTAGCTCTATGTTTAGTTCCAATCGAATCGAGCGGAACATAACGGAAACTGAGGAAAGAGTGGCAACATCGCGTAATAACAAAACGTCCTCCATTTTTTTTTTTTTATATCTTTTCTTCGGGTGAAAATTTGTCGAAAAGTTCAAAGTTAAAAAAGATAAGTGCAAAGAAAGAAAGAAAGAAAGAAAATAAGGGAAAGAGAGAGAGAGAGAGAGAAAGGAAAAGAAGAAAAAAAAGAGTTAAAGAGTAAGTACTCACCTGCGTTGGCGAGAGATGAATGAGGGAAGCAAGATGCTCCCTTTCGGGCGCGCTTAGGTACTTTTGCTGCTTGAAGCGCCTTTCGAGCTCGTAGACCTGGGCCTGGGTGAAGAGAACTCGACGCTTCCGTCTCTGGGCAAGGGGAAATTGCATCGTACCGACGCCCATACCAACGTTCATTCCGACCCCAACGCCAACGCCCATGCCAGAGGATTTGGTAACGTCGCCCATCGACTGGCCCACCGAGCACCCGGCCACATTGGCCCCGGCGCCCGCCGCCGCAGCGCCCATTAGCCGCGAGACTGCAAAACATATTGGAGAAATCGAGGATAAACATTTTTCAATCGTTCATACGGTTTCTTAACTGCTATTATTACAAAATATCATTTTTTTGTACTATCTATTGTTAAATTATAATCAATGCAATATTATTCGACGACTTGTTCTAATTGAATTAAAATAGGAGATGGTATATATGAAAAGAAAAGAAAGGAAAAATAGTGAAGGAGGGTCATCATCGACATAGACAAAAAATAAAAAAAATAAAACAATAAAAAAAAAAAACTTAAAGTCGTTCGTAGAACTTCGTGGAGGCAACGGCGAAAGTGGAATAATCTTTGGGAAGAACTTGAAACTCCATGGACTCGTGTGATCGTGGCTACTGAAATTCAACGAGCCGATCGTCCCTCGTCAGTTAGCGAGAAGCTGTCAAGAAGGAACGCGCCACCAGGACCGTTCGGACAAAAGGAACGATTTCAGGATACAAAGTGCCGCGTCATCACGAGAACCCGGGAGGTCTGAGAAGATATCCCACAGGAATTATTATCTACTCTCTCCTCTGCTCTTATCGAAGGAGGAAGAGGACAACCGAGAAGAGTGCTCACTCGAATGCAGGAACAAACGACTCTCGAATATGTTTACGGTCGAACATTTAATGTGTATTTTCATATCACAATTTGCATCGCTTCATCTCTTGATGAAAATATAACGCATGAATTTATTTTTTTATTTATTTTTTTTTTTCTACAAATTTCCATCTCTTATATTATATTTCTATGTTGTTTCAAAAGTCAAGTAATGACAGTGTGCTCCTGCATTTGCAAAAGTTATATAATTTTTCTATTTAATTGTAAGTTAGTATAGTGGTTACTGGGACTCTATTGAAATTGTGAAAAATGAACGATTATTACGAATAACGGAGAAATTCTCTATCGACAGGTTCGTATCGTTTTTTTTTCACGATGCAACGATGAAAGGCAGCTTTTATCCTAGACCGATCGACACCGAATGAGAACAATGGAAACACAAAAGTAGTGACTGACGAGTCGGTAGATGAATGTTTCACATCAATGTAAACCGAATCTCTGATAGGAAAGAAAGATTTTCGTTGATGAACGAACACAACGCGTTTGTAAAAAGCTCATTGAATGAATCGACGATTTATATTCTTTGTTTCATTTGATTTTATTTTATAATTTCTTCAGATAAATTTGATAGAAATTAAAAGAAATATTCGTATGTCTACTCTATTATCCTTTGAAGAAGGTCCATCGTGAGTTAAGGTTTATAGAAAATCGAATTTCGGCGAGATGTGCTCGAGGTACGGTATCCTCGACTTAAGTCTCCCTTTTACTCGAGGATACCGGAGCTTATTTGTTTAACTAAAATCTCCCATACGATAGGCAAAGATCGATAGAAAGGGTCGTTCGGCTCCCGTTAAGCCGAGATGAAGAGAGTGGCGCGTGCGAGAGAAAGAGAGAAGAAGAAATAAAAAGAGACGAGGAGTGTCCGAAGGATGATGTCCTTCGATGCTAAGAAGAAGAAAAAGAAGAAGAAAGTTCTTTTGTAGTGCTTGAAAGGCGAAATTTGTGGGACGGGTGTGAGACCTACCTATTATTTATTTCTTCGCGAGTGATTTTCTATTATTGTCGATCGTTTGTTTGAGGGAGAGAAAAATAGAAAAAGAAGAAGGAAGATAGTAGGACTTTTAAAAGCTGGATCGAGCGAGGGGAAAGATATGACATATATAGGGTATAATAAAAAATATAGTAAGAAAAAAAAAGCAAAGCGCGTTAGGTAGTAGGTACTCACTGGCAAAACGGGGATCGTTGGTGGCCGGCGGTGCTGGGGCGTACCAAGGATGATGATGAGTCGAAACGGCATGAGATCTTATAGGATCGGCAACGGTGGCAGTACCGGCTACGGTGGGTCCGGCATGATGGTACGGAGAAAGTTCGGCAGTACAATACTGATATTGCGAGGTGAGCTGCATCGTGGCGTAAGGATTACCCATGGCGGTCATACCCGCTGTACCAACAGCACTTCCACCAACCGCACCTCCGGCTCCGGCACCGGCGGCAGTTCCGGCGGTGCCGGCGGTACCGGCGCTACCGTTCCCGGCGCTCCCGGTAACAGGACCGGGCGTGCTACCACCGGGCGTCGAGCCGCCGTGAAGCGGCGGACTCCCGCTGCTCGCGCTTGAACTTCCGGTGTTACCGGCGACCCTCGCGCCGCAGGCGTTACCGTACGGTGAGCCCTGGGGGTGGCTAACGACGCCTACTCCAACGCCGACGCCGACTCCAACTGCCGCGGCTGCTGCTACGAGATCGAACTTTCTATAGGACTCCTCCATCGGCGAGAGGATGTCGGTCACGCTGAACGGTGTCGTGTGAGCGCCGCCCCCGGCTTGCACGTGCGACGAGTGTTGCTTTGGGGAAAGGCTTATAGCTAAATCGATGCTGTTTAAATCCGGCAGGAGGCTCGCCTGCTCTAGCTGCGTTTGTTGTTGCTGTTGTTGCTGTTGTTGTTGTTGTTGCTGCTGTTGCTGTTGTTGCTGTTGTTGTTGTTGTTGTTGTTGCTGTTGTTGATGTTGATGATAGGTAGTTGCATTTCCGCTCGCCTGATTACCGGCGCCGTTTCCGCTGGCACCGCTAGCTCCACCGCCGCCGCCGCTGCCACCGCTCATCTCGGCGAGCCCAACGCCGTCGAAATACTTGAAGCTCGTGCTTCGCGGAATCGTGAGGCCGGTGCTAGTCGCGAAAACGGCGCGACATGAGGAGTAGTAATAGGAGGAAGAGGAAGCGGAGGAGGAGGAAGCGGAGGATGGATAGCGATCTATCGCGACGGTACCGTAGCTGCCGCCACGCTCGCCAGCGGGCAGCGGCTCACCTCGGAGGCGGTAATCCTCGCGGTAATCCTCGCGGTAATCCTCGCGGTAATCCTCGCGGTAATCCTCGTGGCCGAAAATTTTCGCGGACGTAAAAACACGTTTATGGTGTCACTCACTGACTCTTCGACTCGACACTTGGCACATTTTTTTCTTTTATGCATTCACGATGGCGTTCACCTTGACACGATGTTCACCTTAACGACGACATAGACGACCAAGGTGATAATAAAATGTTAGCCCGCGGACCGATCGTCAAACGATCGTTTCTTCTCACCGTCGCCATGTCGTCGTTGTTGTCGTTRTCGTCGTCGTCGTCGTTATCGTATTTCCAAACGACGGATGGCAAAGTGTAACGATAACTCGAGCACTCAACACTCACTCGCGACGTAACGCGATGGAACGCGACGGTCGGCGGCCGAGGAGGGAGCAGAGTGGCCGGCGAGGCCGGCCGCCGACCGACTGAAATCACTCGCGGTCCTCTTCGAGTCCTTCGACCCTCCGTAGATGTACACCACTCTGCTCTTTACCTCCACCTTCCTTCTCGTTAGGAAAGGAGCGAATCTATGGATGGATAGATGACTGAAGAATGGCTGGCTGATTAGATGGATGGATGGATGGATTGAAAGACTTTCGCTGGTGTGGCTCGACTCGGCTTCTTAGCCCGGCTTGAGCCGGCTTTCGCCTCGTCTTGCCTTGACACTTTGTTCGTTGGCCCTCGTTAGCGAGATGGTTGGCTAGCTGGTTGACTAGATGGCTGGTTCGTTCGCGCGCTCAGTTGTTTACTTGCTTGCTTCCTCAAATAGATGGTTGGATGGATGGATGGATGGATGGATAAATGGATGGATGGATGGATGGGTGGATGGATGAATGAATGAATGGAGAGGACTGTCGGGTACTCCTGGAGAGGTCCTCACGGCCGCTTAGACCCACTCGACCGGCGCGCTCGGCCGTTCGAGCTCGGTCGCTCGGTCGCTTGCTGCTGCTGCTGCTGCTTGCTTGCTTGCTCGCTCACTCACTCGGTCGGTCGTTCGTTCGGTCGGTCGGTCGCTTGCTTGCTCACTCGCTCGCTCGCACGCTCACCCGACCCGAGAGCGGAGGCTCCACAGGCTCTCGCGGAGAACCCGTACGACGACACGATGAGTGGAGTGCCCACTACGGAGAAGTGCCTGCTACCAAGAGTCGTGATGAGATGTCCCCTTTTGCGTGTGAGAGAAGGGCTTCCACTCTCTCTCGGGTGGGTACAGCCGCGCGTGGAGAGGGGCACACGAGAGACTCTCTGATGTGCTCCTTCATACGCCCTCCCACCGAGAGAGCTTATCTTTATGTCTCTTATCCACTCGGCCACCGCCATTGGCGGTGGATATCCGTGAGGCGTGCCCAAGTACGACGATTGGTTCGCAACCAGCCACGCCGAGACGTGCGATCATTCGCCGCCTAGTATGTTCCTACGTCTCGTTGGTCGCAACTTTCCTCCTATCAGTGGATACTATGGCCGATCAAGTCACACCCAAACCCACCCCTCTGTGCTCCAATTGAACCACCGCCCTTCCACCCTTTCTTCCTTTCTTCCTTCCCTTCTTCCTTTCTTCTGTCTGTCCTTCTTTCTTTCGAAGACGACCGCGGATCCGGGAAAGTCTCCATGAGAAACCAAACGAAACTAGAAACGTTCTGATCGCGTCCTCGATAAAATATTCCTTGACGTACGTTCCGTATTCGACGGTTGGAAATAATTCATTGCTCCTTTTGTCCTTTTCTTTCCTATACTCGTCGTGTGTTTCGAATTTTTTAAAGCAAAAGTAGTGTGAAACGTGTATTGTGCGTTTTTTCATCTTACAAGTTATTTCCACGAAATTAACGATCAGAAATACAAATTTGTGTTAAACGTATTTAAACTTATGTAAGAACTAAAAGCGAAAGGATTTATGGTTTTCGGCATTACGACTTCTCTTTTGTTTCTTTTGTGAAGTGTTACGTACATCTCAAATAATGGATGTACTTATTAAAAGAACTTAAATCATTATTATTTTCGTTCGTAACTAATCAAATCTAAATTAACGAGGAGAATAATTTTGTAAGAATGGAATACGAGGTTTTCTTCTTAAGATTTTATTTATAAAATATTTCTTCAAAATCAATCTTGACTTTTATGACACTTTTTATAACTTTTAAATATTTGAAATAATGAAAAAGAAGAAAAATTTTCATCGAAAAAAAAAAAAAAACACAACGTGAGAAAAATAATGTTCTACTTGACTAATAATTCAATTCTTGTTTGAAAAGTGCTTGGATCGACATCTGTGAGATAAACTACGTATTAAATTTATTTTCTGAACTGTAGCACCATCTATGATACTCTAAATTTATCAGTACTAATTCATAACCTCTTGTTTTACTTCTTCTTCACCAAAGAAATGGCATCTTCTATATTGAGATTTATTAGAACATTTCATTCTTTCCAGAATTATCAAGTCGTGGAAAATGGTACTTATATTTTTCAAAATTATCTCTAGCATTATATATATATATATATATATTTTTTTTCCTTATTATTATTCTTTCATTATATTATCAAGTTGTCATATTTGACTCTTTCATGTTCTTTTAGGTAGCAAAATTGTCTCTTTCATGTATAATCATAACTTTTTAAAGACTCATATTCCTATAAACAACAGCATACGGAATACATCATTTTTTAATAAACGTAAGTAATAATTTTTTCATTAACTTTTAACATACTTCTTTAATTAACATACTTCTCTCATACATTTAACAAATGTATAGGTCCTGCTGAACAGTTATGGAAAGGTGTTACTAGCGTTAGTAATGCAGGAAAACGGAGAGGTAGAGCACGTGGATTGGCAAGAAAAAAGGATTTGAACAGGGGTCAAGTTATTGGCCAGGGAAAAATACCAATACAGTTTCCTGGGTTAAATGTACCAGTTATTCATGGAAAAGAGATATTGCAACAACATAAACTTCCCGAAGATCCTGAAAGACAAGAGAAGCTTATTAAATTGCGTGATTCTATGTCAAAAGCGAGACGTATTAAATTGTCTCCTTTGGAACGTGGTTGGACGAGTTATAGACCTGGAGGAATGAAAATAGGTCCTCCTGAACCAGTCGGCGATGGTACTATTTATTTCTTTTTCATTTCCACACAATTTAATATATTTTGTATAATTTAGAATATTATTGTGCGTAGATACATTTGAGGGTTTTGAATCATGGGTACTGGAATGTAAATTAGTTTCTACCATGACTAGTAATCTGGGACGTAAAAGTAGAGTTAGTGCAATGGTTGTAACTGGTAATGGAAATGGATTAGCTGGATATGCTGTAGCAAAAGCAAAAGAAACAAAACACGCTTTAGCTGTAGCCAAAAGAAGAGCTGGAAATAAAGTGGTATTCTTAAATAGATACAACAATCATACTGGTAAGATATATTCCTATTTTAACTTTATTACGTATTATCTAGTTCAGTTAAAATAATATAAATAAGTATTATAATATTTTTATATAAATAATAATTGTTATAACGTTTGATATTGAAGTTGTACATGATTTTTATACGCAATGTGGAAGGACTAAGATATTTGTACACAAAATGTACGAAGGCTATGGTCTTGTTTGTCATAGAGCGATAAAATGTTGTTGTGAAGCAATTGGTATAAAGGACATTTATGCTAAAGTAGAAGGTGCTATAAATTATCAGAATATCATAAGAGCATTTTTCGAGGGTCTCTTAAGACAGGTAAAATTATAAAAAAGAAATTTTTTACGACATTGTACTTAATCCTTTATTATTTGACATACATTATATATTACGTACATATTTATAGAAAACATTCCAACAAATGGCAGATGAGAAAAAGTTACATTTGGTCGAATTTAGAAAAGAAAACGATGATTTCCCTGTCGTTGTTGCTTCTCCGGCTAAAGTAAGAACATCAGATCAAATACAACCAAACGAAATTTTAGATTTTAATCAATATTTAATGAATGGTAAAATTGTATTGAAGAAAAAGAAACCTCCACCATTCTTTACTAAACTTGATTCTTGGGCCGTACGTCTAAAGAAAATTGAACCTCTTAGAAATAAGAAAGATGTTAGAATAAGATTGCTCGCAGAATATGGTGATGTTCGTAGTTTCCTTGCTGATAAATATCCAGAAGCAAGAGCGTTATTATGGTCGAAAAAACGAGTAATGGCAGAAAAAGCAGCGAAGGAGAATCAATAACTTGAGAATATTCTTTCAAGATTGTAGGAATTTGTAATTAGTTATATATTAACTGTAACTAATAACAAATAAAAATAACATCGATCTATTGTTTGAATAAAGAATTTACGAATAAATTAAAATTTTTTTTAATTTGTCACACATTAAAATAAAATAATAATAATTAATTTTGTGATTAAATAAATTAAAATTAAAATAAATTATTGTATATATATAATAAAATTTTATATAAACCATCAACATTTACAATGTCAAATTTTGATTGTTACATTCGCATTTACATAAATAATTACCATTATTTCAATATATTGATATATAAATTTAAAATATAAAATTTCACTCAATACCAAATTAGTATATACAATTAACATATAAAAACAAAAATAATAAACAATGATTTTATATATCGCGTGTGTTATTATTCAAATTAATACATAATTTATTTATCCTTAACCGTCTTTATAAAAGAAAACGTTTTATTCAATAAAAATCTGAAAAAATAATTAGAACATTTAATAGCCAATAAGAATATTTCTTTAAGAAAAATGGGAATATAAATGCAATGCAATTGGTTGATAATTACTGACATTGTTTTCTTAGTAAAATTGATCTGTCAAATCTTTTAAAACAATAATCGAGTAATGGGGTCATCATTAAATTGATGTAAACAATAGTATCTAATGAATAATATGATTTCTAATTATATCAATAAATATTTATTTTCTCTTTATATATATATATATACGTATTCCTAGAATTCAAATGTAACGAGTTGTGTCTCTCATTGCGTCAAACATTTTGTAAATAACTATAGTAATTGCGTGTGTGTATGTGTTGTGTGATCTCATCGTTACCACTAGTTTGTTTTAGCTACTAAATGTTACCATTTTTATTTTCATAATAATTAGATCAATTCTTTTATATTATTCTCCATATTATTTTCACTGCATAGCTATCATACGTAGTATATCCATATATATATTTATATAGTCGAAAATTTTTTTAATCGAGAAACGGTTGTACCTGACGATACATATCGATAGTATCTCGACCACTCAGAAACGGTAATTATCCATCCACAGGATGATTTGGTGACGTCCTATTCAAAGATGGCGGTGACGAGTAAGCCATGTTTTTTGTGATGTTCGTGCAGTAGACAAATTTTTCAGATTTGTAAATCGTATAAGCAAAATGGCTGATGATGATCCGTGGTTATTAAAAGAAGACGGATACTTGAATGTTGACGCCGAGTGTAAAAGCATAATCTATCATGCGAATTTAAATGTATTACTGATTACTACTAGTAAGGCGCAAGTATACGTATTTGATGTTAACTCTGGCGTAATTTTGCAAAGAAGTTCTCTTTCAGGTAAGCATTTCGATCTTCCGACAATTCAACATTTAACTATTAAGATTATAAAACTATCCCTTAGCATAATATTTTATTATGTTTTTTATTTTTAAATCGGTATTCGTTTGAATTTCATGGTCAAGGTCGTATACGTGCGTTGAACAGCAGGAATGATTACAATTTTTTCCGTTAACGTTTTTTTTTTTTCAGATACAATGATCGATTTATAATTGAGACAATACATCTCTATCAATATGTTTAATATTTCTTAAAGAAATAATATTAAATCTATTTCTTCATTGTATTATAACGTGCCAATTAAATTTACATTGTGTTTCCAATCCTTCAGTTACATTTATTTGCTAATTTAATTAAATTTTATTATTATTATTATTATTATTATTTCTACTATTATTTATAATATTTTTGTCACTTACTAATAGATAATAATGATAGCAGTGAAAAACAATTTAGATAACTATAGATAATAACTATACTAGATAATGATTGTGCATTATATCTATGTATTTAATTACCAATTGTCATTTTTTTTCAAGAAGAAACTTAGTCATGTATATTGCTATTTCCTTTTTATCGTATCTAAATAATATGCTAGTATGTAGATAATAACTTTATAATATAATAATATTTAACTTTAATGCTAATCCAATTTGTTTATATATTTTAAAGAAGTAATAAATATAATATATCTAAATGATAATATTAAATATGAAATTCAAAAATATATAAATAATCTTATAATTTTCATATTACATTTAATTTTATCAGGGTTGATTATAAAGACATTTTTTGTTCCTTTAGGTAAACCAAATAAGAAATTACAAGGTATATATATAGCTGATGGCATAGACAAGGTATTATATACTGATGGAAGTGGTATTGGTGTACGTAGCGATTACAATGGTGTCCTATTGTTGGATACTATTTTACAAACTCCTGTCTCACGTAGCGAAGACGTCGTAAAATTAGAACTTTTGCTCTCTGAAGCTACATTATTACATCAAAGTTTGCGACATATGGATTTACCTGGGATTGATCACGTACAAGAAGTTTTACAAGAATTATCGACTAAACTTCTTGCTGCTCAGGTTAATCAAAAGAGAGGTATAAAAGCTCTAAAGGTATGGTTTTCTATATTACAAATTAAATATGTTATTATAAAATTATTCTTTAAAAATTATTAAATAAAAAATTGCATTTATATACTTTACAGTGGAATACAATATGTTTGGAATTACCACATGGATCTTTGAAGTCGGTATGTTCAGGAATGGCCCTGGAATTGAAAAGGCAAAACAAACATATACCAGCATTGCCCATTGCTTGGGCCATTAATGAAAGATTAAATGGCCTATTGCCTACCCTTGTCTTAGAAGGTGGTACTGCCGATAGAGCATTAATGTTTAGTGAAGCAGCACGGCGTGATACATTTTCAAAATGGCCACATATGAATTACAAGTTAGTGTAGTTATAATATAATATTTTATTTCATTTGTGTGTATATAAATGATGTATTAAGATAAATCATGTGGTAAATCATTATGAATAATTATTATTTTATAGATGGGCACTTCCTGATCGGATGGCACAGGCTGGTTTTTATTATCAACCTAATGCATCAGGAGATGATAGAGCAATGTGCTTTACATGTAAAGTTTGTTTGGTTTGTTGGGAACCAACGGATGAACCATGGTCGGAGCATGAAAGGCACTCCCCTGCGTGCCCTTTTGTTAAACGAGAATATACACAGAATGTACCATTATCTGTTACTCTTGCAACTGCTCCAGCACGTGAATCTAGCAATGTAGATATTATAGGAACAACAAATGTTTCTGGCTTAGTAGCTACAGCTTCATGTAATGGTCATGTTAATGTTTGGAATGTAATGAACCAATTAAAGGTAACATTTTAATACTTAAAATAATATGTTATTAAAACATATTGTAATATTGGCTGATTATGCTTATAGGGTGAGGTAGCGTTTTACATTGCACCTTCTGATCAAGAAGTGAATAATAAAGAATCCATACAGTTTTCCGCTACAAGGAACTTGACCTCTTCATATTTAACAAATCTTGGTTCAGATTCTGACCTACTTTCTGATTATAAATCTTTAATGTCGCATAAATTACAATTAACAGCGCTATCAATAGTTGGAGCTCCTAATTCTATTAAGAAAGACTCTAAAAGTGCTTGTTCAACAACATCATCCGTACAAATGGATACGTCTGATTCAAAAATTAGACCCTGTTTGGTGTGTGGTGTTACAGTGACAGTGACTAATCCTTCTCAGTTGAGAACTTTAGAAAATGTGTGGTCGTCATCAACAGATCTTGCTTCGTCATCATCACTAGTACGAGCAATGAATAGTGTAAATAGTGCTGCCAGTGATACATTGGATATAATGAAAGTTGCGGGTGATAGGTATGCCCCTTCAAAGTCTCATTACTTAGTACTTTATGATTTTCATCACAAAGCAGTATCAACACAATCTACAAAGGAAGAAAATTCTAAAGATTCAAAAAATAAAAAGACTCTCTCTGGAACTGGAACTAGTGCTAGCTCAAATGGTGAAAGACAAGAAAATTTGTATCCAGAGCTTTTCCTTGGTAAATTTTTATATGAAGTACCAGTTATTGAAGATGTAGATTCGGATACGGTTGTCGGATCGCATTTTGATGGTACAGTTTCAACAACTGTACTTACCGCATCATCTTCCAATGGTATTTACTCTACGCCAATAGGAATGACAGTTCCATCTACTGTAAGTCCATTCCATGCTGTTAATTTAAATACCAATAATGGAGTAGAACAATTTGCATCAACATCTGATTTAACGGCAAACAAAAAACCTATTGATATGTTAAAAATGTCAAAGTCAGAACCAGTAGTTATAAAAACAGTTTCTATCGATGCACCGGATAATCTTAAAATTACATCCATTATACCATTTAAGGATGGAAGATACTTATATGTTGCAATGTGTCCAATATTAGAAGATACTGTTAGCGATTCTTCTCTTACTTCTATTTCTACAAAAATGGAAATTGACGAGGAGCGTACATTCTTTCCACAAAAAAGTTATATGTACTGGGATCATCATGAAACTGGAAGATTAATGAATGGTGAAATACGTAATAATGCAGACAATACAAATGTTGTTCTACTCGTTTATGCTTTGGATTTCTCAGGAAAAGTAGTCAGAGTTGCATCAGAACCTATAATTAGAAGAGAATTATCTTCTGAACAAGCTCCGATTGAACATGTGCTATTACCAATTCAAGAAAAAAATACAGATACATTACACGGAATTAATGCTACTACTAATTCTTCCACTAATTCTAGTGTTCAAGAACCATCTGGTCAAATAGCTCTTGTATGTAGAGATGGTGTGATCAGATTATTGAATCTAAGTACCTTAAAAACTGTCAATGAAGCTAAATTAGATAGTCGCAAATTCATCTCAGCAGCATATTGTAACAGTATGTTTTAATTTACATCAGTAAAATTCGCATAAATTCATATACAATAAAATTGGTTTAAAAATGATTATAATTTAAAATTGTTGTGTAGGTTTAGAGAGATTGTGTGCATGCACTGACGATGGAGCACTTTACTTTTTTGTTACTTCAGAAGAAGAAAATTTTACAGAAGACAAAGAAGACATCGAGGATGTTAATATGGTTATAGAAGATGGTTGCACCAATGTACAGTATGTATATAAAAATATAATTAAAATTAAATGGCTATTATAAATAATTAATATATTTTAATTTTTCTAAAAACAATAAGAATTCATAATACTATTATAGTAAAATAAAAATATTTTCAGGGATTCAATAATAGCACATAGGCCAAATTTATCATATACAGATTTACGAAGTCTTCATGAATTGACGAGGTTTGATAGACATTCACCGGCGTACGGGGCTACTGTTCCACCTTGTTGGAGTGAAATAATGCAAGCACAAAGGCAACGTCGTCATCCACAACATCATCAATCGGAAGATCAACATCATACACGGACGTGGCGCTTACAAAATGATACGTACGTTGTTTACTTTACTTGGTATTTATTTTAATGCATTTGTTTTTAATGAAATTGTCGTCTTTTATTTTTATATTTTATATTTTTTATATAGAACTACTTGGGACGAACATGTATTCGAATTAACGTTACCACGAAGTGCAGCTGAAAACATAGGACATATTGATGTACATTTTAATCTGCATTCGTTGTGTCAGGAATTACCAATAATACAGGTTACTTTACTCAAGCAAAATATAAGAAGAATTGGGCATAAAACATCTCCACTCACTCCAGTGGATGAAAGAATAGAATTCAATATAAATAATGAACAAAAGGGAGAAAATCCAGTTATTACAGACGAATATCAACGTCAACATAATACCGAAATTTTATGCGGGCCAATTGATTTACATCATTGTATGGATTTATCTTGTCGATCTGGTTGTGTCACTCTTACAAGTCCAAAATTATTCCATTCCAAAGCTAGAACTCTACTTGTACATATTAAAGCACTGATTGACCCTTCAAAAGATGGGGTAAGAATGAAATTTTATTAAACATTACTGCTAGTAATTTATTATTACTATTAACTCTTATGTTTATAGGCAACAAAATCAAAAAGTAATTCATCAGATAGCAAGCCCCCTACTTCCAAAAAATTAAGAATAATAGAAGTACGACCATTATTAGTTCCTGTTAATCCCGTTGAATGTTATATAGGTAAACATTTTAATTAATTTAAGAGAGTTACATGTGAAAAATATTTATATTGCATTTATTATTCTAATTTCTATAATTTTTTTTTTCAAGGATGTGATTGGATTCATGAAATATCAATAACTGTGAGATCAGTATATCCTACAAGTATACCAAATGCAAAAGCACAAAGATGTGCTATGCTAGAATCTAAATTATTTTTCGACAGATTATTAAACATCGCCTGTTTGCAAACGTCAGATAAGTAAGTATAACACTGAGTGAAAGCTAAAAAAGCTGGTAGAGCTGCTATAACACAAAGTATTATATGTAAATACATATTGTTACAGATCCACTGTTACACAGTCCATTGCATTAGACATTCTTATATGGATAGCATCAATAAGATTAATCAGGTTACGTGGCGTTCAAAACAATGCTGAAATAAAAGCATTTCAATTAGAAACTATACGCTGTGTTCAAGAACATTTACCAAATTTATTAAAAACCTGTCTTCTCCACGCTGGTAGAAGTATAGCACATAAATGTGTTAAATTAATTATTTTGTGTAGCGGGTAAGTAACTTTGTATAAATTGTTTCTATAATATTGATTTTTCAAAATGATCATTAATATAATTTTCTTCTCCATTTCTTTTTCTTAACAGAGGTTTTTACAACTTGGAAGATCCACCATCTCAATCTTTTGACGAAGCAACACTGTCAGTTTTGGTAACTTTGCTACCATCGATTGTAGAAGTTCAATGGGCTGGATCATTGAGATGGCTTCAATTATTGATTACGCGATTTTTACCATTGGATAGAAATCACAATGTAGCCCAACAATGTGCCACACTAGTGCAGCACATTGCTGCTGAAATGTCTAATAGAGTAAATCCTTATCATTTATTACTCGCAACAAGGTATTAATCATATATACACACATATTGCAGTTGAAATAGATATCATTATTTTAATCAATATTGTAATATCTTTTGCATTTTAGATTCGGCTTATACAATACTCCGTTTGAAACAGAACTTTTCGATCTTGATCCACCGGTACCATCCAAATGCAGTTCAATGTCTACAACATATGCGTCTGTGGTAACTGGCGATCAAACAAATTCAGCTCCTACATCTTCAAATGCTACATATTCTCAGGATACTATTGATTTAAGGGACCTACTTACACTGCCTGCACATCCAGCTAGTGAACTTATCGTACCTAGCAAACTAAAGGCTCTTTGTAACGATCACAATATGAAAGGTCTTCTTGAGGTATATACTTTTTTTTGAATTGCTCTTATTTCTTGCTTGTATACATTTATGTACGTAGAAACATGTAAGAAAATGCAATATTAATTATTATTGTTTTATTTATGTAATTCAGGTAGAACCTCTTCATTTTACTTGTCACGCCGCTTCAGATGGTACCAAGATGGAGAAAATTGGTCCTGGAGTCTATACAATGAATATCGGAACTACCCTTTATGAAAACAATGCAGCCAGTAACAATGGTGTACTCGACATCATTCATCGTGCTTATGTAAGTTTATGTTTTTATAAAATTGATAAACATTTAATCTCATTAAAAACATTCGCACATGTTATGTATCACACAACTTAACATGAAGTTACTTAACTGTCACACTGGTAAGAAAATATGTATTGATAAAGTGACAGGTCATCAGTGGTTAAACAAACAATACAGCATTTTTTTTTTCTTTTTTCTTCTCTTTTATTTTTATTTTTTTTTTTTTTTAAATGAATAAAATGACGCAAACATATAAATGTCACGAATAAGAGGTTTTCATTAGATATCTACAACAATAATAGAGTTTATTGCTGTCCCTGACCATTATGTAAAGTAAACTTTTTTAAGTGTTTTGTAAATGGAAAAATCGTTATCTAGATAGAAATCATTGTACATTGTAGAGCTTGGATGCTGGATCGCTAGGACCAGATGTTCAGACTAAACCAACATCTACGTTATGCGATTTGCGTAGAGTGTATACAGGAAGAGTCTTAAAGAAGCCAATTCCACAACTATTACTCACATCTGATGAACAATCAGATTGTGATGAAGCTAACGATACATCTGGTGATAACCAGACTTGGCATAGCACGCAAAGTGATATACCTAATTCACATGTATTAAATTCTACCATATCAAAAGAAAAGTCATCTGTTCAAAGTATCAATTCTGCTGTAAACAAAGTTGAAGACAGCAATTCTAAAAAGGTAGATTGCATAGATGAAAATTTGCATTTTCTTACTTTTATTCTTGAGTTAAATAATTTATCATTTGTTATTCTATCATTTTTATTGCTTTGTTAAAATGCCGTTTATAATTCAAATTTTTAACTACTGAATGTATTAAAAAGTGACAATCTTAGACGAAATAACGCAAGATGCATGAGTTATCTGTAATGTTCGTTTCATATATTATCTGATATCTTTTATGTATATATCATTTTCTCCTTTTTACACGCAACATCTTAAAAACTATTGTTTACACAGTGGCTTATTATATAACCATCAATGTAGTAAATCTAAGCTCTATTAAGTACCTTCTAGATCGTTGGTTTAGCATATGGTAATTAAATGATCTGTCCATTATAGGAAAATGAATAATTTAATGAAACAACATATTTCCTTGTTTAACTGTTTATAAAAGGTATTTGTGGAGGGTACATTATTATTAAAGATTCATACTAATATTCTTATACTGATAAAATAATGTGTGAAGAAGAAGTGGGATTACATTATACAATTATATGTATATAAAATATTTTTGAACTTGTTGATATAAGTATTCAATTACGTATTAAACATAATTTATATTTTTTTTTAGGCTCTATTTAATCTCATTTATTTGAATAATTTTAATGAAAAAATTATAAATGAATTATTAATATAATTGTATTAACATTGATTAAAGATAATTTAACAAAATAATTAAATATAATTAAATATAAAAATGTATTAAATATTTTAGCGAGAAGATATTACATTTCCATGGGGAAGATTATTAAGCTGGCCACCTCAACAGGCATTAGTGGTTGACAGAATGCATTCTGGAGCTCGTCGATTTGTGGTTCTCGATTTTGGATCTCCTATACTACTTACTGATCTTCTGATTCCTTCCTGTTGCGACTTGGTGTCATTGTCTATAGATATATGGACAAAAAGCGAAGAAAGTGATGGCACTCGTCTGATTGTTGCCACAGATATTGAAAGTAAACCATTAGTTATTTGCGATCTTCAACCACCACCGGTGTGCAGATATCTTAAGGTACAATAAATTTGAAATATTATTTATGTCTCTTTCTCTCTAACTTATTATATTATTTACTAAAAATCTTCTATTTATGTTTAGATTACAACAATTGGTCGTTATGGTATGCCTACAACAGCATGCAAGATTCCATTAGGGATGTTCTATGGGCATATGGTAGTTTTACCAGGGGAAGATTATTCCGAATTAAATAATTCTCTTCCAGTTAACGATGATACATCAGATACTTCTTTACAAACTACTATCGATACCCAATGCAATATACTGTCAGCACTTGCAGAAGATGTACAGTGCAGGTATACTTTAAATATATTTATCAAAATATTTCATATTAATGAATATTATATTAATCAATTTTTATTTATTTACTTCTTAGATTTAGCTTAGCCACAGAGAGATTAAAAAGTTTATTGGATCCATTGTTGTGTTCAGAAATTCCTAATGTAATGCACATGCAACATTATTTGTGTTGTACTAAAACGCCTAATGAAAATAAAGAGCAGCCATCTGTAAAAATTCTTTCGACATATCAGGTTATTATTATGTTATTATATCAACATTATTATATATATATATATATTATTTTATATTCTTTATAAAATAATTATTAATGCGTATTGATATTTATATTCTATAGGAATGTCTAATGTTTCAACGTCAATTGAATATCGTTCATGCAGTAAGGCGGCGACTTGAATCATGGAGAGGCTCTTCAAACATGGTAGCTTCATCTTTCGTAGATGCACCTACCGATAAATTGCGTGTTCTTGGAGAAACCTTACTCGATATTCTTCTATACACTGTATATGAAATTGGACCTGTTCCTAGCGTATGTAATTTTATTTTTCAAAATTGATGAACTTTGTCAAACAATTTAATGATCTATTATTTTTGCTATTGTTTAGATACCAATGTCTTTGTGCGAAGTTTTTACACCATTTACCTGTGAAGAATTTTTCCATTCAATTTGCGTTGTTACACCAGCACCACGTTTACAACTTCATGCGGCTACACTTCTTGCTCGTATGGCAGGTCATCAACCTTGGTGGGGAAATTTTTTGTCAAATACTTTAATTAAACTTTATTCATCTACATCTACACAAATTTTTCCTCAAGATAGGTAAGGTATAAACTGGTCATTAGTTATTGAAATATAATGATTTATAGATTCATAATATAAAATTGTGATACGAAATATTTGATTTTTTGTTTTTTTAGAGTATTTATTTTATTAACGTTTCTTGGACGTAAATCATTAATTGCTGGAGGTAATAAGTCCTCGGTAATAGATGCAATGGTTCGTACATTAGGCATATTATTGGCTCCATTGTCAGTTACTGAGATACTAAATCCTATTCAACTGGATACAACCCTTATTGGTTGGGTTCTCCTATTTCTCTCTGTATGCTTAGATACAACAGCGACTCCGCCGTCCTGTTCTGACGATAATCAGGAGAAAAATAAAGAACAAGGTATATTCTCACAATTGTTACAATATAAAACTGTATAAGTATATTTTAGATGGTTTCAATTTAATAAAAGTGATTCCACTCCTGACTATATCATTTCATTTAAATAGGTACTTTTTCTCGTTGGGAGTTTATTCAAGGAGAATCCGCAATGCAAAGGAACTATGTAAATGCCACTCGTTCGTCATCCTCACGTAGTTATCGTAAAAAATTACAAAAACGTCTTATGCATCGTAAACAACAACTTCAAGAAATGGAACAAGCAAAAAAAGCTTTCCACGCATTTTCACAAGTATGTATATATATATATATATACATGTATATTTTCTTCTGTATATAATTAACGCATAAAGTATTATTCTATAAATTTAAATTAATATCTCGTTGAACGTATAGGCTTGGACACCACTTTCTCCTCAGCCTGCTACCATGTACAGTAAAATGGAAGCAACATTAAAATCTCAAGAAAGATTTTTCAAAAAAACATTGAAACAACACTCTACTAAACATCTCAAAGATGTTCTT
This sequence comes from Polistes dominula, assembly GCF_001465965.1. Next base: position 1,229,346 of record NW_015148979.1, on the reverse strand, counting down.
AGTATGAGAAAAAACGAATTGCAACACGTTCCTCGTAGTTCACGAAGTCAATCGCAACCTAGTACAAGGTATGTTACTTTATTTTACTTTGCGTGAAGTAAAAATACTAAAGAATGCTTAAATATGGATTTTTAATCTATTTTATATTTTTATTGATTGCAGTAAAGGTGAGGCGGATTTGGAAATAGAATATATGACCAATTTACCTTATCAAACTGTTTTACCAGTGGCTCGCGGTCTTGTAGCTCTTATTTTACATAATTCTTCTAATGTGGACATGTTCCTGTTAGCATGTAAGGTAAAGTGAAAGCTTTTTATTATCAAAATTTCTTGTTTCTATTTTTGACTTATAGTATTATAGTATGCAGCAATATAAATTATATACAATTAATATTTAATATATAAAACACGATCGTGTAAATTAATAAAAAAAAAAAAGAACTTCTTATATTAAATTTCAAATTAGTTTTTAAATAATCTTCGATTTGTATTACTGCTTAATATTGTACTGTCTGTGTCATTTGATCATTAAAGCATTAAATTAGTATTTTCATCAAATACTAGAACAGCAGGTTAAGAATTTATCAAGATGCAACATGATTATTAAGTCTACGTTTGTGTATAATCGTTTCATAATATTTTATTAAATCTTGACTTGCTTGTTCAATGTATTGCACATATCAAACACATAATCATTGAGCTTTTCCGTTATATGCTTTATAATTAAATTTATGAATTGTCGCACCTAGGTAGTCGCTAGGCTAGTGGTATCCACACGTCCTGCAATTAGTTTGTGTGAACTTATGACCGAAGAACAGCTCTTAAAGTTAGTCAGATTGGCAACGGGTACATCTGATGCTGCCTGGTCATCACATGCCGTTTCATGTCTTCTACAGGATTTATTAGAAGGTATAAATATATCGCTTATTTCCAAATTTTGGCTGCGTTAAATAATTATTAATATTTGTAACTTCTCTTGTTAATTTATTTAAAAAATTTCTGTTTTTTTATTTATTATATTCATATTCGTATTTAAAACGTATTTTATAGGAGGACGATTATATCCAAGACCCTGTTCTACTCACGAGGGAAGTCCGGCTGAAGATAATTTTGAATCTGTAGATGAAACTCGAACAACAGAAGAAGATTCAGTAGGTCCACCTGGAACCAGTAACTCTACAGTTACTTTAGGTGGTAACGATGAAGGATTTGCTGAAGGTGAAGGAGATGAGGACGTTCAAGATAGTATTGTGGTGACATCATCTTCAACACCAAAATCTAATGGTTTTCTACCTTCGCTTTTGGAATCAGATGACAGTGAACTTGAAGATTTCTTGGATGATATATTCGAACGTGGAAAAAATATGTTAAAAAAAGGCAGTACAGTTTCTAAAATATTAACTTCAGCCAGTTCAGGGTACTTTTTTCTTCTATCTTTTCTTGTTTATTTTTATTCTCGTTATATATTTATGAAATTTATTTTAATTTATGATTTATTAATGTTGTATTTTTAGCAGCATTTCTTTGGCTATGGATGAAAGATTGGAATATGGTGTTGAGATGGGAGTAGAAATTTCTTTAAGAATATTGTCTACTCTTGGCATGTACAATTTACCTCATAGCATAAATTCAACGATACATGTACGTTTATTAATTTTTTTTTTTTTTGTATATTAAGAAATATTTATTATATATACTATATATTATATATATATATATATATATATATATATATATGTACATTTTAATGTAATATTTTCTCTGAGACAAATGTAATTATAGGTTCCAACGGAAACAAATCGTTTTGGTCAACAAACTTCAACGCGTACAGATTCTTCTTGGACAGATAGGGGACAAGAAGTTTGGAATTTATCAGATTCTACTCCATCTAGTTTATCTATGCTAACTAGATGCTTTGATAGAATTTTCACAGATTTATACCTACAGGTTAGTTACGAGTATAATAATTGACAAATGTACTTATCTTTTTTCTATATGATGTTAATCATTAATTTTTTATATAGAATTCAAGAACAAATTTGGAACTTGTACTTCAGTTATGGTTAACATTGAACTTAGATGCTGCTCCTGAACAATCTAATTCAACCACTCGATTTGATCCATTTTTAACACCTGTAATTCCATTAAGCTCTGCAGCTATTTCAAGTCTCGTATCGGCACTTTCTTGGTAAGTAATTATTTTTTCTAACTTTTAATAATACAATACTATATACGGATTTATATACTTTACAGGCATCCAGATGTTTCTTTACGTGCATGGTGTCTTGCTTTACAATGTTTTACTTTAGCAAGTAATCAGCCATTACAAACAAATTGTTCAGAACATGCGAATAATAGGCCACTGGCCGAGTTTTACGGTGGTATGGCTAGCTGTATCGTCAAAGAACGTAATATAGGACCTATGCTTCTTAGATTATTATCTGGTAGTGGATTAAATGTAAATACTATGGACAAACAATATATTATGGTAGGTTTTTAGTTGCGGCAAATGAATCATTTGTTACAATAATATAAGGATAAAAAAAGAAGAGAATTTATTTATCGGTATATATATATATATTTTTTTATTCGTTAATTTAGGTAATTATTCTTTTTATTAATTTAATAGGCCGGTCCTACAGTGTGCCAGGCTCTTCAAGATTTTCTTGTTAGACTAGAAATGAGATGTGATGTAATAACACCTGGCAGTACTTTGGGTAACGTCTTGAAAGACCTTCTGCTATGGATAGTTTATCAACTTGTACAACCGGGCGGTGCTCTTGTTTGCAGAAGAGGTCCTTTAGATGCCCAGTGCAAGCTTATAACCTCGCTTGTTAATCTTAACTTCGATAATACTGATTTAGGAACAGCAATGAGTATATCTGAGTGTGTTGGCATGTTGGTTTCAACATACGTTAGAAGTTCTGGAGGTATTATATTGTATATAATATAATATATATTTAACATTATATATACATTATTAAATACTAATAATTATTTAAATTCATTTAGTTGGAGCTCAATGCAGTGGAGCTGTCGATTTGGCTAATCAATCCAGCGGATTTGGAGGTCTATTTGCTTGTGTACTTGGTGGTGATGCTAAACAAGGTCGTCCAGCATCTTGGGATACATTAGTTGTTGCGTTAATTAAATTAGTGTGTCGATTCATTCAAACGCCACTTCCAAATGTATGTAATTTCTTTCAAATAAGTTAACTTCTTTAAGCATACTCGTACATGTGTGAATTTTCAATAAATTTAGGCTCGACCAGTTCGATCAGATGGTTCATCGGACATGGATTCTGAAATAACTACAAATCTACGGAATAATAGTAATGATCCACAGGTTGAAGTGAATATTTCTCAAACAGATGAAAGCAAAGCTGCTGAACAACAGACTTCAATTCGTCTTCAACAATCCACGAATAATAAACCTCGGGTACCTTGCGTCGCAGATACTGGTAATTATACATTGTTTTATTTGTATATTGACAAATGTTATTATATTAATCAATTTTATAGATTTATATTGATATAAATAATCTTTGGTTTTTTTTTTTGTAGTGTTGCAACACGAACCTACCATGATGCGATTGTTGGGAGCTCTCGGTTATAGTAGTGGTTCTTCTCTAGTTATGCTTTTAGGAGAAAATGCTGGAACAGGAGCAGCTACAGAGCTTGGGGATCCGGCTTCAATATTAGATGCAACTTTTCAACTTTTGACTATTCTTATGAGAAAAGCCAGTAATCCATCTTTGGTCCTTGATCCTCTCTATAGATATTTATCGTCATGTAAGTTTTTACATAGTACGAGTATATCTCATGTGTGATTAATTTTAGAATAACGTTATCATTTTTTAATTTATTACAGCATGCCCACAAACCGAAATGGATCGTCAGTTTGGTGTTATGCAATTGTCAGAACCACTGTTTTGGTATATCATAAAAGTTTTAGATAATGAAACGTCACTATCGTTATTTACTAGGATGGGTGGTGTGAAAGTACTTTGTGAAAATCTAGTAAAATCAAGTATGAGTAACAATAATAGCTCATCGTCTCCTGGTGTAATTGCGCTAGTAATGGAGCACTTGTCAAATGCAGCAAATGTTACACCTGCGTCTTCTTCAAGTAGCAAAAAAGCTGTTAATACATTAGAATCTTATGAGGATGGTTTATTAAATTTTGCACCATTGGGAACAATACCTTGGCTGAATCCAACTGTACAACCAGCCGATGTTCTTATACAAAGTGTTGCACCTCACAGACGAGCAAGAACAGCCACTTGGTCATATCACTTCTATCCAGACGAAGCATGGCATGATCTTACTATTACTTTACCTTGTGCTATACTTCTAAGAAAAGTAGAACTTCAACCACATCTTACATCATTAGCAAGTAAGTCGCTAATTAATAATATTAAGAGATACGAGGTTATATGGATTATTG
>NW_015148979.1:1193609-1224880 GCF_001465965.1 Polistes dominula | reverse complement strand
TATATATATATATATATATATATATATATATGATGATGATGATGATAATTATTATTATTATTAAATAATATTATATTAAAATTTATTTTAAATAGCATGTCCGTCGGCCGTAGCTCTTGAAATTTCAAGAGAAAGTAACAGTCCTTTAATACCTGTTTGTCCTCCAATGCCGACAGCAGGCTTAACATTCATACGCCTAACTTTGTCACAACCAGAAGTAGCAACCGCTGTTCTTATAAGATTATACAAACCACGTGATTCTACTAATATCAATTTAAGTCAAATAAAGCTGTTGGGCACAACGGCATTTGGTGACATTAAAACGAATCATGATTCCGTGGATGAAGAACAACTTACAAAAACAAGGTAAATATTGTTAAGCTTGCCACATCATAAAGCTTTTTTAACGTACGTTAATATTTAGATGCATTGTGAACTATCATGACTATGAAAAAAAAAAGGAAAAATAAAACTAAATAAACATTTTGTAATACTCTCTAGCTTGGGATGGTTGCGATTGTTACATCAGTGTTTATCCGTAAGCACTCCAAACAGCGAACTGGTGGCTGAAGTACTTAATTCTGCAGCTTCGGTTCTAGGCCTTGTCGAGGCATGTTGCAATCTTCTATTACTCCCAGCACCATCTTTATTTACTCCTGACTTGGAAAGGGTTCTATTACAGTTAGGCTTACATTCTCGAGAGCTTGGACTTCGTCTTATTAATCTTTTACTCAACAACAGGTCTACTCCTTTCTTTCAAGGTACTATTTAATGGGTTGGGTATATTCTTTAATTTTCACGATCAAAATACTTGTGTACTTCAATGTATAATTAAAATAATTATCCTATACTAAACGTTTACCATAAAAATCTGCAGGCACTTCAGCAACACAAGAAACATCAGCTATTCAGTTAGTCGTTGAATTACTTCAACAACTTTGTTCTATCCAAGATTCCAGTACTGAAGCTCGCATGTCAGCAGTCCTCTCTTGGCTTCAGACAACTGCTAGAGTATCTCATTCATATACTAGCTGCAATCCTAATCCTAGTACTTCACCAACAGTATACATCCATTGTGTATCATCAATAATTTGGAAGGCACATCAACAACAAAATCTTAATTATGATTTACAAGCTCTTTTAACTGATGACCTTTTTAAGTAAGTATAAAATTTGTTTTACATTATTAAACTATAAAAAATAATATTATAAAAATATTAAATTCTAACATTGCATATATATTGTAGTGATTTATATAAATGGACCTTAACACTTGGAACTAATTCAGCCTTGAAACAATCAATTGATTCTACTCTTTGCGCATTCTGTTACGTGAGACCATCTTTATTCCCATTACTTTTACAAAGAGTACGAATACTGGTTCCAAATTTGGCAACAGATCATTCTGCATCTATATCTGATGATCGTAAAGAAAGTAAGAGAAGAACGGATAGTAGAAACAGTGAAATTGATACTGAAGAATGGTATTGCCGGTTCGTACTACCAGAATATAAACGTTTAGATTTAACAGAGGGTCAATTACTGACTGTAGCTGCAACTGCACGATCTCCACCTGGTATTCAACAATTAATCGATTCTGGATTACCTGCATTACTTACTACATCAATTATTGATTTCTGTAATTCGGAGAAATCAAAGCAATCCCAAAATAAGACATTAATGGAACAAAGTTATCAGAATAATTCTTCAGAAAACTCAAGCATAACGGATAATGATAAAACTACAGAAACTTCTTGTCCGTCAAATAATAATGCAAGTGGTGGTTTGAGCATGACGGATCCAGAAAGTATAGCGATGGTGTTAGAGTTCTTAACGCTCGTTTGTTCAGAAGGTAGAATGCGCGATTGGCTTGGAACGGAAGGTCGTGGATTTTGGTTGCCTCTATTATCTCTTCTTAGTAATCGTCCTATTGAAAATCCATCTGTGTCTTCTATGAGATGTTCCAAAATGAATGTTTCTTATGCATCTTTGGAAAGTGCTATGATCAAATTCCTATCAAGATGTTGTTGGTGCCATCGTGCAAATCAAAAGTTACTTGCTGAACTTCTTATGGATGTTATCTCACAACAACGAACAACGTCCAATTTACGTTATCTACACGGTATTTCTGGCTTTACAAGAAGATTAATTTTGCAATTACTTTTGGAAGGTGAGAAAGTATTGGTATCTGTATCTTCTGAGGCGCCAATGAAAGCTTCCAATAACGCGGCAAATCAAAATACACCATCGATGCCTCCACATCCAGCTTATCCTCTTGGACATTATCATCAATTGCTTTATATGTCTACACAATCAACAGTAGCAGATATACTTCAACAAGTATCCGGCACTTGGCTTTTATTATTACTACCAAACACTTATAAAGGAAATGAAGCTAGCGCAAGTGGAGCTAATCGTTGTAGAGAATTATGGGAATCAGGTATGGCATTAGTGGTCGATACTCTTAGCGTAGCCGCAGGAAATACAGCAAAAGATAAAAGAGCAAAAGAAGCATCCAACAGATCACAAGCTCGTGGACCTGTAATTCGAAAGTCACGTTTAACTACTGACGCTGCAACAAATACAACAACTAAACCAACAAATAATACTGCTCAGACTAATTCGACAAATACCGCAAATCAACAGTATTTGATACATTCGTCACGACCGAATACACCTTTACCACCACAATTAACTATTGCTCAGCTTCTTGCAATCGCCGAAGATAGTGGAATATCTGAGCCTTGTTTACATCTAATATTAAAGCAACGTAACAAAGATTCAAAAGAAGATGTAACAAAACAAAGTGACAGCGAGTTATTAAATTATAGGAGTATAGAAAGTTCTTTGGATGTATTTAGTACAGGTGGTGGTTTGGCAGTATTAGCTTGTCATCTTCCATTGGTCTATCCAGACCCTGGTAGGCCTTTACCTTTTACAGAAAAATCACCATCTCCAGAAGAAACTGACGCAGATTGGGTTAAATTTCCACCTTCGGATGAGATTTATGCTGATTTAGAAGAAGATACAACTACGTCTTCGCCAAGAACAGTATCTCCAGCTCCTTATGTACCACCACACTCTCTCGCTGCATTTGGTTTATTTTTAAGACTACCAGGATATGCAGAAGTATTATTGAGAGATCGAAAAAGGGCGCAGTGTCTATTACGACTTGCTTTAGGCGTTTCGGACGACGGTGAAGGTGGTGATGTCCTAACGTCACCGCTAGCTGCTTCCTTACCAACTTTACCATTCCAAGTCTTAAAACAATTACTCGATGCTACGCCTCCGACCACGGATGATGGCTTACTTTTAAGAAGAACAACAATCGACGTAGGAGCTATGCTTCTTTTGTTAAATTGTTTGGCCATATTCACTCATCAAACTGGTCATAATGATGGTTTAGAACAAAAATTAGGCCAAACCAGAGGTCGTAGCGATGATAATTCGCATTTGTATTGGGCTAAGGGTACTGGATTTGGTACGGGTTCGACACAACAGTCATGGAATGTGGAACAAGCTTTGTTAAGACAAAGATCTGAAGAAGAACACGTTACTGTTCTGGTTCAAGTTTTAGCAAGTTATATTGGTTCTGGAAGTCAACCTCAAAGAGAATTACCAGCAACATTCCCAGATCTATTAGCACGATCTTGTTTACTTCCAGCATTGTCTTCGTATCTACGAAATGATTCCGTTTTAGATGTGGCAAGACACATTCCTCTATATCGTGCAGTTTTACAACTTTTAAGAGCTATGGCTTTATCCACTCAATTAGCTCCTCTTTTGTTACCAAGAGCTTCAAGATTGGGCGAACAATCTATTGTATCTTTATTATCTAATATGAGAGTTTGTGTAGATACCTATGTGCACAAAATTAATCGAACAAGAGGTAACAAAGCCAAAGGCGTACCCAAATATCCCGATGATACGGAACAAGACGAGGGTTTGGCTACTTTAATACCAGATATTCAGGAAAGTGCCATTATAGTGCAAAATGCTACAGCAAGATTAGCGAGTATTGGTGATGATTTACCTGGACCAAGTCCCACTGCTCCGGAATTACCATTGCGTTCAGTCGAACAACGTTATTTAGAAGTTATGAAAAATTTACGATTTGATACATATGAAATGATAACAGAAAACACAGATGGGGGTGGATATAAGTTTGCAGTATCTTATCATTTTGAATCTAATATGAGAGCATCAGGTGAAAGAAGTCATCCAACAAGAATGAAGCGTTTAGCCCAAGAAGCTGTCACTTTATCTACTGCATTACCTCTTTCATATAGTAGCAGTGTTTTTGTTAGATGTGACCCTGATAGATTGGATGTTATGAAGGTGCTTATAACGGGGCCTGCGGAGACACCCTATGCCAATGGATGTTTCGAATTTGATGTCTATTTTCCTCCCGATTATCCAAATAGTCCTATGCTAATAAATCTAGAAACAACTGGTCGACATACTGTGCGCTTTAATCCTAATTTATATAACGATGGTAAAGTGTGCCTCAGTGTGCTTAATACATGGCATGGACGACCAGAAGAAAAATGGAATGCACACACAAGTAGCTTTCTTCAGGTAATTGTTTCTATCAATCGTAATTCTTAATGAAATCAATTGTAACGTTTGTTACTAAATTGTATTCCCTTATTCTTAGGTTTTAGTATCAATACAGTCGCTTATTCTTGTATCTGAACCTTATTTTAACGAGCCTGGGTATGAAAGATCAAGAGGTACATCGAATGGGGCTCAATCTAGTCAAGAGTATAATGCGAATATTTGCCAAGCTACAGCTAAATGGGCAATGCTCGATCAAATTCGCAATCCAAGCCCTTGCTTCAAAGAGGTACAAATTTATTATATTATCCTATATTTCGCGCGCGTATGTTTATTTTTTTTTATTTTTTTTTTTTTATTAAAATATAAATAATATTATATTGAAATGATTTTGAATCTAATAATATTATTAATTCTCTTATTAATATATCAAAGGTTATACACACTCATTTTTGGATAAAAAGACACGAAATCGTGGCTCAATTAGAAGGTTGGATAAGGGATATGGAATTACGTGGATCGGATCGTCGATTTGGTCCTGCTATTTCCTTAAATGCTTTGGCCTTGAGGGTAAGTTATATATATTTAGTATATATTGATTCTTTGTAATTGAAATGTTTTCCATGACTATAACACAAATTAATATAAAATGTAACAAACAAAATATTAAGCTCTAAAGAAAAATTAACAATAAATGAAAAATACATTATAGAATATTAAAAAATATTTGTTTATTTGTTAACAGAGGCATTATAGGTTATTAAGAGAAGAGTTGAACAAACTGCCAACACCCGAAGGTTTAGAAGATTTGATCGAACCGCTTCCATCTCCGGGCTCACCTATTGAATTATCTGGGACTCCGGGTACACCCAGTACACCACCTTCGTCAGTAGGTCCTGCTACCACACTGACTACATCAATAAGTAATTCTACTATCGTCCCCATTAGCAACACCAGTGCCAGCAACCATGTACATCATGATATCGATACGGATGTTGAAATGGAGAAGATGGTTTCAAAAGTGTGTGAATAGCTAAAGGATGTTAATAGACATTGTTGGACATTTTGAAAAGTCTATTGTTTGTGTTATGGTGAAACAAATAACTTGACTGATCGAAATTGCGAAGATGTCTTGCTAAGTGAATTTGATTACTGGCAAATTCATTGACACTCGACAGTGATTTTACTTTGAGAGGTAATAAATAAATATCTTTTTGCGATTGTGAAAAGATGACAATGGCTAAAAAGAAAGAAAGAAAGAAAAAAAAAAATGATGACGATTAAAGGAAATTAGTGTTTGAAATAGGATTAAAAAAAAAAGAAGAAAAAAAATGATAAAAAAAAAAAAGATAAAAAAAGAAAAACCGTAGAAAGATGGGATGGATACAGAACGAGGGAAAGAGAATGAGGGAATGAACAAAATTGTATGAAAGAGCAACAGAGAGAAAGCGAGTGTGCGTGCGCGGGAGAACAAGAGAGAGAGAGAGAGAGAGAGAGAGAGAAAAAGAAAAAAGAGAGAGAGCGTAAACGAAAGTATGTTTGTGGTTGCTTGCATGCGAAATAGCGTAAAGAGAAAATGTAATGATCGAAAGTTGTGTGCGAGTGTAATAATAAAAAAAAAAAAAAAAGGAACTCTTATGTGTAGTAGATACTTTTTATGGCTGCTGCTATATTATATGTACTATGCATTCTACTACTTCATACTATTTGTAAGTACCACCTCTTACTCAAATATTTATTATATATGTTCCTCGTTTATGTAGCCGATATCATCATCCCTGCGTGCAATGCGATCGAAATGATGAAATAATAACATTTAGTAAAAGCAGAAAAACAAAAGACGACGACGACGACTTAGATAAAACTGGTGTAAAGTATTGAAAGATAATCTTCGCGCTTCGAGGAACGATCTGTAATACAATGAGTCATCCTAGGGATTAAAGAAAATTTGACATCTTCTAAATAAAATCACTATTTGTAATCGTATTAGCAAACTTAAAACACATAATAATTTCGTATGAAAATTGACATCGTATATATATAAAAGAATAATAATAAAAAAAAGAAAACAAACAATTACTTTGTTTCAAGTTGGTGGTCTCTAATTCGTCTCTACCTACAAGTTTTATTTTATTGTTGTTAATATTAAACACGAATATATATATATATATACATGCACATATGTATATACACATATGTGTACAGGAACAATTGTATCGCGAATTTAACGTTAAACGATTAATTATTACATTTGTATTATTGTGAGTAGAAACGATGTAAGAGACACGATAGAAATGTAGTGTTGAAATTTGTGTGCCTGACAGAACATTCTCATATCGAGGTTATATAATTTTATTGTATTCGTTCTTTTTTTTTTGTTTTTTTTTTTTTTTTTTTTTTTTTTGATATTCTTATTTTCCATTGACTGAAAAACTAGTTTAGTATAAAGCGTGTCTGTCATTTGAAGAGTTTTGGAAAATTTAACGAATATTTTCTTTATTAATTTAACAGTAGCAATTATAANTTATATAATTTTATTGTATTCGTTCTTTTTTTTTTTTTTTTTTTTTTTTTTTTTTTTTTTTTTTTTGTATTGTTCACTTTCTCTCAATTAAAAACTAGTTTAGTATAAAGCGTGTCTGTCATTTGAAGAGTTTTGGAAAATTTAACGAATATTTTCTTTATTAATTTAACAGTAGCAATTATAACGGCATTTTATCACGCGTTCGCGTTTTTAAAAAAAAAAAAAACATAATTATAGCGTGTAAAAAGAAAGGAATTTTTTTTTTTTGAGAATGTACTTTTTTTACATAATGTATTTTTCTTTTCTTTTTTTTTTTTCTTCTTTTTTTTTTTTCATTAAAATATATCTTAACCCTTATCGGACGTCAGTCACGTTTCCCCGTGACAATGGTATTTTGGCGTTGCCCTCATCTATCACATAAAAATAACAAACCGAAATATCTATATTGCATATAAACCAAAATCGGCTACAATCTAATGAAAATCGTATGAAAAACCTGATGACCAACAAGGGTTAAATATTAATGTGCAGCCAGGGAGACATTTCGGTCGTACTTATTTATTACGCCATTTTGTCTTCTATTCAAATGAATTACTTGAAATCCGACTTGTTTGTAATATATTGCATTTGATATACATACACACACAGCACATACAATACGTATATATATATATATATATAACTATACAATTGGATTATGCAGTAAAGAACAAATTTGATATCGTTTGCGTTATAATATAAAAAAGAAACATGCAAAAAGGATCGTAGATAATTATTTATAGTGCGTCCTATCACCATAAAAATAATTACACAATTAGCGGTATAAATTAAAAATTAAAAAAAAAAAAACAAAACAAAACAAAAAAAAAAAAGCATAGACCTGTCATTATGAAATATCAACGATCGTGTACAGTAAATAATATAAAATGCGCCATAATCATAACAGTATACACCATACGATTAAATGTTTGTAATTCTAAAATAACTGAGATGATGTTCCATTGTAATATTTAAGTCCTAAATGGATTCCTATGCAATAGATCGATTAATTAAAATATTAAATTAAAATGTATGCAACGAGGGGATGGGGGCGTGGGCGTGTCTCAATAGTTCTTTATAATAAACGATTATTACACATCATCGTAGAAAACAATTCCTATTGGCAACAACGTATATTTCATATTTATTATTGACGATAAATTATTTATATATGTGTTGTTTGATATATTTTTTTTTGTTTTTGTTTTCTTTTTGTTTTTGTTTTGTGCAATCAATCAATCGAACATTTTCTTTTGAAGTAACTGTTTCCTTATAAATTCTATAAATTAAAAACGTATCTATCGTGCTTGACATTAATAAAATTGAGAAGAAAAAAAGAAACGTAGAGTTGGCTATTTGAAAAAATAAAACAAAAAAAAAATGTGTTTATTAAAAAGAAAAACGCAAATTTTTCATTCGATAAGAAGAATGTTAACAAATTTTGATAAATTTTATTAATTATGATCTCATTTCTATTTCGAATGTATGAAAATGAAAGTGTAATTATATTTGAACATTTCAATTGGTTAAATTTTTTTTTTTTTCTAACAATTAGTCAAAGACTTCCTGTATAAAACATAATTTCCTAATAAATATATATATATGACGCGTATAGGGGTAAAAAGTGTAACATTCAAATTATTATTCGATTAATATATCAATTCGAATTAGGCGTCACCTGACGTTTAATATTGGAATTAACTTTAGCGACAGCGCCCCTGGCTATAGGCAACTCTCATACATGCGTGTAGGATAAGTTACGAACTATAACAATGTGATCTCTTACCCCTGATGATAGACTATGTTCTCTACGTATAGATACAGTCAATCTTTGTGCATAGAAGCTTAATTGATCATTAAACTCTATAATATCATATGCCCAGAATAATTAAAAAAAGGAAAACAAGAATACTTTTAGTAAATATAATTCGAATTAATAAGATTTTTCACACGATATATGATCGAATTGAATTTACCTTTCGTTGAAAAAAAAAAAAAAAATGTTTAAATGTTTTTAATCCTCTATTAAATATTAAATTTCAATTGAATTTTTATCTACAACTTGTTACATCGAGAAATTTATTAATATTATTTTTTTTATATAAATCATTTGTTATCCATTGAAGCTATGTACAAAGGATAAAGAAACAAAAGTCCAATCGATCGAAGAGAAAAACAAATTTAAATCAAATTATTTATAAATCTAAAGATTCTCGATTGGTTTGTAAGAAAATGAAATGTCAGAGATAAAAAAAAACAAAATTTTACGAACAAAAACAAAATGCAATTAATATTTTTCAATTTCATTTATTGATAGAAGATACGTAGAACAGAAAGGAAGAAGAAAAAATATCAATTTTAATATTAACGAAAGTTATAGCGCCGCTAGTGGTTTTCGCATGAAACATTCTGCTTATACGAAAGGGGATGGTTGTAAGGATGGTTAGTAGGGTGGAAAAAGAGGGTGTCTCTTTCGTAGGAGAAGGGAGGTTACGTTCAGTGCGCGTTCGACCGTTCTTCTCTCTACGACTTGTGTCATCGGTGAATGCGTGTTAAAAACGCTCGAAAAGGATAGGCGGGAACGAAGCGAGCTTCGAGTTACCTTTTTTTTTTTTTTTCGAAACATGATTTTAAACAATGAATTTAATTGATCAATCATTGTCGCGATATGATTGAAAGAAAGTAATCCGTGGTGATAATTGGAAGCAGTTGTCCAAGAATCATGAAACGAACGATGTCTCTTTTATTTTCACCCCTTTTGCTATTTTTCTTCCTCGTTACAGCAGTTCTCGTAGTCGGTGAGTTTTTATTTATGTGTACATATACATATATATTTATCTATATATATATAGAAGAGAGATATTATTTAATATATACTTCATTATATATTTATATTGGATTTCAAGTTGAGACGGGTTAAAATTTCGTAAGGTTGATCAAAGACGTATTCGATAACTTTGTTAACACTGTCAACGTCTATGTACCTTACTGTGTTCTATCTCTCTCTCTCTCTCTCTCTCTCTATCACATACACTCTCTCTTTGTCATATACCTATGGACAAGTAGCAGTTATTTGCGGAAATTGAATCGTAGACTAAGGTAATAGGAAGAAGCACAGATGTCACGGTCATTTAGGATATCTTAGGGTAAGTCGTCAATCGAGAGCTTACACGAATAATACACCTTAGTAATTTTTTTTTTTTTTTCATTCACGACAAGTTAAAGTCGAACGAACGACTTATATCGAATCGAATATATATTAATATTACTACTTATATCGATCTAAAAACGATTAAATGCATTTCATAAACCGATTCTCCGATTACGACGAATCACAGGGATGCTTTTACCTTTTAATGGATAAAGTCATTTTCTCTTTTCTTTTTCTTTTTTTTATTCATACTTCAATTATTGAGTTATCGATAATCGTATTGTCAGGAACAGTAGTTTACTGTCATATCAACTAATAGAAATTCGATAGTAACGTTTGAAAATTGCATTTAAATTCTGTTAGCTTTATTATTACTCCCCCTGATGCAATAATAGATCCTAAAAGGTTAATTATATTTTATTCTTTCATGCCTTATCGAATATTCGTAGTTGTTAATTTGTCAAGTATGAAACAAAAGAATAAATTTGCATTTCTTTTTTTTTTTTTTTTTTAATTCATTCGTAGTACTTGCCGAACGAATATAACTAACGAGGATGCAGCCAGCGAGAATCGGAAAACCATTGTTATATACCGTAGTAGTAGTAGTAGTAGTTGGGTTAAAGTGGGTCACAAATAATGAGGTCCGCATAATGGACGTCGAGCTTTGTTTCAAGACGAGGAACGACGAAAAAATGAGAAGTAAAATAAAAATAGTAAGTTCTAATGAAAGAAGAAAATATTATTTTTGTATTATAAACAAAATCACATGACACGAGTTTCGTTGTTAAAATTAGCATGTGTTTTCTCTCTCTCTCTTTCTCTCTTTCTCTTTCTCCATATGTATATAATCAAAAGTTCGTATGTTTATTGTATAATGAAATAGTTTCGGTAAAATTTACTTGGAAAATATTAATTAAAAAAAAAAAAAAAAAATAAATGCGAACGAATATTAACCCCTATGAATAAATTTACTTAATGTATGTATATTTTTGTTCTTATTCTATTTTTTTTTTTTTATTTTCGTTTGATTCGAGTATTGAATTTAAAAATATCAATATTAGATAAGGAGAATAAGATGAAAGCAAATAGAAAGAATCCGGAAAAGAGAGATAGAGAGAGATAGAGAGAGACTGACAGGAGTGAATAGGAGAAAGTAGAAAGATGAAATGAAAGAGTTTGTTTCAAGGACCACGTCAACCCACTCGACTCTTTCAGAGGTCATGAGATCGATATTAAGCCACTGCCCATAAATACTGAGGGTTCCTTTACTAAAGCAGGCCAACTACGATGTTTTCTTTTATATTCGAATCTGACCCAATTTCTGTATTTTATTTTTTAGGAGGAGGGTTTTTTAAAGCTAAAAAATTCTACGAAAAGTAACATCGGATTTAAATTTGTCGTATTTTTGATTGAATCGTTTCTACGTATTTTTCTTTCCTATTTTTGATCAGTTCTTTTTGATGTGAAAACTTCTTTAGAATCGAGGTGATTTGAAAATCGTGAAACGGAAGAACGTGAAACCGATGAAACAAAAATAATTAATTAATTAATTAAATTCTATATATAAAAATTCATTGTCACAATATGTTTGTCCACTAATAATTTCAAAACTACACAACTTATTTTAATGAAAATTAATTTTATTTCACGTGATTTTATCCAACTTAGAACATAGCACAATTTTCATCGCGATATTATTGTTTTATTTTATTATTTTTTATTACTAATTTAAAGATATTTATTTAGAGGTTATCTAGGTTCTGTAAGGTTCTTTTAATAGATGGCGCTGTATTACAATTCAATTATTTCGAAGCTTGGTTTTCTTGGAAGGTTTCACTTCTACCGTGTGTGATCTGCACACATTTGTTTGTTGTTGTTGTTGTTGTTGTTGTTGTTGTTGTTGACATTTATCGATAAGAAAATTAGGAAAATATTAAATTATCATAATAAGTCATAAATCAAAAAAAAAAAAAAAAAAACAATTTAACAAACGTCTGTCTATTTGTCCGTAACATTGTCAAGTAACGTGTACAAAAGTAGAAAAAAAAAAAAAACAACCAGAATTGCTAAGAGAAAAATAAGTATATTATTAAGCATGAGAACGAAACCCTACGATGTTGTGTGTTCACTATTCAATGCGTGGGTATAGACGTTTTATTTTTCTTAATAGTCAAGTATAGTTACAAAGAAAAGTAGTATCTACTAATATAATACTGCTACTGCTAATGTAAAAATATCTAGATATTTTTTTCCTTTGATCACGTACATTAAGAGAAAGCGATGAGTTTTCTAAAGATAAAAGAAATACCGATACACTATGAAAGTAACCACCTTCTTGTAGTACGTGTAACATCTGTTGGAAAAGATCCAAGTTTTTGTTGGAAAGAATAATACTGTCGTTTGGTTTTTCTTTTTTTTTTCTTTTTTTTAAAGTTCATTTTTATTCATCAGCAAAATATTTTTCATCTATTTAATCATATTTTATTTATTATATTGAATCGATTAATAAATATAATTATATATATATATATAAAATAATTCCAAATGATTCTATGTTTGGAAAAATTACAAATTCTGATTATAAAATATCATATATATATATATATATAAATAAAAATTGTTTATTATCTTTAATATATGAAAAAGTTGTATATAGGAATGATATCTCAAGCTTTTCGTATACAGAATTTTTACAGTAAGATCCATTCTTTGTTTATTGACAATATCAAAGTTCATAATATTTGATCGTGACAAAACAGAACAAACCATTTGATATTTGTAAACTTGAATGAATTTATACAAATTTTCTTTGAATTAGCAAACGAACATATAACTTTTCAATAAACTTGATAACAATACAGCTCTTATTTATGAATCAAAGCAATTGTTAAAAAAAAAAAAAATATATTAATAATTAAGAATAATGATGAAAGAAAATTAACATTTATTTAAAAATAACACGCGTTTTATTGTAATTAACTTTTAACACACGATGAGAATTATTTATGAATCAACACAATAAAATACATCATGTTGTTTCTAATGGGCTTTAAGAAAAACGTGAACTTGTAGTTTCAAAGCAATTAGGGATCAAAGGATATGAGTCTTGTCAGTTTTGTTTGAAAAAAGAGAGAGAGAGATAGAGAGGAATAAAGAAACGTGATGGTGAGTCTAGGAACGAGGTGAGGAGGACTTCGACATAGGTGGAAAAGCGTTGTTATCGATCGAGTTGATAAGCAAGTCATGTACATATATCGCGAGTGAGTACTTGGACCTGGCTCACTGACATGAGTTAAAATAGATACGTTTAACGTGAAAGACCGAAATTGGAGAATGTCAAGATTCAAGTGTATGTGAAATTTCTACAGAAAACAAATATGTCTGATGATAAATCGACATATTTGAGTAATATTCTTATTCATTAATATTTTGGACATGTATCAAACGACCATATCTTCACATTCACCAATTTTGATCTTTCATTAATTATTATGATATATCTAATATATATTATAATCTATTATCTATTATAAATCTATTATATATTAAAATTGATTAAATGCAATATGTAGAATTGTAAATTTTATCATTAGAAAGATGAGATAATAGATAAAACATCGAAGCTCTCGGTTATATGCTAATATTCACGGTGAACATCGATAAAAGAGATAAAAAAAAAAAAAGATTCCTTTGAAAAGTACGACGATAAAGTGGCAGATATAATTGGAAATAAAGAGAGAGAGAGAGAGAGAGAGAGAGAGAGAGAGTAAGTGGCCAAGATTTTGTTAAGAACGAATAATAAATTAATGAGAAATCAAATTGCTAAGAATAGAGAAAGAGATTGGAAAGAAGGGAACGTATGTACGTGATAGAAACTAATTTTCCTTATCTTATTTTTTTTTTTTTTTTTTTTAATTTGATTAACATCGCTCGAACGCTCTTGAAATCTTTTTATCGAAAAAAAAAAAAGAAAAAAAGAAAAGTCTCGCATAATTTTCATTCTCACGATCGATTCCGTTTCTATCTCCGCTTTTAATCTTCGTAAAACGTCGTAGTAATCTCTCAAAGTAAATGGATTTCTATTATCATCTTCGATTAATTGCTCTTCTTCTTCTTCTTCTTCTTCTTTTTCTTTTTTTTTTTTCTAACTTTTTAATTATACCACGTATTTTTTCTAGACGATATTATTACAGATAAAGAGAAAGAGAGAGAAAGAGAGTGAGACTGAAATACGAGAATAAAAATAATTTCTCCTTTTAAAATTGTTGAGATACCAAATTCCAATCTAATTGACTGACAATAGAGAGAGAGAGAGAGAGAGAGAGAGAGAGAGAGGGAGGGAGGGAGGGAGAGAAAGGTTCTCATATTTCAAATAGTTTGTCTCCTTTTATATTATACTAGGGATGCCCCGTCACCCGTTGCTGTGGCTCACAATCAGTCCTATACACACGTCTTTAAGTCAACGAATTACCTTATACCGCCATCTGTTTAGAATCTTATCGAACTAACGGAGATAATCATGATTCTTTGTTTAATAAACAAATAATTCACAATAAAATTGAGATATAAAGTATCCTATCTTTCAAATTGGATGAAACTTCACACAGTGTGCAAAATTTTATTGAAAACGGTTCAGTAGTTTAGGAATCCATTGCGGACAAACAACGTGACACGTAATTTATATATATTAAGAAGAAGAAGAAGATTGTTCCAAGAAATATCTCACATTTTCTTAATAAGTTTTTTCGTGTATTACATTTTTTTAAATGTTATTTTATTGATAATGAGTTATATAAAATTCATACTGTTAAAAAAAAAAAGTAATACAGTAAAATGGATCTCGTGTATAACTAAAATTAAAATAACATATATATATATATATATATGCATGTATCAAAAAATGTACTATATTACAAGATAAAAAAAAAAACATTTGGAATAATTTAATCTATGTCTCAATATTTTCATTAACATTAAAAGTAAACTTTAAATAATCGTTTCTTTCGTTTTCTTTTTCTTTTCTTTTTCTTTTTCTTTTTCTTTTTCTTTTTCTTTTTTTTTGTATCGATTGAGAAAGCTCGGAAAAAGCGACGATGTTCGTCGAGCGGGATCGCCTACGTTCTATTATTGATCGACATTTTCTACTATACAGAGAATAATCTTTCCTTAAAATTAAATTATATTATATATTGTGCTTGTGATGATACGTATTGAAATAAAAAATAATATTATATATTTGTTTTCCTGTGTTCTTAATAGTCAACGCCAAAACCGAATTACATTCTAACGTGGATAATACCTCGGTGAGTTAATTTATTAATAATATCGTTACAACGTTTCTTAAAACCATAATTAATCATGTCGGTTAATTTTTATTCAGCAAAATATATGATACAATTATTTTTCTTGGATAACATTTAAATCTAAAGAATAGATTTATTCGTCAATTAATATCATTATTAACCAATCATATCGCAATTTGAGAAACGTTGTATTGGTGAAAACAAAAAGATAGATTAGTATTACAATTTTGTTTGGTTTTTTTTTTTTTTTTAATCGAAATGTTTGTTAGATTATAATTACGCATAAAACTGGTGAGATTAATTCGACGAACGATTCGTTGAAACACGTGAACGTTTTTGAGGAAGAGGAAGAAGAGGAGGAGGAGGAGGAGGAGGAGGAAGAGGAGGAGGGGGAAGAGGAAAATGACGAAGATGAGGAAGATGATAACAGAGATGAAGAAGGAAACGTACAGAGAAATGAAAAATATGTTTCGAAAGAGAACGAGCAGGTGGAGGAGGAGGAGGAGGAAGATGGTAAAGAAGAATACGAGGGTGAGGAAAGAAACGAATACGAGGATGAATTAAAGGCTTTGGCAGAGTCCCACGAGGCAATGTCGAAAGATGAAACGAAAGATGAAACTAGAGATGATATTGTTCAATCTAAAACGAATAATTCGTCTGCTGGGAAAAATTTTGAATCACATGAAAATGTTCTTGAAAATAAATCTGACGAAGATGTTGCTTTCAACGAAGCTATCACTGATGAATTACCAAAGAAACACGAAGATAAAGAGGTTGGTTAATTTGTTTGAACAATAACAATAATAATATACTAACATTATCGTATGGATAATACAATTTTATTTCGAATTTTATTTAATTTTTCATATTTTATTTTATTGAAGTGAAAAGTTCTTTAGAATGGGTGTGATTTGAAAAAATGAAACGCGGTGATGTAGTGGGAAAACGAAATCGGAATGTAGGGGGGAAAGGAAACGGACGATGTAGTGGGAGAAAGAATTCAATTTTTATTATTATTTATAAAAATATTTGATTGGCAAACATTTTTTAAAGTGTTTTATTATTTACTTTCTTTATAATTATTATTGAAAATGCGCGCCTGTATGAATGCAACCCTCCAGACACACTTTGAAAATGTTGTTTACGAGCGTCATCTGTCGGGTAGAAATTGTTTTTTCTGCCCGAAAGATAGGCAACCCATAATACATGCGTGTATGAACAGTTTTAACTGCAAAAAAATTCCGTCCCATTAGATGGCGCTCGCAAGCAACATTTCCAAAGTGTGTCTGGAGAGTTGCATACGAACAGGCGCGCATTTTTATAATAAAATTAATAATTAAATAAATAACAACAAATTAAAACTACAAATAATATTATAGAATAAATTATCCTCGAAATTTGTTCATTTGAAGATTTCACTTCTAATTTGTGTGATATGCACACATGTTTTATTTTTTTATTTTTATTATTATTATCTATTTAATTATCTAGTTTATTCTTTATTAATTTTATCATTTTTATCTTTCTTGTTAAATAATAATATATCGTAGCCCTTCTACTTAAAGTTGATGATAAATTGTATATCATTGCTGCTACGTAATACTTCTTTCGTTATTTTTTCTTTTTTAGGTAGCAGATTTAATAAAATATAAAAAAGAGAAGAGCTTGAGGCAACTAGAGGAAGAAAAAGATATTAAAGAAAAAAGGAAAAAGCGTGTACCCACCGTGAAAAAAGAATTGAGTACACAAAAAGAAATCATTCTACCTGGTAACGAGACTCAAGTTCCAAAAAGTCTTGTACCATCCGAAGAAACTTTTAATGATTTGAACGAGGAAACTGATCCTGTAAAAAGAGAAGATCCTGGAAGAAATGAGGTGGGAAATAAAGTTTCATTTTTTCGAGTATTATAATTTGACGCACTCAAATGCAATTGTCCTACGATTCATTAAAACTGTAATTCGTGATTTTTTTTTTTAAATTACTTCAATATCATTAAATACTTCATTATTATTTTAATAGTCATTTTACTTATCACACAAATTTTGCAATTACAATTTTTTTCAATTAGTTAATAATAAAGCTTAATTTATAAAAATATATAAAAACTAAATTTAATAATTCATATATTGAAAAAAATAAATACATTGTACAGATTGAAATTTATTTTTCAGTTTTTTATAAAAATAAAAATTAGTAAGATTCATGATTTAAGGATTTACGAATTTTGAAAAATTTGAAAACTGCTATGTTAGCTTATTTATTTATGAAACTTTGTTTAAAATATTTTATTAAAAAACTTGTCTTTTGTTTTTTTTTTTTTATATTGAAAAATTGATATCGGCTGATGCTATTATTAATGAAAAAATTCTTGTTTATTCGTTAAAAGCGAGCAAAGGATAAAAGAACGTCACCCATCAAGGACCTCGATAAAAATGACATACGTGTCAATATGTCCGACGATATTGAAGAATTGTTTAATAAATGGTTTGAAAATTTAATGAAAAAAATCAAAAAATATAAATTATTACGAACCGTTACAAAAGATAAAGAAAAATTGCACGAAACAAAGGTAAGATTCGTTAAGTGACATTTTCTACTCGTTCTTCGAATAAAATTCCATCAATTGAGATTTTTTTTATTAATCAAATATTATTTATCAATAGGATCAGGAAGAGAAAATAGGTAAATTTTTGTTAAAACTTGATGCAGATTTACCCGAACTTTTGGAACAATATGAAAAAAAACAAAATCTCATATGTAAGTCAAATGAATATAATATAAATAATAATCAATTGAATTTATTTTTACGTTAACCTTCAATAAAATCAAAATGTCTATAGCAAATAAATTACAACAATTCGTTTCAATTATTTTCTATAACAATTTATATATAAAACTTTTTTACTTGACACTTTAAACAAATGGGGAATTAATAATGATAATTATCACTCATAAACAATTATATATTGGGATCTCTGGCAGGGGCGTGGCTTACCCTAGCGGCAAAAATATGAACTAGAGACTGGATGATGCTGTGCATTACTTGTACAATCAAAATAAAGAACAACGTGTATAACATTATTATTTATATTTTATTTATTTATTATTTATTATTTATATTATTATTATCAAAATATGTTGGTGCAATCAAAATTTTGTTGGTGGTGAAAGTGTATTAAAATGTTGGACATGTGATTAAGTGTGGGCAAGTACCAAGTGATGATTGTAATATTATAAATATTTTAGCTTTTTGTTTACAATTCCTCCTTACTGCTCTAGTTCTGAATTTAGCCACCAGATAGCGTATTCAAGTGCTAGAGATCCCAATAGACGACTTTTATTTGATAGATTTAAAAAAAAAAGAAAAAATGATGTTAACCAATTTTAGTGAACGACGTTCCATATATGCATTACCTAAGGAATATTTATAATATCGAAAAAAGAAATGACGATGGATTATTAACTACATTTGCTACGATTGACGAGGTATCACAGGATGATTCGCAAAAGGAACGTAAGAAAACTAAGAAAAAGAAAAAGAAGAAGAAGAAGAAGAAGAAGATGAAGAAGAAGAAAAAGTTACAAGATCATGAATCTACTACAACAACCATAACTACAACAACTACGGATATAGTAACACCACCACCATCGTCAATGATAACATCTCATCCAACAATGACATCAATTAAATGGCAATTATTATCGGACAAATTATCTGGACCAACCTGGCAAGATAAAATTCGGCCTGAATCAAACGACGACATAGCAAAGATTCGTTATTCAGCCAATTCAAAACCAAGAACGATTAATGAACGACGATTTATCGATGAACCGAGTAATTTAAAGGAATTCAATATGGATAGACGAAAATCTTTGTTATCTTTGCAAAAGGGACATAAATTATCGGTCCAACCGAATTATTATCCGTTAGATAAAAACAATCTTAATCGTAATGGATTCGACCCGCAAGTGGATCATTTAAGAGATTACGAAAAACCCGAACGAGTTCTTCAATCTTTTAGATTCGGTCCGATGATATTACCATCCCGTGATTTTATTCAGGATAAAGGTCAGGAGGATTATCAGGACGATGATAATGGACGATTGGAGGAAGAGTTTGCCCACGTTAGAGATAACAAATCGCCTAATCAAAAATTTCCAATTAGTAGAAGTTGGCCAGATGTATCTTCGAAGTATAATAATCTTCCTTGGAAAGTGAACGGATGGGATGGACGAGATGAACATACTATGCCATCTCGTTTACCTAACGAATGGCCTTGGAGACAATCCCAATACGATAATAATTATTGGTCAACTCGTGGTAGGACTTGGCCAACGATTAGAAATAACATTTGGAGTCCGTTGGACAATGACAATGACGAGGAAGATCCCGAATCGGATTTTGGTTCGGATAATCGAATCGATCGTAATTGGCGTGACTGGAGAGAATCGCAGGGACGAAGACAAAGACAACAGGAGAGGGAACGTGACGAATATGACGATGGACGTTTCTCGTATCCCTTGGAATTAGATGGGCCTAATGTTTGGTCAGGTTCGCAAGTTAATTCTCCTTTTCAAGTTAAACCCCCTTGGTCACAAACGGAAAGTAGTCAACTATTAAAAACTGGCGATAATGTCGAACGAAAGACTATAACAACACCATGGGATGATACTAAAATCAGACCTTATCCCGAAACACCTAAATCAACTACTAAAATGGCCAGACAATATGGTAAAAGTCAAGTTTCTTTACCGAAGATCAGTATGACTACTTGGAACAGTTTGACATCAGATCCGGCAACTTGGCCTTACAAATCTTCGGATACAAAACCATGGCCGAAAGACGAGAACGGTAAATCGTACAATCCTAACGCGGATTTGGTTAAAAAGTTAGGTTTAGATAAGAATGACGAAAAGACTTATGAAGAAATGCCTAACGATCAATGGAACGTCTTGCAAACCGATCGAGAAAGAAATTCGTCGAAGCAAGAAAATGAATCGATGAAAAATTACAAATTAACAAAGGATATATTAGATTATGGTAATTACAATGTTAAATCAAAGAATACGATGGATTGGACAAAATCTAATACCGACGACAATCGTCGATTCGAATCTTTAATTGATGATGTTTACAGTTGGTATCGCGGGAACAAAGAAAAACCAGTATGGTCTAGAAAATATGCTTTCAATTCTAATTTACCAAAAATACAATCGATCGATTCTTGGGTCATGCCTGTTGATAAATCAACATCGATGTCCAATCGATTCGAGCAACATGAAAATGCACCCACAATCAACGAGAATCCTATCAAAACTACGATGCAACGTTGGTTTGATAAAAATGATAATAACAATATGGTTTCAAATTATGGAAAACATATCAACGAAGTTGAGTCTTGGTCTCAAAGACCTAAAAACATAAATCCTTGGAACAATGAACGCGATAATTTATTAATGCAAGATGAATTTAATCCTTCTGATCGTTGGTCTCCGACCTTGAATAAAGTTAATTATTGGCCGTCCAAATTGGCAAACGATTATTCGAACAAAGAGAATTATGTTTTACGAGATCGTAAAAGTAATTTTGACAAGGGTCAACCTGAAAACGTCGATTTAGGAATAAACAATCATAAAATAATTTCTAACGAATCTATTTCGAAAGTTAATGAAACGAACATCAAAGCTGATCATTCGAAGAAGACCTTACCGATATATAAATTGAACAATTGGAATAACACTTATGAAAGATCCAATTCGTGGCCTTCGAAATGGAAACAATTTAGTTATCATAGGGTAACCACTCTACCGATTATGAAATCAGGCATGGCATCTAACTTTTCGACAAATTTATCGAAAAATGCTTTTGTTGCTGTCTCGGCTGTTGCATCGGGAAAACATATGATATCGAAGAACGATGATAACCTTAACGAAACTCATAACAATCGGAACGATATTTTGGAAAAACAATTGGAAGATCTAAGGCAACAGAATTTGTTGAATTTCAAATCAAATGCTATCGAGGTGAGAATTATATTTTATAAAAATATATATATATATATTAACGTTATATTTATTTATTTGTTTCGTTCTTTTTATATTTTGACAAGGAACCTATTCGATCACCAAATCCTGTGGAAAAATCAATTATCGGATCGACGATCGAACCAACGATCAAAATTATCAACAATTCAACGTCCATGATAGTACACCGTCCGGATGAAGGAATAGAAGAGGAAGAGCTTCCGAAATATGCGAATAAATAATACAAAATGCATTATAAATAATCTAACAATATAGAAACCCCGAAGAAAAAAACAAATTATCTTTCAGTTCGTCAAAATTGTAATCCGTATAGACGAAGAAGCTCTTAATTAGATTCTCAAATAGATTTCAATGAGATTACTACTTAAAATGAAGAAAAAAAGAAAAAAGAAAAAAACAAAATCTCGAACATTAAAAAAAAGGTTCAACATTTCTTCACGTACTTTTGTGTTTAAATTTGTAATGGTTATTTATCGTATCGTCTTATAGCATATTTTATAATGATAATTATGACAATGGTTTTAAGAAAAAAAAAAAAAAAAAAAAACATTGATTTTATGATGTATTTATTCATTACAATTGTTTTATAATATTATCAAATAAATTGTAAAATCAATTTTCTTTATCTTTCAACTTGGTGTCATAAATTACCAAGATACACACACAATTATCTAATTTTTGTAATAATTTAATTATATAAATTATTTCTATGAATTTTTTTTAGGAGGTTAAAAATAAATATTAATTATCTATTTTTTTTTTATTACGATCGATAAATACCACCAATTAGTTCGTGACAAATGATAATATGGGCAAACAAATTACAGGGTTTTTGGCATAATACTCGTTGAAAAGAAAAAAAAAAAACAAACATTTATGCGATCGGAATAAATTCCATTGATTTTTTTTTTCTTCTTTTTTTTTTTTATCATTCGATTCAATACGAAATTTTGAATTAATTTCTCATATTTCTTTCTTTTTATATTTGACTCGATTAATCATCACAGTTCGAGAGTTGAATGGCAAAAAAAGTGCAACACTTTTCTAAAAGCTGATCGTTAGCGATTAACAAGGGGGGGCGGCTTCAAAGTTGTGAAAAAATTATGTACCTATGTCGCAACAGTTTTCTAAAATCTCAAAATTGATTTCTGAATAGTGAATTACCTAAAAAATGATCTAGATACCGTCAGTCTTTAAAATATCGTAACAGGACGCGTCAGCAGTGCGTCAAAGTCATTAAAAAAAGTATGGTTGATAATACTGTTTTCTAAAATGTTAAATTTGGTCTACAAATTGTTACTAATAGGAAAAATCAAAAAAATATAGTAAGCCCGAATTTTTATTGAACATACGCCGTCAGCAGTCGATAGAACAGCGCAGAACATACTTTTTGTATGACTTTGACGCGCTGCTGACACATCCCGTTACGATATTTTCAAGACTTACGGTATCTACATCATTTTTTAGTTAATTCAGTATTCAAAAATGAATTTTGAGATTTTAGAAAACTGTTGCGACATAGGTACATAGTTTTTTTCACAAATTTGAAGCCGCCCCCCCTTGTTAATGGCTAACGAAACTGGCTGACTGACGACAGGCTATTGCTATACACCATAAATATTATATAATATCGAAATGACAGGTTTTAGAAAACTGTTGCATTTTTTTGCCAATCAGATCTCTTTGACTATCATTGTAAAATTTCGTAAATTCAACGATTAACGGTACTATTATATTCGTCATTTTCATTTATCAATTTTTACCAACAAATGAAATCAAAGATATCGATTTTAACGATAATGACATTACAATAATTATTACAATTAATATCTTTAAACGTGAAATGAATGATTACAATAATTTATTCAAATGATTTTCAAGCGTAAGAAAAAGAAAATGATTTATCGAGAAAAGCGATGTGTATATACGTATACATACATAAATACATACATACAAACATAAATACATATAATATAAAGAGAAGAAAGATACGAAATAAAAAAATGATAACAAAATTAAAAAAAAAAAAAAAAAGGAAAGAAAAATGAAAAGTGTTGAGATTGATTGTTTGATCAAAATAATAGTTGTACGCACAACGTATAGGTACCTACCTACCTACCTACTTACGTATACATATACATATACTATATAAATATAATATATGTTATGTATATATTTTATTGTTAGAAAAAATTGACGAACTCTTCTAGTTGTGCAAAATTTATGTTAATCCTTTATTAATTATTTTAACGATTTTAAAATAACATATCAATTTTTAATTATATTTCAAATTGTTTCTTTATATATATATATATTTAATTTTTATTATTATATCAATATTATAATAATGCGTTTATTATTTAATAATTAATTATCACAGTAAATTTACTATATTTGCAAATTGTTTATTAATTATTTATTTGTATTTATATATATATATATATATATATATATATATANATTCATTCGGATATGGGGAGAAGAAAAAGATAAGATAAACTTAAAGATTAACGTATTATTTATTTGTATTTATATATATATATATATATATATATATATATATATATACAGTACAATTTTACTAATCCGGCATTATTCAAAACCAGAGGGTGCCGGATTATTGGAATGTTCGGATTACTGGATTATAGAGAAAAAAAGTCAATAAGTTTTGAGGTTAGATTGCTAGACAACGACACGGCGACGGAGTCCATAGGCGTAGAGTGGTGAGGGTGGCTCGGGCAGGGGGGTGCCGGATTACTGGACGTATCGATCTATTGAAGTGCCGGATTAGTGAAATTATACTGTATATATATAAAACAGATTTGTTTAAAGGTATATATAAGTTAAAAATAAATATTCTCACAGACTTTCAAAACTTAAGCTTGACCAATTAAAAACGTCTACGATCTTAAACATTTGTCTTAAATAAAAGATCGTAATTTGATCAATCTTCTTAACCCCTTAAGCAGCACGCTTGAGTTAACTCGAACGGCGTATTATTTTATATCTCTATGATTTTTGTACACTTAAATATAATAGAAAATGGAAAATAAGTATGTGAAAGCAAAGAAAAAGAATCGTTTTGTTTTCTTTTTTTTTCGAAATAGTCATTCGAAAAGAAAGATTATAAAAGTTGACGTACGTATAACATTGCAATATTCGGCTCTTCTCTGTAAATGTGGAACAAAATCCAAAATTAATATAAAAATATTCATTATTTCTGTATTTTTTCATTTTTTTTTTTTTGGTCAAAACAATGTTCTAAACTATGTCTTTATGCAAAAAAAGAAAATGATTTTTTTTTTGTCGTTTTTTTTTTCAAAATCATTGAAGCTTAAGGGGTTAATCCTCGAATGATCTATATCTCCCTCTCTCTCTCTCTCTCTCTCGGAATCTCTCCCTCTTTCTCCCATTTCACGTT
Source organism: Polistes dominula (assembly GCF_001465965.1). The sequence continues at coordinate 1,199,839 of NW_015148979.1, read as the reverse complement.
ACCTTAATATGTAATATTTTTGTTTGTAGGAACTTCTATACCAAATCTGTACTTAAAATTAATTCAAGGAAACGAACATGAGAATAAATGTCATTCGTTGTATATCTTCATTGTACTTTGTTTTTTAAAACTTGGTATTTATCCATTACCTAATATATCCTACTGCCATAATATAAAACGAATAAAAGAAGTTTTAACAATAGTGTGAAGAATGAATAACAAAAACAAGTAACAATAAAAAAAGAATAATTATAAGTTAAAAAACAAAAGCAAAAACAAAATGTGATAAAAGTGGAACGATATGACAGAGGTTTTATTTTAACCCCTTGCACTCCAATGTCTCAACGTATGAAACTTTAAAGTGATTACGGTGAATTGAGTTATTTCAGTACACTTTCTTAAGATATGCATGTTTCCCTGATGTTTTCTCTTAAAATAGCACAAGACAACGAATCAAAATCTAGTAAAATAACAAAGATATATAAAAACAAATGTCAACAGGTTTTGTGTTCTAAGAGAATGCGAGACGTGGTGCTCACGACAGTTCGAGAACTTCTTGACGAAACTTGAGATGAGCGATAAGAAGAATTTGTAGAAGAAAGGTTTTATATAGGAGCATATATCTCGCATTTTATAGTGAGATTTATAATGTACAAAGAAATATTATCAAATAGTATCACACATTTCAAATACAATGGAACGCGCTCGCTTTTTTTTTTTTCAATTGCAACGCTATTACACATATACATTTTCTTGGTAAATAAGTTTTTTTGATAAAAATTTTTTAGGTCAATATATTCTTTGATGTCTACAGATTAATATAAGTCCAATATCATTAGAATCCGTTACTTGGTTCCAAAGTTATACTAAATAATACGACACGGTCTGTAAATGTGCCATTTCTGTCGCAAAGTCGTGCGGAGTGCAAAGGATTAAAATACATAAACGCGTTTAGATAAAAATAAATATAATATAAAAGTGAAAGTTTTCTTTTGTTATCTCAAACGATAACAATCTTGATAAATATCAAACGAATAAAAATTAAATGTCGAGTTTATCGTTAATCGTAACTGAATATGTAATAACCTATGATCTAATTTGTTATTTTCATGACACTTAAATTAATACAATAATTGTTTAGATTCGTTTACGATTTATTTATTGAAAGATTTTTCATTAATTCATGAGAATGTAATTTAAATATACAAACAAACTCTTATGTAACGTGATTAATATAATACATTACGTGATTTATTAAATCGCGTTATACAAGAAATCGTATTATACAAGAATTTATTTTGTATGATACGAATAATATAAATAACATTTTAAAAATAACTTTTCAATTTTATTGTCCTATTTTAAAATAATAAAATAATTACGTAAAAAAAGCACATATAACTTTTTTTTTTTTTTTTATTAATTCTATTTGAATTTATTTCAATAACAATTATTAATTAAATAAATATAAGTAATGTGTTTAGATTTTACTAAAATAGTAAGAACTCTCGTAAGGTAAAAAGTGTAGTATAATTATAAAAAAAAATGATATTATTAAGAAAATAAAATGAATAATTTTCTAATAACGTATATAATAAATTATGTTAAAAACAAAAGTAAAAGTTAGGTTAAAAGATAATCATTAAAAAAAAAAAACCTCGACACATCGAATATTCGTTATCTCATTTAATGATAAGCCACAATTTACATTCATTGATCTTGATGAGATATCCTATAAATATAAAAACTTTAATCGACATTAATTTATTCTCTCTCACGTACTGGTATCAATTGTCGTACGATTGTCATTACAAAATGATTGGTGTCAAACTTTTCATGATCGTTATTTTAATGGTTATATCCGTCGAAGAAATTTATGGTCATGGTATGTTAATGGAACCCGTTAATAGAAGCAGTGCTTGGAGAAAAGGATTTAAAGTTCCAAAGAATTATGACGATGATGGAAATTTCTGTGGTGGTTTGGAGGTGAGTACTTTTTAATGTATCACATCCTTTAGTGATTTTACATTCGAACCTTTTTCAAAGATCAAAGTTTATTCATCAATCATGTGATCAATGGTATGATATTTTACAGGTACAAATAAAGAATGGTGGTAAATGCGGACTTTGTGGGGATGATTATGCTATTAAACGACCCAGACCTAACGAAAATACTGGAATTTATGGCACTGGTACAATCGTCAAAAAGTAAGTCAAATTAATTATACGTCGATGTTAACATTATAAATTATCTATAAGATTATTATTAAACGTCAAATTGATTATTTTCCATTTATTTTTTATACATTGACTTATTTAATCATTATCAATAATTTTGATGTTATATACAATACGAGGGGTGCCCCGTCACACGTTGCTGTGGCTCACAATTAGTCCGATACACACGTCTTTAAGTCAACGAATTACCTTATACCGCCATCTGTTTAGAATCATATCGAACTAACAGAGATAATCATGACTCTTTCTTTAATAAACAAATAATTCACAATAAAATTGAGATATAAACTATCCTATCTTTCAAATTGGATGAAACTGCACAGAGTGTGCAAAATTTGATTAAAATCGGTTCAGTAGTTTAGGAGTCTATTGCGAACAAACAATGTGACAAGTAATTTATATATATATATTAAGATTTAAATACATTCGACGTATTACATATTGATGCACACGTTTTTTTTTTTACAAGAGTATAATAATTATATAAAAATATAATAACATTCAAACAAAAGTTCGTAGATTAATATTAATATTAATTAAGTATAATTATCTAATATCGATTTTTTTCTTCTCCGATGGCAGATATCAAAAAGGTCAAAAAATTGAAGCGGTAGTTCGTATCACTGCTAATCATTGGGGTCACTTCAAATTTCAAATATGTCCACTCTCGAAACCAAAAGAATTGGAAACCGAAGAGTGTTTTGAACGATATCCCTTAAAATTAGAAGATGGATCTGACAGATACGTGCTTAAAAGTCATGCTGCTAAAGATTATAAAATGACCTTGATTTTGCCAGAAAATCTTACCTGCGAACATTGTGTTTTGAGATGGGAATACGTTGCTGCTAACAATTGGGGTGTTTGCGAAGATGGTTCTGAAAAAATGGGATGTGGCCCTCAAGAAACATTTAAAACTTGTTCCGACATTACCATCTCGTAATATGCATTTTAATTTTTGTTAAATATTTAATAATAAATTTATCAATTTATTTGATTATATTTTCCTTTTCCTTTTTTTTCTTTTGTTTTTTGTTTTTTGTTTGCTTCACTCCCAAATTCTTCTGTCACATTTCAAAATAAATGATAACAAGTAATATACATGTAATCAGATAATTTAACGTGACAAATATCGATAAGATTAATATTGATTTTTCTCGATTAAATTGTCAACATCTCGAACTATTATTAGAAAAAAAATTTGACATTATTTTATCGTTCGACGTTCGATAAACGTTCGATTAGATTTGTATTCTTTTATTCCATTGCATTTGTTAATAAATAATCAACAGTAACAATAATCGTTGATTTTTTTACTATCAACATAAGATGAGAAGAAACAAAATATCATCTGTAACATAAACCATTTCAGATCATACGTAGATTACAAATTGTAATAATTAAGCGATTTGTTTAAATTCATTTTCAATGGAAAAATTTGACATTTTTGTTTGTTTTGTTTTTTGTCCTTTTTCCCCCCACAATTTCAGTTTATCTATTAATTATCTTACGTTAGACGAAAATTCATGCGTTTAATCATCCATTTGTTATTTTTATCAATTATTTTAGATGACACTTGTCTTATCGGTTTATAATAAATATATAAAGCAATCGCGATGAGATATTTCTAATTGTATCAAATATTATTCGTCATTAGTGTAGTTAGTATATCACGTAGGAATATTCGAATTTGAGAAAAAAAAAAAAAACAGAAAAAAAGAAAAAGCAGCGAAACAAAATGGTTTTTTTTCAAATGATAGTGTATTTTTGTATGCTTATTGTGAATTTGCAACAGATTCGTGGTCATGGTATGATGTTAGATCCAATTAATAGAAGCAGCGCATGGAGAAAGAATCTTCCTGTTCCTCGTAATTATCTCGATAATCAACATTTTTGTGGTGGTTTTCAGGTAAGATTTTACATTATTTTTTTTATTCATTATTATATTTAATAATTATAAATTTATTTCCGAGGTAAAATAATAATCAACGTTTTTCTAAAAAAAATTCATAAAATTATTATTAAATAACGCCTACAGATATGCAATCATGTAAACACTAACGAATTGAGATATTGCCTATCGTACGGCGTAAAATATTTCCATTGTACAAAGTGTCCCATTTAAATCGATTCACTTAAGATATTTAATGTTGATGATAGAAACAAATCTGTTAGACAAAAGTTCAATAGTTTAAGTTAACGCATTATCTAATACTATTAGTTTTTTAATAGATAAAAGCTTACAGGTCACACGAAAGTCAACTTTGATTTTTTAAACGAAATTATATATTTTTAAATATACCAATTTATTCAGGTTTTTATTCCCTACGTAAAAGTTATTAAATAACTTATGCAGAAAAATTATTATTTAACAAGATATTTTACTTTTAATATTGATTAGTCATATTGGTACTATATATGTATGCTTATTAGTATTATTTACCTTTTTATAGTAAGCGTTTACAAATAGCTATTACAGTCTGACAAAAAAAATCGATTTCAATGGGACACCATTTATAAGAAATTTTTCATTTCTTTAAATAGTTATAGATTTATTTAAATAGTTATTTTTATACAGATTCAATATCAACAAAATAATGGTCATTGCGGGGAGTGTGGTGACGATTGGTCTTTACCACGACCAAGACCCAACGAAAATGGCGGTATTTATGGTACCGGACTTATTGTCAAAGAGTAAACAAATTATAAATCTTACATTATTATTATTATATTTATTGGAAAAATATATATATAAAGAATTATTGTTACAGATATATAGAAGGTTCTTACATTCAAATTCAAATTGAATTAACAGCTTCTCATTTGGGACATTTCGAATTTTCAATTTGTCCTTTGAACAATAAGAAGGAACTAGAAACGGACGAATGTTTCGCGAAATATCCAATACGATTGGCTAATGGGTCGTACAAGTATAATATCACATCATACGCTATTAAGGATTACACTATTGAAGCAGTCCTTCCCCAAGGACTTACCTGCGAACACTGCGTCCTTAGATGGCATTATAGGGCTGGAAATAATTGGGGTATTTGTGAGGATGGTTCAGGTGATATTGGCTGTGGTAATCAAGAAAATTTTCGAAGTTGTTCTGACATATCTATTTTTTAAAAATAATATCCAAATTACGAAACAAAGAACAATCATACGAATAACGTTTTGACGTTATTTATATCACATTTATCATATTATTGTCTATATATTTTTTTGCAAGATCAAAATATTATTATAATATAATATAAACAATCCTATCTTTCAAGTTGAATGAAACTGCACTGAGTGTGCAAAATTTGATTAAAATCGGTTCAGTAGTTTAGAAGTCCATTGCAGACAAACAACGTCACACGTAATTTATATATATTAAGAAGATAATAAATTTAATGAATTACTATATGTTTTATTAACGAAAAAAATTAAATAAAATTTCTATTTAAAAAAAAAAAAAATAAGTTTGACGTTGAAAGATTCACATTGCTAATAAAGTACTAATTAAAATTCAATGTTCATAAATACTCGTTGTTCGTGTGCACAAGTTCGATGTTTACTCATAGGAAAATCGATACTCTAGCATGATGATTCACACGTTCATTGTAAAACATTATTATTTCGTAAAATCTTCAGAAATATTTTCTCGAAAGGATGTGTCAACGTTTTAATGCGAATAGCGAATTAATTAAAATGTTACGAATATTTGAACGTATCAGTTTGATTTCTCGAAGATCAATAGCATGACATAAGATTATAAGTAACCAACGCACAACTGTGATTATTATAACACTCTATGCGTTTATATATTACTTGCTACCATAACAGCAAGACTAGAGAGAACCCACTTGCTTTTCCTCTCTCTTCTTCCAAACTTAATCGAGAAGATGGCCTCGACCAATCCCAATTAGTCTACCGGGTGTTTCCTATTCGATATACAATATAATTCCATGAACATTCGTAAATCATCAAAAAAAAAAAAAAAAAAAAAA
>NW_015148979.1:1158396-1193552 GCF_001465965.1 Polistes dominula | reverse complement strand
GGGGGTTCGAAAGTTTTCGAATTCCAATTTTTCTCCTGACTCATACTCGAACCAAGGACAAAATTTCACCATAGTTACTAATACCTGATTGGTATTTACTTTTTTAAAACATGCCGTCATCGATCTCGATTCTGTCTCATCCAAAAATCCATGCATTTTAAAGCATCATTGATCTGTAATTATTTATATGCACAAATTTAATACGTATTATAATAAATAAATTAAAATAATAACAATTGTTGAGAAATTGTTAATGTTAAATAAATGTGAACAAGCAAGTATTAAATATAATAAATATTATTGTAATAAAAAACAAAACAAAAACGAATATTGTACAATTATAATATTTGAATAATAACATCAGTTATTTGCATATAAAAACACATGTATAATATACAATATATTGTAATTATGTAGTAGATTTTTTTCTACGATTCGATTTAATATCGATAATATATTGAACAAGTATTGGAAAGATAAATTGTATATATATATATATATATATATATATATATATTATCAAGTTTTACAATATGCATATATAATTTATGAAATGAAAAATATAGTTGACTGACATTCTTATTTCTACGATATATACTTACTTTCGATTTCACCACTTTCCCCTCGATACATTACAAATAAAATGTTCTACATCGAGATATCGCAATTGGCGTGATGTTGGATGTTGGATTTAAATATTAATAAGAGAAATGTTCTTTGAAAAAACATTGAGCTGTTGCCATTGGTATGAAATAAAAAAAAAAAAAAAAAAAAAAAGACATTTCAATCGAGACATACTTTTGTTACAGAGACAAATATACAGAAACACATGTTTATCAACAACAACAAAATATAATAATGTTTAAACGCAATGTATAAAATCAACAGAAAAATAATATGACAATAAACTCGTTATTTAATTATAATATCTTTCCTTTGTCATATTACATCTGTTCTATCGGTTCGAATTCATTTATGAGAAAAAGGAAAAGGTTAAAAAATAAAAAAAAAATAAAAAAAAGAAGAAGTAATAAGACGTTTTTTATTAAATTCAAAAGAAAGGTTGAAAGAGAGTAGGAAGTCTTCGTTTACTATGGTCACTCTATAGAATCGGGTTGCCTAGGAAGGTGAGCGTAGAGAATTCCCTGAGGCCTAGTATACGAAAGAGAGAGGGGAGAGGAGGGCTAAGAGAAAGAGAGAGAGAGAGAGAGAGAGAGAGAGAGAAAGAAAGAGAAGGAATGAAAAGTTTAGATATTAGTAGTATGGTAGTTTGTGATTGTGATGGTGATGTCGATGATAATGACAGCAATGTTACCGGTGATGGTGGTATTGGTATTATTAGTGGTAGTGGTAACGACAACGACGAATACGAAGACAGTACGAGAAGAGAGGAGGAGGTAAAAAGAGATAGAGAGAGAGAGAGAGAGAGAAAGAGAGAGATGGATACCGCTCACTGCTGCATTTCGCCTCCGTCCTCGACACGGATCAAGTGTGCTATCCCTGGTCAGTAAAGGTAGTTGTACGTAAAAACTGAGAACTAATATAAAAACGGAATATCAAGCTTTTAAAAACAAAAACGAGACAAGTCACCAAATTAACTGTAAAAAAAAAAAAAATTAAAGGGGGACCCAAACAATGTTGTTTGTACTTTGAAAAAATCAAGTATTAAGAATCAACACTAATAATCCTTCTTAAAGAATTTGTTTAGTTTTTTTTTTTGTTCGATCATTTTGTGATTAATTTCGAGGGGGGGTGAAGAAAGATAAAATAAAAAAATAAAATAATAATAAAGAAACGATTATTATTAGATCGGTTCGAACGATCAACGTGAATAAATGAAATTCGATGAAATAACAAAGTGACAGTGGATATTTGTTTTTTTTTTATAGTGATATATATATATATATATTATAATATTTATTTGTGTCGGGTTAATAGTTTTTCGAGCAAAGAGTGTTGGTGGTTGTTTGTAGTGCCTATCTTGAAGAATTATGCGGTAGGATGCGCATCCTGAAAAAATGTTCGTTGTGTACAATGCTGGCAGGACTTTGCCTTTTAAGCCTGCTAGCTGTTATTATTCCTTCTTCATCTGCGTTGAATATCGAAACTATTCCGATAACAACAACGACGACGATGACGACGATGACGACGACGATGATGATGACAACGACGGCGGCAACGACAAAGGGAACGACAACAAACGGTAAATGTATTAATATTATAATTTTATATAATTATTAAAATTATAATAATATATATATATATATATATATATATATATATATATATCATATATACACTACAAATATTATATAATATCAATTAATAATAATAATAATAATAAACATTAACAATTAAAGCACACCAATATAAAAAAAAAAAAACACTTATAATATAATTCTAATTCTAACGATTCAATTAAAAATTGAATTTGAATTAATAAACAATTTATTTCGATCGATCGATTAAAGATTACACGTGTTCTATCTCCTTCTATAATTATTTGTTGTTTGTTTATAAAACTATAACGAACGTTGGTTTTAAATAATATCGAGAATGGGTGATGTATGCACGATTGCATTTCACGATCAAAATGTTCAACTACAAAATCATCTTTATCTATATATCATTTTCCTTTAATCGTTTTTCCACGTGCACAATAAGAAAGTAAACGATAGTGTGTGTGTGTGTGTGTGTGTGTTGTTTTCTTTTTGATTTTTATTACATGGGGACGTAAACGTGAAAAAGTATTCGTCGTTCGTCGTCGTCGTCGTCATTTGGATTCGAAGCGGATTAACGGTAGCATGAAGAGTCCAGTTGGTGAACCGACCGACACGCATTCGCTCGTACGACGACCTTCGAAAGAATAAGACGCTTAACTGTGACTCGTAAAAGGAGGAGTCGGGCGTTGTATGTATGTGTGTGTGTGTGTGTGATCTTCCTTTTAAATTTCACGTTCAAATATAGTATAATATTATAATATATAGTTTATAGGATGATTATTTTGCTATAGGCCTACACAACTTTCTTATTTTTTAAATTACAGATACTTAAGCATATAGAAGAAGCTTTGCAACGCATCAATGAACGAATCACATACTTTCTTTTATGGTTTCTTATAGGAAGAACCCACTTCGTCACCTCTCTCTCTTTCTCTTTCTCTTTCTCTTTCTCTTTCTCTTTCTTTCTTTGATACAATCTCGTCGATATCACCGTATACAACGTTTCAATTCGAAAGCAAACAGAAAATAAATATTCTAACGTATTATTTTTAACGAAGCGAAGAAATGAAGATTCGTAAATTATTTTGAGATAACATACCTCTCCATTAGTTTTTTTTCTTTTTTTTTTTTTTTTTGTATATTATTATTTATTTTCTACTTTTTATTAATTTTTTCGCTCCTTTTATTTTACGCGCGAACTAACGAGGTCTATAATTAAACACAAACAATGGAAAAGAATTCGTTAAGGATTTTATATAGGTTAGCAGTGAATCCACTCTCTTGAAAAATGTATATATATATATATATGTGTATGTTGTGTGTGTATGTGTGTATCAGAAAAATTATATCTAGACAATCGCTGTGTACTCTTTTTCTATTTATCTTTATTAATAATTGTTATTATTTTATCAACGAAATAAAATATTGTTAGAAGAATAGTTTAAAATAAGTAACCATATTTCTTGAAGTTTTATTGTTGAGTATTTTATTTTATTTTATTTTTTTTTTTTTTTTCTAAAAATCGAAATCTCAATAATGAAATATGTAAAAAAAAAAAAAAAAAAAGGAAGGATAAAAAAATCATGGCGCTTAGAGAGTAAAGTCTGTGATTGTATTATACGTATAAATTTTCTTTGCTTACTAATATAAGAATACGAAAGACAAAATAATGACTTGCCGTGTTGTAACATAAAGACATATGCATATACGTTCTATAAGTAATTAGTACATACCTAGTGTCCTCGAAACGTTTTACAAATAATAATAATAATAACAATAAATATTAAAAATTAAAGATATTCAAATATGTATTATTTGTTTAATTCTTCAAATGCTATTATAAGGAAAACAAAAAGTATATTTCATTATTATTATTAATTTATTTCATTTCGCAATAATAGATTATTAACATGTACAAATAATAATTCTTTAATAAATAAAATTCGGATAATTAAACAAAATAATAATATTTAAAGTCGATCAATTTGATGAGTTTGATAATTGCAGTATCGAAATGATCACCTACCCGGTATATTGGTAAAGTAACAAACGCGAATGTACTAGGTATATTATCCCATATGCTTCTCGCGTAGCTTAGAAGAGAAATATCGGAATAAGAAAGAAAAGAAGAGGGCATAGAACTCTTCGAGGTCTTGCTCCTTGTCCGAGTTTTCAAAGATTTCAAACAATTTTCCATTCTATAATCCTCGAGAGAGAGAGAGAGAGAACAAATAAATCAGAAAAATATTCAGATGAACAAACATTTCGCGCATTTGTATTTGTATTTTTATTTTTATTTATATTTTTCGAATAAACAAGAATACAACAATTCATTATTCAATTTATACCTAACACAATAAATTTACGAACTTGTGATTTATCCAAATAGAAAGAGACTTTTCAACAAATATTATTAAAAGACTATTCAAAGATTATGGAGATTTCAATGCTCGCATAGAAAACAACAACCGATGTTTGGAAAGATATTATTATATATAATAATTTATCGAACGTTGTTACAAAATTGTTCTAACGAAAGTGAAATATAGTAAAGTAGGATAATTCAAAATCAACATTTCTATACACCTTTTTTTCGTTGATTATAAATCTATTTTATTTATTGTTCGATGACAGTACTATAATTCAAAATAATCATACATTTCATATTGATTTCTTTTTTTTTTCTAAAATACGTATTATCTTCAAGTAATATTGATACGATACAAGACTGGATATATCGAATTATTCAAAATTCGAGCCAATTGAAAAATAATAAGAAAAAATTCATAATATTGCATATGTCGAACATATATATTATATAATATTTTGTAATTCGTTACAAATTGCCAATGAATATTATTTGACTACGTAAACGTATATAATTTATAACGTATGAAAACTGTAATATCGCATAAATCAAAGGGGACCGGTGTCAATGATGAAATATGAAAATAAAATCAATGCAATGGGTTTTACGTAACGATCCTGTTAAAAGCTGAACTTCTCAGCAACAGTTGGAGAACATGGGGCTTTTTCTTATTTTTTTCTTTGCTTATGTTAGATTATTAGTCCTCATAGTCAGTTAAAGTACGCTTTCGAAGATAAAGAAGGTGGGATTGGATTGGATTGGGGAAAGGAACCTCGAACGAATGAACGTATGAACGAACAAATGAACGAAAGAGCAAACGCGGGCGCGGCTCACTCACACACATTAATAAACTTGGCGAGAATCGAATGTAAAAATGAAAAAAAAAAATGAAAAAAATAACAAACAAAAAGGACACGAGGACAGCCATAGTGAATTTTTTTTTACCTTCCAACGAGATAGATATTAGCGCATTTCTCTTTCAATTATAATTCGCATTGAAAATGCCACCGTTCCACTCTCGACTCTTCGTATTTGTCGAAAGTACATATACACACACACACACACACACACTACTAGTAACCTCGTATGTATGTATATAATATATATTTCTCTCTCTCTCTCTCTGAAAACGTGATTAATCGTTCAATAAAACTAACTTTTCTTTTTTATCGAATCTAAACCTCGTCAAGAGACGAGTGGTATATTTCTCGTAGTTATTTAAAAATCTATAGTATTCGATTTGCATTTCATAGTTTATTTATAATAAACCAGATATCAAAGTCAAGAATTGAATAATATCGTAGTGATATAATTTAAAGTATCGTTTACCACAAACTGTATTACGTAAAACGCAATAATAAATGTTATACGATAAAATGTACATTTGATCATTTTTATACGTTTTATTTTTCCATAGTTAATTTGTAATGTTCATTTGTATGTATTCTTAATTAATTTCTTTACTCTCTGTAAAATAATCAAGGTGTTCTATTGAAATTAAAAAATTTCGAAAAATATTCTATCATTGATAAGAAAAATTATCTACAATATTGATTTGAAGAATTATTAAAACGAGTTATAGATGTTAAGTTGTTAACATGTTCTATGTTCTCTCGATGGTTTCAATATCGTAAGATCGATCGGTAACGATCAATGATGTAATAAGAAAGATGATCTGAATCATCGTTGTTATATCCTCTAATTTCTGATCAAATTTATATCATCGGATGAAAAATAATATCAAGTATTGATTATTTTTCATTTGATTTCGAATTAAAAAAAAATAAAAAATAAAAATAAAAAACAGAATATTGTAGTTTAAATCGATAAAATACAAAGTATGAAATCAAATGTTTATTTTACAAGAAGTAGCAAGTAGGATAGGATACCGTATAGCCAAAGGCATGTTCGCTCGGTGACCGACTATTTTCTCTCTCCCTCCATCTCCGGCATCTTGTTTTATCCTCCCACCATAATATCCCGCGTTCCATCCAGTTTACCTTCTCGTTCTACCTTCTCGAGATATTTTTCCCTGCTTTTCTTCCACTTTTTTTTCTTCTCCTCTTCTCTTCCTCGGTTTCCACTTTTCAATCTCGATTAATAATATTCTTTAATTTCTTTTTCTTTTTTGCTTTACAAAAATCCTATGATATATCCAACTTTATGATGATTTCATTTGTTTACATCGTAATTGTTCAAATCATTGATATATAAAATATTTAGATCATACGAGGAAAAAAAAATATTGTTTACGATATATAACAAAGTTTCAACGTTTTAAGCCGTTATGAGACAAATATGAGACAAAAACATGTTTATTTAATTTTACATATATATATATATACATGAGCTACTTATAACTTATTCATTTTCAAATTAACATTGTAGTTTCATTTATCATGTACGGTCTAAAAATTGCTCTCATTTAATAGTGTTAAGACCTTATTACTAAAGTAAGTAAACGGCATACTCATATAACATTTTTAAAATTTTTATATAGGAGTGCCCCGTCACGCGTTGCTGTGGCTTACGATCAGTCCTATACACACGTCTTTAAGTCAACGAATTACCTTATACCGCCATCTGTTTAGAATCTTATCGAACTAACAGAGATAATCATGATTCTTTATTTAATAAACAAATAATTCACAATAAAATTGAGATATAAACTATCCTATCTTTCAAATTGGATGAAACTTCACACAGTGTGCAAAATTTGATTAAAATCGGTTTAGTAGTTTAGGAGTACATTGCGGACAAACATCGTGACACATAATTCACATATATTAAGATAAGAAAATATAATAAAATTATTCTCTAAATTATATTATTAATTATTTATTATATTTTTTCGAAATGTCTTCTTAAAATCATCATTATGATAAAACAAATATAACAACTTGTCACCCTAATTTTAGAAATATTTTCACTGTCACATTCAAATTCAAATAATGTAATTGTAATTGTGTTCAAATTTCGACATTTAATCGTCCGATTAAGTAAGTAGTTTTCTAAGATATCGTATTCTCTTAATTATTGAACGTTATAAACCTAGATTGCAAGTAAGCTGTGGTAACTTGTCTCCAGATTGGAAAATATTATAGTACGAGTAGTTGATATGCGAATAGCGTTACACTGGCTGGCCTTCGATGTAAATATACTGTTTCTTTACGATTAAAAGTTGATCTTAAAAGTATTACTAAACTTTCGATAGAGTCTTATTCTTTTATATATATATATATATATAAATAAGTTTTTGAGGTAAACAATTTCTCTTCACGTATATATGTATTTTTTCTTCTTCTATTAATCGTTTATTTAGAATCCTTGCATTAAAATCAACATATAATTCTTTCTAATGGCATACCGCGATTCTGCATAAGTCGCACGTGCCGAATATGCCGTGTCAAGTGAACTCAACGAATATAGAGTTCGTGTGAACCGGTTGAACCGTTATGATTCTTCATTCATACCGTAATGGAAGTTGTACTTCCTTGGTATGTTATTTGATAAACGACGAAATTTTTTATAGTATGATATATAATGATTAAATCTCTTGATAACCTAATTTCTTAATTATATCTACATCCAAAATAATCTAATGTTACACACAAGTTCTAACATTACTTGTTCTAATATACCTAATTGTATTATAATAAAATAACTTATACTTTTAAAGAATATAAAATAATTTCATATATATATAATTTGTCAGAATAAAATGAGAAAATAAAATGAAAATAAATATACTGCTATGGGATTTCAAAGTTACACGATGTAACGGAAAATTAAATATCGAATTAAATTATCAAAAAAAAAAATTAGTCGATTAATTGAAATAATTAGACAAAATATATGTATATATATATACATCCGTTTAACGAATGTAATTCATTTGGTTGCATCTTCGTGAGGTCGTCCGTTACGTCAGGAAACTTTCTACCTGCACAATGTCGTATCACCGGCAGATCTCTGAGAATAAAGGCTTCTTTTAAACGAAACAGAGAAAGAGAGTTGTGATACTTTCGTGAGGTCCCAATGAGAATAACTGAATATCAAAACGCATATATATATATATATAAGTAGGTTTATCAAGGACGTTCACTTCCTTGTCTTATCTTCTTTTATCCGTTTCAAAAAAAAAAAAAAAAAAGGGGGAACCTACTTAATATCCTGGCAACATTATTATCGTATGTATTTTCGTGGTTACACCACAACTAGAATGAATGATCTAGAAAATTGTTTAAATGATTAACAAAAGAAAGAAAAATTGTACAACTACAAATCCTTGAAAGTTATTCTATCGAAACGAACTCATTAAGTATCTACAAGTAGAATTTGCACTTTACATTCAATCACCATTATCGAATTTAACAAGTTTCTTAGCCCGGACATACCGCATCGCTTGCTCACAGTTTCATTTACCGTTACACCGGACCTCTTGACGACATTGTTTCACAGTTGGATCATTGATAACAATTAAATAATGTTAACGTATTCTTGAAAGAAGGTCGAAAGATACTAACTTATCGTGTGAATGCTTGAAAAAAAAAAAGATAGCTCCTTTTAAATACATGTACAATAATATATGTATATATAAATATATAAAATATACAATATATTAAATTTAAATCTGGGAAAGATGACCCACTTTTATTTTAATATAACATACATTCTTTTTATTTGATCGATATCAAATTATGAAAATAAATATAAAGAGAAGAAAATTATAATATCAATATAAAATTAACAAATTGTTATAGATTTTCTTAGATAAGAATAAAGAAAAGATATTGTGGCTCATGTCAGATAAAAAAAAAAGTATACAATTTTAAATAATGCTACGACAATGTCTTATTGAATATAAAAGAAAAAAGAAAACATTAATAAAAAGTATCATCTTATTTCTGTATTACAAATAACTATCTAATTTCTTAATTGAAAATAAAATAGAAAATAATCATTAATTAGTGTTAGATAATAATACGATAAATAATTAAAAATTAAATCATATATTATACATACAATATAATATAATACGACATCACACACACACACACATACACAAGTAGGATCATTTAATTAAGAATGAAAATAATTAATCTTCTATTATATTAGTTCAAAAAAAAAAAAAAACAAATATTATTAATATCTAAAGATAAATTTAATCGTATTTCTTTTATCCTTCTTTGCAGTTGCCGAAAATGAAAATATATTAAAAGTCGAGCCATTGGAAACTAGAACAAAAAACGAAACGTTTAATTCGAAAAGTGAATTATTGATCAAAGAAACGGATGCTAAAGTATCGACAGAGGCTAAAAAGAAATCCGTAGTTGACCTTAAAACAAAAGTGGAACAAAAATATCAGAAATCTTACAAGGAGGATGATGGTAAATCTTCGACCGCATATCTCGCATCTTCTCGAGATAACACGGAATCAAAGTCCTCCGTTAAAAAAGAAAGCACCGCTATACCTCTTCTATTTCGTGGCGAGGTAATTGCTACTTCATCGTCATCTACGATGAAAATTCCTGACGTAACGGAGACATCAAATTTAACGGAAGAAAAAGAAAATACGACAATCAAAATTACAAATGAAGAATTAGGAATCAACGAAGCGACATTATCATCATCATCATTATCAAACAGAGGAAGAGCACTCAACGTTACTGCACCCGAACCAGCTAATTCGTTGCACACCAATTTGACAGATCTGAGTGACGTCAGTATGGACGAAAATGACAAAGAAATCGAAGGTGTAAATTTCTTTTCGTCCAGTTGTTCTTTCTCTCTTTTTTTTTTTGTTTATATTACAATTTATCGTCACCTCGTCAATTTGTAGTATTTCATTTTTTTTCAATTATGATTATATTATAAATAAACTTTATTATTAGGAGGAGAATACGTGGTACCACACAATGAGACTATGTTGAACGTTTCGTCAAGCTTTTTGCCTAATTCGATTCAATGTATCGACGATGGACAAACTTATTCTATGGGAGATAAAATTATTAGAGATTGCGAAGAGAAATGTACTTGCAAGGAGGGTGGATTTATTGGGGATTGTAAACCATTATGTATTTCGCCTTACGTTAGAGCAGGTAGAGGTATACACGATCCACTTTGCGAAGAGAAATTAATCACCGAGGAACCATGTTGTGCTATTTTAATTTGCGCTGCTGATTCAGGTATTTAAGTTTAATATTAAACGTGTATTTCTAATTATACTACGATCGATACGATCATGTTAATTTTATCATCAGATAAAATCTAAATTACCAAATAATTATCAACGATTGCGTTAATAATATTTTTATACGCTTAGCACCGGAACCGGAAGAGACATGTTTATTTAGAAACAAAACTATTTCGCGAGGACAACGCGTTGAAGATGGTTGCTCGAAAGTATGCATTTGCGAAACTGGTGGAAATCTTAAGTGTGAACCGAGGTGTCCACCAAATGAAACTACATCTATCGCTAATCAACATGATCGTTGTGTCGAACTAATGGACCCGAGGTATGTATGTGTGTCCATTTAATTAGTAAAATATTCAACGTGTTACAAAACAAATCATAGAATACAATATTTTCTATTGGCAGAGATTCATGTTGCACTATTACATTATGCGACGTTACTCTCGGCGATCACGAAATCAAGACTGAAAATTCAACCGATTTGAGCGTTAATTTGACCGATGTTAAAGTTTTAAATTCAACGGCGATCAAGTTAAAACTTTCGGGAAAAAATGTAGATACCGTTACCATCGAGATATCTGATAACAATCACGTCTGGAGACAACAAATACCCGACAAAGGTAATATGTATAATTATTTCGAGAATATAATCTTCAAACTTTTTCGTTTAATAATTTATCTATTATTTTTGTTCTTGTTTCTTTAGCTGGCATCATTTCGAATTTGGAACCAGCACGTACTTATTACGTTCGTGTCATTGAGTCAGGCAAAACTGGTCCAGCTATTCAAGTATCTTTACCTGCTGAAGTAATAAAAACTAATGTTTCGGAGAAAATGTTCGATAAAAACTCGTGCAGTCACAGAGGGAAATCTTATAAGCTTGGTGCAGAATGGTACGACGAATGTATTTCCTTCTGTATATGTGCTGAAGGGGGAAAAGCAGAATGCGTTACAATACAGTGTCCTACTGATTTTGGATTAGACGTATTGGATCCTTATTGTATTGATTGGGAAACCGTTCCAGCGAATTTCGTTCCGAAGGCACCTCAGTGTTGTCCTCAGGTAAACAAATAATTAATATTATATTTTCATTCATTTGATTATTTTCTGATTAAAAATATATTATTAACGATATTTACACGAATTCTGTGATTTATATATATATATATATATATAGGGTGAGGCAATAATTCTATTCTCCGTTATATTATATTTCAATAAATTCTTTTCTTTTTTCAGGAAGTTCATTGTAGAAATAATGGATCTTGCAATTATGAAGGAGTGACATACGTCAATTGGAGTGAATTACCATCGAATGTAACTGGATGTGAAAAGCGATGTTATTGTGAAATGGGAAATGTGACCTGTCATGCAACCTGTCCACCTGTTCCTGCTTTGCCACCTGTAACGTTACAATGTCCATCGCAACAAGCAACCTTGATGCATTTACCTGGTGATGATTGTTGCTTGCACTGGGCCTGTGGAAATCCTTCGTTACAGGGTACAGATATACTTCGAACTTTAATCTCATTTGAAATTCAATTATCAATTTGATTTAAAATAATTTTTAAAATAGTCGAAAAAATTACTGATGATTGAGGAATGAACGATCGAATCAGTTTAAAAAAAAAAAAAAGAAAAAAAAACTGTTCACAATTCTTTTATTCTATTTAATGTGACGGTGACGGTACTCGTGAAGGATAAACAAAATTTTTCATCACTATATTTTCGTCCTTAAATTATAACAACAAATGGGTGTCTGGTATTGGGTTACGCTTTGTACCATGCACGGACCTGACTGGATATATCCAGTATATTATTTCAAACAAATAATGTATATATACATTTGTGTAAAAAATAATTATCATCCCAATTTAGTGTGTTCATCTAAACTAAGGACTATGACATATATCCATCGCACAGACTTATATCACTAAAAAGATTATAATCGGATAGGCATACCTGTCGTTCACCTATAAAAATCTCTTATACGTAGGTATAGGTATAGGATATAATAATTTGACATAAATATATACGTATATAAACGTATATGTGTATATAAGTAGATACGAATTGATTGAAAATAACTGTAAAAATGATCAATATAGGTCACACACACACACACGTTCGTTAATTGTATATTTTTGCACAAGAAACTGTAGATGCTGCATGCTTTTTACGGCGGCAGGTGTGCTTGCACATATACGTATACATAGGTAACTTGGATCTGGCTGTAAATATGCATGGACTTTGGACAAATTCTGACCAAATTACCGACCGAATTTCTGTGATAATAGACTTTACTTATTGCAGGAATGAACGCGACGCCCGCGTATCCCGGCCCCTTAGCTACAGACACATTCAATCGGCAATCGATTGACGATAGCAAAAGATTGAATAACAAGTCGGAAATGGTCAGGCCCAGCCAGGAACCGGAACATGGCACTTCCTCCTTGTGGGAAGATTCGAAAAATACTAATACTTATGCCGACCCTGCCACTACTATTCATGGACTCGTTCATTATCCTATGGATCCTGGACATCCTACCGTGCCATACAATGGACCTTACAGTCCTGACTACAAACCTACTCATCCTACCATCGACAATGTATTTCATGTATCCTCTCAGACCGAAAAATTAATACCATTGATCAAAGATAAATCAAAATCAAAGTTGGATTCTAAAAAGCCTGTAGAACCAATTAAAACACATTTTCCTGGACCATTGAGTCCTGATAAATTTCCCGATAAAATTATGTCCGTTCCAATGCAACCAAATATGGATAACCAGTATATACATAGTACGATTAAGCCGAACAAATTACCAATCTTTCAGAAGGGCGTTCACAACGTCGATCAACCTCAATTTATACCATTAAATCCTCATCAAGAATCCGACAGTTCCAGTTTCTCTTTTGTACCGAATAACGGAGAGAACATACCTCCTTCTAGTTTTAATGCACAATTCGACGAGAGCGTGGCAGGACCACCTTATCATGATTCAATACCATCAAAACCAGACTCGATCGATCCAAACGTGATAATTCAAATGAATTCCAAAAAAAAAACTCAAATCGGTGATCATTTCTCCGATATAGACAAGATCAAAACTTTGACACCAATTTTACCGGGAAAACCGAAACAAGGTCAACGAAATCCTGAACAAGAGATCGCACCCGATGAATTGTACCATTTTATAAATATTCAACATCCTGGTTTAATTCAACTAGATCATGGTCCACCTCAGGGCCACTCCGGTATATACAATCTTCATCAACAAATAGCAACTCAAAAGCGACCGTCCACTAATCAAATACAAACAGGATATTTTGGTACTCCACCGCCGTTAGCGAAAAAAACTGGCAAGCCACACATCTTTACACAAAAAAATGAAAACGGACAAACCACTTATCATATACACACGCCAGATATTCCTAATACTCCACAAAAAATAGAAGAATTGTTGGCTCATATCAGTCAACATGATAATAATCCTGGACCATTCCAACATTATCCTGGACAACCACCAATACCTCATAACATACCGACCGGTCCGCAACCTTCTCTACCGCTTCATATTGATGCTCATATACCACATTCAGGACTCACGCACTTGAATCATCCGTTCGCAGCACAAACGCCAAACCAGTCAGGTTCGTCCCTGATAGAAAAAGAAAAAAAAAAAAAAAAGAAAAAGAATCAACAAAAAATTCATTAATTTCATATGACAATATATAGGTTTTCATATTTATTAGCTATAATTTGATTTTATTAAATCTATCACTTCAGGACAAATTCATGTTCTACAATGGAGAATAGCCCATATCAATTATTCGAAACTTATATACGTTAACGAACTTTGAAAAGTTGAATATCTTTATCATTTCTATTGCAGGATTAGACCATAATTTACCATCAGGTTTTCCATTAACAGGAGGTATTCCTAATTTCCCTGCATCGTCTTCATTCGATGAGGTGACCGTACAAGTTTTGGAAGCACTCGATGAGAGTACGGTACGATTAGTATTTACAGTACCAACAATTTTAGTAGGCCTTCATGGAAGAGTCGAACTACGATATACTAGTGATCCTAAGTAAGTTTTCTAATTTATTTATTTCTTTTATTCGTTACAATGTTTTTCTAATAATCACATTTATATGAATATCTAGAAATGTCAATCCTACAACATGGAAATCAAAAGTATTTGCACCTCCTGGTGATCTAATAGCAACTCCTCAATTGGAATTTGAATTAGACGATTTGAAACCATCGACAGAATATAAAGTGAAAATAATGGTTAAGCTAAAAGATTTAACTAACAGTCCTATGAGTAAAGTATACACTGTACGTACTTTAGAAAAATATGCCGAAGGTACAACGTTACCACCACAAATACCAATCGATGCGGAATTAAGAATAATGGAAACAAACTCGAGTTGGATTAATGTTATGTGGAAGAAATTTACGGATTACGAGTTACAGTTTATCGATGGAGTACAATTACGATATAAGGAACACGATGGGAAAGTATACGCAGCTACGCCATTGATTCATAGATCTGTAACGAATTATGTTATTGAAAATCTTAAACCTATGACAACGTATGAAATTGGAATTTATTTTATACCATTCCCTGGACAAACTACTGAACTTGTCGCAGAAAAAACGGTAATTAATATATATATATATATATATATATATATACAAATATAGATGTTAGGTGAACCGAAAAGTAATGTCGCTTTTGAACCTTAAATTCAAACGAATAAATTTTTAATCAATAATATAATCATCTTTATAAAACATAATACATATAGACATTTGTTTTTATACAGATTCACGTAACTACGTTTTCCGAACCAGATCCATATTTATTCGATGTAAAAGTTGAGATAAAAACAATTAAGTCAACCGACGTTGAGGTATCATGGAGTGGCGTTCCTTATCCTGAAGATAAATATGTTAATATTTATCGAGCAATTTATCAAAGTGACAGTGGCAAGGAAGATACAAGTACATTTAAAATTGCCAAAAGAGATTCTCCAGCTAAGACTATTATCAGTGATCTAAAACCAGGAACAAGGTATCGTTTGTGGATCGAAGTTTATTTAACAAATGGAAGAATTAAGAAAAGTAACGTGCAAGATTTTGTTACTAAACCTGGTATTTTAATGCCAACAAACGTGCCTCGACAAGGTATTTCATTAAAATTGTTATTATTTGTCAATACATTTGAATATGTATTATGCAAATGTAATGTTTGTAAATAATTTATATTTAACAACAACAACAAATTCAATTTTTATAGTGGGTAAATTGGCTTCGATACCATTACACGAAGGAGATTATTATGGTCCTTTAGTCATAGTAGCCATAGTTGCATCTCTCGCGATATTATCTACATTGATTCTTTTAATGATGTTAATGAAAAGACGAACGAGCAGTAAGGCAGACATTTCACCACGCAAAACTACATCGGCGTATGATAATCCTTCCTACAAGGTAGAATTACAACAAGAAACTATGGGTAATTTATTGTTATTTTATTTGCATTAAATTTGCAGAGTTTGTATATATTTGAATTTTTTTATATTATGGTTTTCTTTTTTTTTTGTTTTTGTTTTGCAAAAATATTCAATATCTTATTCAGCAAATGGTATAAAATAAATTCCAATATCGTACGTTGTGTTCATCTACTTAATATTGTTATGAAAAAATTACATTTTATTCGTTTTATATATGATAAAGTAAAAAGACAAAAAAAAGCTATTGGAGAGGAATTAATTTGAAATATTAGAATATTCAAAGAGAAAAGAATTACTTATTAGTGATAAAAAATTAATAAATATTATAATTATAAATGCTCAATCAGTATGATTACAGCTAAACGATTTAAATATTTTCAAACTTTGTAATATTTATTTATTTTTTTTTTTAGACCTATGAAGATTCGACTGTTTCCAATGGAAGAAAACAAAATATGGAACACGAGATGGCTACAATTAATAGCAATGTTAAAGATGTTGCCTGATATTTTATAATTTATTGGATTATATTTATTTATAAAGTTATATATTAATATACTTACCAATTTATAAAATCCATCCATACAAAACAATCGTCTACATAATTTACGCAAAAAAAAAATATGCGTTTATTCGATAATAAACGAGAATTTCATTATCATGGACTATTTGCTATCATTAACATAAATACATTATGTATTTCAGTCTAACGTAAAAATATACTGAAATTTCTTCATTTATTAAATATAGAGCTTAATATGTGTCATGTATCAAATTTTGTACATAAAGCACGTGATAACGTAACTTTTAAGATTTTCCACGAAAATGTTATAACACAAAGATTTTTATTATGAGAACTTTTACTTTTATTCAGTTTTAAGCTATTAAATTAATAATTAATGATTAATAATTAATAATTAATAATAAACATCAAATATAATTGTAAGAAACTGTGAATAAACTATACTCTAAATTAAAAGCACGTTTTAAAGTATTTTACAATATTTATTACATTTAATATTTATATACATATATACAGGATAAGTCACTATACGTGACGTAAATGCTTCCTGCACAGTTAATAAACTAAATTAGGAGACAAATGTAATGATAAACAAAGATATCAAGGTCATCGTTATTTTTTTCAAATGGTATGTCTAATCTTTTTCTTCTGGATTCTAATAAAGCATCAAATTCTACATAACAAACTATCATACTATGTAGGACTTAAAGTGAACAATTGCTGAGATATTCACAAATAAATTTTGATTATTACAAGTGTTCAAAGTGCTCTTTATTACAATCAATGCACTTTGATAATTTTCTTATCAAAGAACGTGTGACGTTTTCTAACGTTTCTGCAGTTATTACCATACATGCATTAATAATACCACATTGACAAACGTTTTTATTACAGCACTTCTAATAGATTTTTCAGTGTTTCAGACAAAAAAGTGGAGTATTTTTGATCTGTTAACGAGCCATTAATGAAGTAATGTTCAACAATTTGATGATCAATTATACCATACCAGACATTCAAGCTCCATCGGTGTTGATAGTCTGTTCTATATTATTTTTCTGCATCGATATTATTAACATTATTATTATTAGAAGATGTGCCATAACAAAAAGGTTTGTCAACATGGTATTATTGGTGCATTTACAGCAATAACTGCAGAATTACTAGGAAACGTCACACGTTCTTTGATAAGAAGATTATCAAAGTGCATTGATTGTATTAAAGAGCACTTTGAACACTTGTAATAATCAACATTTATTTGTGAATATCTCAGTAATTATTCACTTTAAGCACTACATAGTATAATAGTTTGTTATGTAGAATTTGATGCTTTATCAAAATCCAGAAAAAAAAAAAACAATCAGACATTCCATTTAAAAAGATAACGATGACCTTGATATCTTATTACAAAAAGTATCTTAAAAGAAAGTTTTGTTTATCATTACATTTGCCTCCAAATTTAAGAACATTTTTTCATACATTGTATATATTATGATTTATTTTGAAACGTCACGTACAGTGATTCACCCTGTATATATGTATTTTATTTAATGTTAAAATTTAAGTATAATTATGCTGAGCTTTTTTTTAACTTATTACAAATTTATTAAAAATTAGAAACATTTATATTGTGAAAAATCATGAAAATAAATTCATTCATTATATTAACTTGTATTAGTATAATTTTCAGGTAGAGAATAATATTTTCTTGAAATAATATTTATTTTTGTGTTATATGTTGTTCCTTTATTAAATTTAAAAAGAATTTTTGAAAACAAATAATATTATTAAAGCAATCAAAATGATGTTTGTAAAATGCTGTTTTATTATATATTTATATATATGTCATGGAAAGAAAATAATTCTAAACTATATAAAATTATGTTACACTATATGTTAATATTATATTTTGATATGATATATCTGAGATACTTAAACATAGATCTACCATAAAGTATGATTTACAAATATTCTTGTAAAATAGGTTCCATTTGTAATGGTTCATGGTTAGGAGGAAATCTGGCTACAATGTTGCCTTCTTTATTAATGATAAACTTGGTGAAATTCCATTTAATGTTTCCATCTTGTTTGGTCAACCATTTCCACAAAGGATGAGCATTATTTCCATTGACGTCTACTTTTTCAAACATGTCAAAAGTAACATTATATTTCTTAACAAAATTAAGAATATCTTGAGAAGTTCCCGGTTCTTGTCCACCAAATTGATTAGATGGAAATGCAAGTATTTTCAATCCTGAACTTCCATACTTTTCATACAATTGCACAAGTTGTTTATAATTAGCATCGGTTAATCCACAATTGCTAGCAACATTAACTATGATTAATACATGACCACGGTATCTGTTCAAGTCAACATCATTTCCATGGATATCAACTGCGTGAAAATCATAAACAGAGCTTGGAGATTTTAAAGATTGTTCCTGTGCATTTTTAGATGCGCATAGCTCTGAGTTACTGTTTTCACAATTCTCAGACAATACTCCTGATAAAAAGATGAGAAGCAACGCTACCCGCATACCTAATGAAATTGGATAAAATAAAAACCTTAACGAAGAGCAAAAATATAAAAATACTTAATTTTAAAGTTCTTATATGATAAAAAAAAAAAGGAGCACTTTAATGATAGTTTTTTTGACATTCCAATTCACAAATAATTATATTACGCAGTTGCATATTATTTTTACAACTACCAAATATTAATTGAACGTTGTTTGTTTAAAAATTGAATCATTATTATTTACACATACATATATAAAATTAAAATATTTATATTTAACGAAAGTAAATTACTCACGCAACATTTTGATAGAAGTGTGTGTGTGGATGAATTCAAAAACAACAATCAATTTATTTTATAATAACGATCGTTCAAATGGCTGAAATAATTCTGTCCTATTATTTCTATTTATTATCAATAATATCAAAATTAATCAGACGTAATAAGAAATGAATTTACCTTTACTGTATCTCCAATATATACTGCTCAGATCACAAAAAGAAAAACACGAATCTTTCTTCTCTCCGGTTTCTTTATTACTAAGAGTTTTTTAAAATGAGGAACAAGGAAGTACCAGTTTCTTTTCTCTGGTTAGTTTGACGTCACTTAGCCACCACCAATCAGAGCTCAGCATCATTCATCTGTAATAAAGAAAACAAGATACTATCTTAGGACGGCATGTACCTTATAAAATAAGTTCTAACCTTGTCAAATTAAAATAAGATTAAAAAAAATCTTTACAAAGAAACATATCAAGAAATGCGTGTACTTAAATGCAAATTATTTTAATAAATATTATTTCTAAATAACTCCAATATATCTCAAGTTTACAAAGCGTTCGTGTCTTTTTGTTTTTTAAATGTTACATTGTGTATACCGAGTGCATTATTGACATTTAATATCACGTTCTTTATATCTATATACACATACTTTCTCTTTTATGATAATTGTTTAAAAAAGTTTGTTTAAATGATTAAAATATATATTTGAAATGTGTCATTATTCAGTGAATGTGTTAGATGTTTCAACATAACCTACAAATAAAACAGTCAATATTTGAATTGTTTATTTTTGTATTTGCTGTTGAAAGATTTTCATTAATTAAAACGTACATATAATACATATAATTAATACACGACTTTATATTGTATAAATTGTTTTTTCTTCTAATTTGAAATTTAATTAAAAGACATATATAAAAATGGTAAGTGTAAATCATGTATACAACTATAAGTAATAGAAAGAAAATAATTTTATGTATTATTTCAATAAAACTGATTTATATATTTTTATTTCAGGCACGTAATGCAGAAAAGGCTATGTGAGTAAATAAAATTGTCTTGCATTTCTCTATAATGTTTTATTATAGTTTCTTCATAGATAGTAACTTGTTAAATTATTTGAATAGGACCACCCTTGCAAGGTGGAGGGCAGCTCAAAGTAATGAAGGAGCTAAAAGAGAACAAGAGAGAAGGCCTTATCTAGCTTCTGAGTGTCGAGACTTGAGAAAAGCAGAGAAGTGGAGAATGCAAATTATAAGAGAGATTGCTAAGAAGGTAGCTCAGATACAAAATGCTGGTTTAGGTGAATTTCGAATTCGTGATTTAAACGATGAAATCAACAAATTACTTAGAGAAAAAAGGCATTGGGAAGCTCAAATAAAAGAACTCGGTGGACCAGATTATTCTCGTGTAGGGCCACGAATGCTGGATCATGAAGGCCGAGAGGTGAATAGATATTTTTTATTATCATTTGATATGATTATTATTATTACTTATATTTAACCTAAAACTCTTATTAGGTACCTGGAAACCGTGGTTATAAATATTTTGGAGCTGCAAAAGAATTACCAGGTGTTAGAGAACTTTTTGAACAAGAACCACCACCACCCCCTCGCAAAACACGTGCAGAATTGATGAAGGATATAGATGCTGATTATTATGGATACAGAGACGACGATGATGGCATTTTGTTACCGTTAGAACAAAAAGCGGAACAAGAAGCAAGAGACAAAGCTATTGAAGAATGGTTACAGCACAAGAATAAAGAATCAGACTCGGAGGAAGAAATAGAAACAACTTCTCAAAAACCTATACCATCACAGCAAGACATACAAGAAGCGTTACTTGCTAGAAAAAAGAAAGAACTATTAGAGAAATATGTTCTCTGACTGACACTTTATTTTTTATGCTCTTAATAACAACTATTCATAAATTTATTTAATTGTATCAGAGTACATCTTTATAAAACGCGATAAATATAGTTATTAATTTGTAAGTATTTAATAACATTGATCAAGGTAATTATTATTTTGTGCAGTAGACGTTTAAACTTTAATCGTTACTTATCGAGAAAAAGGGTGCTGTAGATAAAATATAAATAAAAATCCGATGAGATAGTCTGTTTATAACGTTCGCGATCTTCATTTATAATAATTTTTGAAAAATATCGCGAATAAGATGATATACGTTAATCCGCACCATCTTGATCTCATTAATTGCATAAAATCTTTGTTTCTTAATTTGGCATACATCTTTTTAACAAACGATCTTTAAAATAATGTCGTTTGTTAAGATCGTAACGTTTTTATAGCGTTCACTGGGCATAGAAATAGCCAAGTTTTAACGAATTCTTTGAATTCTTTAGAGTAACTTGACGAAGTGATATATAAGGCAATGTAATCACGAAATAGTGCTCCTGCAATGAGAGAGTCATAAGATACACCTTTACGACTTATTACGATTATTTCATTTCGACGATGGATTACAGACAAATAAAGAATTCATTTTTGTAATGAGAACATTCTTAAGAGTGTACAATTGTCTGTCTGTATGTATGTAAATATGCAAGCGCGACCCAAATACTTGCATTCCCATATCGTGTCATTTATAAACAGACTGTAACATAGTACGTTATGTACAATCATGTTGCTGTTAGGACTCAGAAGTAAATAACACTAAAAAGTACTAAAGTATATAATATTATTATTCCTTCGAATTTTGTCTAACGTAGATTCATTTCTCTTGATCCAATTGTAAAGACCTTTTAGCGTATTATCGCGATTTCTTATTTGATAGCTAAATTAATTAGAGAGCTAGATATTAATCGGTATTTAAGTGTACTAGAACCAGAAGTGCTAAAGAAAATCGAAGCTGTAATGTAGCGTGTATTTATATTTAACCAACGAGTCAACTTCTGAGCCCTTTTTGTATAATCGCTTTTGTGCCTAAGACATAAACGACAAAACAGTTCGAGCATGGATTAATTTTCTTTTTTTGTTTGTTTTTTTTTTGTTTCATTAATGACTAAAAGACTATTACATGTTGTAAGGCTTGAAAAAATCAAGCTCTAAATGATTCGTAGCTTATCCGTTGATCAGTCTCTCTCGCTCGTTTCTTTTTTTTCTTTTCTATTTTTTTTTTTTTCTTCTTCTTCTTCTTCACTATCCAATTCCTTCTATTATTAAACGCGTAGATAGTAGTAACGTAACTATATAGATCTATTCGTACTTATAAATTACAATCGCATAAATTTCTATGTCGATAATAAAATCGATAATCTATGATCATCATCACATCTGCATCAACGGGGTGCGTTTTGCGATTTATTGTGCGTCATTGAATTGTGAACGTGTCCTCCTCGTCATCATATACTTATCCATTCAGCATCGCACAACGCCAATCCATTCTCGAACCATCATCTCAAGACACCAAAATCCGTCGTACTAATTAGTATGAAGATATTACTGCATACTAAAATATTCAATATATACATATATATTGAAAAATTACCGCGGAGCAAAGATAAAACTCGGTACACTTGCAGCTTGAATCGAATTTTCAATTCGTTTTCCTTCTTTCATTCTCTTTTTCTCTCTAATTTTTTTCTTATTCTCTCTTTTACTCTCATTGCACAAAGAAGCATACACGCACATGCACACACACATACATACACGCGCGTTCGTTCTCTCCTTTCCTTAGACGTCTTCCCTATGTGTCACAATGTGTCACAGTTGGGACTATCACGACATTTCCTAAAAAGGGTGAAAGGCACAAAGTAAAAAATAAACGATCAAGGTTTTGGCTCAGGCACATATATCCGAGTCGGAGAGTTCTCATGCCACAAATTCGTGATTTCGACGAAGTCGGTGGTGCCACCGTAGTGGATGAAATATATCGAAAACACCCTCGACTCCCTCCACCGTATCAAAAAGGGGAATGTATGTATGTATGTACTTGGTACATCGAGTATAGAGTTTACAACTCAGAGTGATTTTTTTTTTCTTTTTCTGTTTCTTTCTTTTTAGCGCTTATATTACGATAGCAAGCAGCTCTGATTGTAACGCAGTATCTATCTATCTATCGACAGATGAAACGCTTATTATTGGATTCATGCGCATATGTGTGATGGTTTCCTTTTTCTTCGTTTTCTTTTTCCAGTCGGGCAGTGCACGCGGCGGGACTCGCTTTGTCCGATGTTGTTTGAAATAAATGCCTAAAGACGAGGAAAATCTTTGTATAGTTCTTAGAGCGAATCCTTTTTTCGCTTCAAGGACGTAAAAGTGAGTGCCAGCGTTGAACTTGCGTTGGCTGTCGGGCCGCACGCATGTCGTTCCAATGTTGTAATTTTTCTGATCCGGAGCTGTTAAAACCTAAACAGAGCCAACCGATCATCTCTCTTCCCTTCTTGCCCATACCGCCTCTTCGCCGATTATAAACCGAAACCAATAGCGTCACGTCACCTAGTTGAAAGAGAGCGACCTGTGAAAACACACACACACACAAATCAAATGTCTATTATTCACTTTGTATATGGTATAATATACTTAACGTATGTGTTTATCATCACATTGGTTATCCGTGACTGATGATACTATATTATATTATATTTCATCTTAGAATTATGACATTTATGGTAAGGTATTTTAAAAAAACATATTATTTACCTGAAAAACAAAGGTTTCCTTATAAAGTGGATTTGGTTGAGCTCTTTTCAAACCCGTCTTAGATCGACTCATCTCGTGACCATTGCTATCGACGAGAGCCAATTTCACATAAGTATCCGGTGGTTTAGTATCGTTACCTCCACCTCCACGGAAATGAGAACCCTTGATAATTTCTACCGATAATCGTCCAGTCGTACCGTTATAAGATAGCCCTATTAATATTTCCGCAACGCTTCCACCTTTCATGCTACTCCCGTATGGTGGTATGGTAGGTGATGCATATGATTGAACAGATTGTTGAGAACCCGTAGAATCGCTACGCGTCAAACTGCTGCTCGTACCCCAATCCTGAACCTGTAACAAATTTTATTTATTGGTACTTCGCCTATATATATAAAAATATTGAATAAATCAATCATATTTGATTTACCGAAGATGGCGGTGGTTGTAAAGTTAACCAAAGAGTGGTTTCGAGTTGTAGGTTGATTTGATCAAAGGAGACTCTAGCTTCTCCGAGCAATCTTTCTCTACGCATTCTACCGCCCCATAAATAAACTCTTAATCGTACTCCCATAGCGTTCACATCCTCTGGATTAACACGAGGGAGAAGGAAACTTTCCATATATTGGGGTGAGTTACCCTGTCTAACGCGAGTCTTACGTCTTTGCTTCTTAGATGGTAACAATACTAAACGCACTTGACTACCACCGATTCCGGCTGGATAGTTTCGTCCTTGTAAAACTTGTACCTGTGTCATAATAAATAATGCATTATTATAAGCAAAGTACATAGAAATTTACACGTTAAATAAACTCTCGTATAACACGAGGAGTTATTCTTCATCGTTATCGATTTCTTTTATTTTTGTAATTGATTTTTGGTTTATATTCTATTTACTATTATATTAACAAAAATAATTTATGGAGAAGAAAACTTCTCCTAATATTTATATCTAACACATATTATACTTATCGAAAAAATATTTAAACCAACTAAGAAGCTAACCGTCATCTCACGCATAGGTGCATCGTAAAGAAAAGCAACTTCCAAACTACCAATTTCTTCTGGCACGGCTCCCATTGTCGTAATAACGTCATTCGTCGCAGGTACATTCTGTTCGATCTCTGCCTCCTGTTCTCTATTATCGAGTATAATACTGGAGGCACCAACTTCAACTACGCACTATATTACAAAAAAAATTGTCTAATTTGAACAAATATTCGAGAAATGATGGAATGTTCGAGATTAGATACGCATTGGTATACTTAGATTACCTGTTGCTGTTGTACTGCTGGCGAATGTTCCTCGGTGCAACTACTTGAAGTAGTTCCAGCGTCTAAAATGTATTAATTATAAACCGTATTTAATCTTGATTTATTTTCATTATAAAGTAGAACTGTAAAAATAAATTATAAGTACAAACCAACGATCGCTGGACCATCCTCGGCTTGTATAGTCAACGTATCTGGTGGTGGATGAGGATGCGAATTCAATCTTCTTAAAGCGTCTTCTTCCGAATCCGAGCTAGTTTCTGGATCCGAATAAGAAAATGACTTTCCTGTAATAACGTTTCATCAAAGATAATTATTTTGTTAGATGATATAGATGTGTTTTTAATAACATCGGTGTATGATTTAGAGAAGAGCAGCAACAAGGGATTGGAACTTAAATGATCTTCGTAATTAGTATATTTTTCTGAATGTTGTTGTTGTTTACAAATCGTTATAAAAATAAGAAAATTTTTTACAATACAATAATAACGCGTAATTATAAATTTGATATTAATAAAATCAAACTTTTGTCTATATAACTTTTGAATAATGATTAATTAAAAATGATCATCGTTTGAAATTATATGAAATAATTCGAAGGACCTTCACGTGTTGTTCAAGTTCGGCCCTCGGTATAACAGGTAGAAAGGATGAATAAAAAAATAAAGAAAAAGAGAAAGTGAATTAAAGAATGAATAAGTAGGCATAAATTGCGTACCTATATTTTTCGATATTTGAGATGTAGAGCTATTGCTGGAGTCGCAAAGAGGAACGCAAACTCCACCGAAGAGGGCAGCCGAGGTGGGCGGTGTGAAGCACCACTTACGAGAAAGATAGAGAAAGATGGCCAGCAATAGGACGATAAAACCAGCAACGGCACCCAGAAATGCAGTCGCTTCCACAGGTACTAAAAACAAGCCCAATATAGTTAATAAATCTTCCAATCGATTTGATTAACACGAATTAATATACTTAATGTGTGCGAAAAATAAATATCATAGATTTTTAGATTTCTTTTAAACATTTCTCTTAACATCGAAATATATATATATGAACTTTCGAGCGACGATCTCATGACAAGCGAACCGTTCTTGATAAAGTTATTCAAGCTATTGGTTGTTACACGTCGTTATACGTTGTAGCATGCTTATTATTTAATAAGCATAGAAACGTTACTGATCTTTAACACAGAGAAACACAAGAGAAAGTCTAATTATGTATATATATATATATATATATATATACATTACTAATTAACGTTAAAGATATATAATATATAATGAGTATATGTACGAAAGACAAAAAGAACATAAAATAAGTAACGATATCGCAATTTGTAATACCTTCGTAAAAAGATTTTCAAGTTCGGAAAATTAAACGAGAAAGAAAGAGAGAAAAAATATTGCTTGTTCTTTTTTTTTTTTATTCTTTATTTTTCTTTTATCAATAATGATTATTTATAGTTTCGAGCTGAGAGAACTCTTCGGCCATCCATAAACGAATTTTATAATCAACTACCGGTTGCGTATAGTACTGTCAGTATCGAACGTTTCAAACGATAGCGACGCATTACACTTTAATGACCCGGAATAATTAATCGTCGCCCCAGATACCGTTGAAACTATCGTGACACACGCAATATATTCTACGCGTGGTCTTGCTATGCAACACCAATATTTCTCTTTCTCTATATTCCGAAATAGAAATCAAAATTGACAGCTAATTCTCTCTTTCTCTTTTTTTTTTTTTTTTACTCTCTCTCGCGTAAGACGAGATTTTTCGAAGAGACGTGCTCTCATCCGCGTTATTCGCTCGATGAGTTCGTCGATAAAGCGACGAAAGGAATCGTGACTTTGTTGTATCACAAAGGAGAAACAGGCAACAGGGGAAAAAGAGAAGTTAAGAGAGAGAAAGAGAGAGAGAGAGAGAAGAAGAAGGGGAGAATGAAAAAAAAAAAAATAATGGCTTTGCGCAATGCGGAAGATGAAAAGTAAGTATAACATAGACGCATAAGCATTTAGGGACAGTTCATAAAAGTTAGAATCTCATATAGGAATGAGAAAAAGTATTGGTGATAGTATCATAGAAAAGTGTGAATGGTGCACGTGACGAGGGCTCCTCGTTGTTGTCCGAGGACGAAGAGAACGAAGGTGAAGGAGTGTTGGGATAGAGGGTGGGAGGGAAGGAGGAGCATATCTAGAGGGTGAGATGGCGGATAGGTGGGAGGTGTAAAAAGGGTTTTGTCGCGCGGCAATGCGGTTGGTCGGTCGGTAGGTCGGTCATTTGATCGTTGGTTCAGTTGTTCAATTTAAAAAAGAAAAACCTGATCATCGCGATTGAAAATTACATGAGAAACAGTAAGGTTACGTGGATTTATGCAAATCTACGTGCTTGGTATATTTATGTTAAGGGCACATTCGAATTGCGTTATAGGTAGCTTTCGGTTGGGTACTCGGTTAGACTCTCGTGGATTTCGGTTGAGCATTCGGCTGAATTCGCGACTAGTCTCGAACATCACGTTAGAGTGGACTTACCCGTTAAGAAATGGTCTGATCCAGCCAGAGTCATACTCGTCCGTGGTGACACATTTAAAAAAAATACCTCGAGCCAGCTTACTTGCGTCTCTCGATCGGGCACGATAAATAAGTCAACCAGAATGAGGAACGCATCGTATAATTATAATTCCTTTTCACCCTTTTTCACTCTCTCTCTCTCTCTCTCTCTATATATATATATATATATATGTATATATATATAGATATCTATTTGATTATTTTATTTACTCTCGTTCGCTCACGGATAGAAAAAAGACACGGGTGACGGCGACAAGTTTAGCTTTCCAAGAGACTTTATTATCGCAGGAAAAAAGCGTGGACGCTTCCTCGAGGAGCGTCGCGATACGTGGGCGAGGGTGTACACAACGACACTCTGTTGCTCCGTTCTCTGACAGACTTGCGCTTGTAGCACCCCTATCGCGACACTAATACGCATGCGCTCACGCCCCTCACGATTATCGTTCCTATAAACCACTCTGCTTTCTACGATCAACGTGCAACCAACTGACAGATCAACCGACTGATTAGTCCTTTCTTCTATCTTTTCTCTATCTTATTCCTTCCCCTCCCCCTTTTTATTCATGTTTACCTCCTTACCTAGATTACTCTCCCGTTTTTTTCTAGTTATAATTTATTTTTGACACATCTTATTTGATTCATTACCATGCTTTTATTGAATCATTATCGAATTAACAAATGTTTTACATCGATTAATATATTACGATGTAAATTAACTATTACATCACGTTATTTATACTTTCATGAATTTTCTTTTGATTTGTTCCATAAATTCTTGTTTCTTTTTAAATAAAATAATAATACGATTAAATGATAATTAATTAGAACGTAAGGTAAATTTTGTAAATACTCACTTAATATACTTTTATCGTACTGCATAATTGTCACTGGGGGAAACATTTGTTGAAATACTATATGCGCATTTCGAAGTCTTATTTTGAATGCATCTATGTAAGGTGTATAATCTATCATCAGGGGTACGCTTGTAAAATTATTTCTCAAATTTTATCGCTAGATGGCACTAACAAATTTCGAAATAATCGATCGAGTACATCGAGCTTCTATTCAAGGTCATAATACGATGAGATCTAGAAATATCGAGATAAAAAAACATAGACCTTCGATTTATAAATAAAATATTTAATTAAAATCATAAAATGAATAAACAAGTCAATATACCATTGTATCAAGCGTTATATCAGCATTATTTTATTGAAACGACTGTTTTTTTAAAATAACGTTTCAAACCATTTTACTCTGTTTTATTCAAAAACTCTTGAACGTTCAACAATCTAATTTCATAATAAAACTATTTGTATAAAGATTAAAGAAATAATAATAATGTTAATGAAACAAAGCAATATATAAATATTAATTATTACGTCACATTTAATTATTAATAATGCTAAATCAATTTTTTGTGTAATTATACGTTAAACCTAGCAATTAGTAACAATCGTAGTTATTCATATAAATCGAATAATATTCAAATAATAAGTATTAATTTTACATCTTTCTTAATTGTTTTACTTTATTTTGTTATTTTTGAACAATTAGAACATTTAATAAATTATTGACAAATCTTAATTTTCCTTATAACATCCGTCGATAATAGTTATCGGAATTTTTTTTAACATGTCTCTCGAATATGAGACAACATTGTAAATTTTATCGATGTCATTATAATAAGAAAGAATTTTAATATGGACTTTTGTATGTCGTACTAATAAATAAAATATATTTTATTATGAACGGAATAAATCGCATTTAAAATCTTATTATAAAAGGTAAGCTCGCGAATTATTACGCGTTACAAATACCGAATTCTAACCTAAAAATAAACTTACAACTACTAACACATTTTATTGGTTATGCAAATATTATTATACTAGTTTATGTATGTATTTATATATACATATATATATTTATATATATATATATATATATATACCAGTTTTGTAACTGGTAATTATTATATCACAAATATTTTTTTTAATTAATTTAAAAACAATATAGATAAACAATTATGAATTTCATCACAATATTACCATTGAAACAAACAAGAATTTTAAAGAAGTGTCTCTTAGAACAATATTTTAAAAGATATTTGAGATGTCAAGCAAAGCTTTATTGTGTTAAACATACTAGTCATAAGAATTCTATTAATTTAAAAGACCGTACTGTAAAACGTAAAGCATTAAAATTACGGATATTGGAAGATATCAAAGAAACGAGAAAGAAAGTAGAAGGAATTATTGAAAGAGAAAATATTTGGACTGTTCCTAATCTTCTTTGTGTGGGTCGTATGGTAACATCGCCTTATTTAAGTTATTTAATATTATCACAAAATTATCAGGTAATTCTATTTCCTTTTTTTTGAAAAGAGATATTTTTGTAAATAATTATTTAATTGATAAGTAAAACGTATTATTATCTTCTTACAACTGTAGGTAGCATTATGGCTACTGGCATTCGCAGGAGTTAGCGATTTAGCGGATGGATGGATTGCAAGAACATGGTCGTCGCAAGCTTCTAAACTTGGTAGTTTTTTGGATCCTGTTGCAGATAAACTTCTTGTAGGAACTCTTTTTCTTTCTTTGGCGTGGGTAGGATTAATACCAGTGCCTCTTACATGTCTTGTTGTTGCAAGAGACATTGCATTAGTTGCTGCTGCATCTTACATCAGATATCGATCATTACCTGCGCCCGTATGTAACTGAAGTTTTATTTTCTAAAACTGAAGCTACACTTCTTGATATAAATGCATTCTTTCATTTTCTAGAAAACTTTGGCAAGATATTTTGATCCAACGTATGCGACAGTACAGTTAGCACCTACTATTGCAAGTAAATTGAATACAGCAGTTCAATTAGCTTTTGCTGCTGGGACCGTAGCAGCTCCTGTTTTTCATTTTGTCAATCATCCCGTTCTTCAAGTTTTATGTTATGTGACTGCAATATCAACATTTGCTGGGGGAATTAGTTATTTGACTTCTAGAAATACGTACAAATTTCTTAGAAAGAAAAAAATCTCAACAAGGCCGTAATAAATACATTTTTATTATTTTTTTTATTATTATTATTATTATTTAATAGCAAATAAATAATGTACAGTTATTGAATATTATGTAAAAATTTATAATTGCAATTTTTCACATATAATATTTTGCGTATGGGCATTTAAGCATGATAGTATTTACAGAATAATATAATATTAAATATTAAACTTACAAGGGTATATTTACACTAACCAATCTATGTACATTGGCCTTACTAAAATAAAATATCGTGTAAATCGTACGTTTCATAAGCAAACTCTTCCCATTCGTAAGGATCGTATACAAGACCAATATAATCTATTTCGAGCTTAAATGGTCCAGGAGCTCTATCAGAAGCTATGATACCAAAACTGGATATATTGGTTAAATCTATAGGTTGTTGAGTATCTTGTACTCTTCCATGACTGGACAAAAAGAATTTAGAAAATGGTATTTTCACAAATTGCCAGTATGGACCACCCCTTGTACAAAGTACGTAATTATATAAATCATTCCAAAATATATCAAAATGCCCTTTATTTCCAATATTGATCATATAAATTCTTCCATCTCCTCTTATACGCATAACTAGATGATTATATGACTGCCAATTCAAGCGTCCTTCTCTTTTAAAGCTTTTCCTAAATGTTGCTGTTTTAATAGCGCAGTAACCTGCATTGTGTATTTTACCTGTTTTTGGAACTCTACAATCTAATATACCTGAAAATACGGCTCTACCATCAGGACTTAATTCTAATCTAAAAAAAAAAACACAATGTAAATAATTTTAATATATGCACACACTTTTCAAAGTTTTATATTACATTTCGAATATAGAATTAGAAAAAAAAAAAAGAAAAAACACATGTACTTACTTGCAAGTTGAATAACCTTGTTTATAATCTTTATCGGATACAGTTAACCATGGATCCAAAGATTTCTGATTCCCATTAAAATCCCAAACAATGTCTATTTCGTCAGGCTGTTGAAATAAATCGGGACCAGCGATTATATCATTAGTTTCTTTCTTAAACAAAGCTAATTCTTCTTTTAATTGTGAATAACCTTTCATTGCTTTTTGTAGAAAATTTGAATTATCTTTTTTAGGTGGTCTATCATATACTACAGGATATCCTGATCTTTGATCTTGTTGATATACATGTCCTCTGTAACTTGTATGTAATACTTTTCTTACAACAGGTCTATTAAATAGTATTAAACGCGTTAAGGAATTCATTTTGCAAACAATAATATAAAGTTTCTTTATAACGTTATTGTCATCAATATTGTATGCATTATTACAAATTTGTAATCAATTTTATTTAAATATAAATTTCTATAAATAATATATAGATAATATTAATATATAATAATAACAATAAATTTTGATATCAATTTTTTTAATTGAATATTATATTGATTCATATAAAATTTAACTATATAATAATAAGATGTGTTAGCTCTGTCGAGTAAATTGACAGGTGTAGCGGTACGACCGAAGGTCGCGCCATCTAAGTTACTAGAAGGCTAGGGAACCACGCTACAAGTAGTGGTCACCAGACTAGWACAGTCTGTGCGTAGCCGTTGAGAAGTGTACAACTAAGAAAAGCAAGTCGCATCCGTTAAATAAAAATCATAAAATAAAATTCAGTCTAATATTATCTTTACTATAGAGAAACCCTCTACACAGGAAATGTTTATACTGCGCTCTAGC
Source organism: Polistes dominula (assembly GCF_001465965.1). The sequence goes on along the minus strand of NW_015148979.1, from coordinate 1,160,661 downwards.
GACAAGTTTTAGTAACTAAAGTTATATGATTACCAATCTAACCTATCGTGTCTTAGTCGTTTATGAGAAATGGCGATTGTTATAAATTGGAGGTTATTTAAATGTGATAAATTACAACTTTTTTGTTGTAAAAAATATCGCAATAATGGTACCATCTATTCGAAATTTAAAAGAGCTGTCAGTACTCTCAATGAATCTGAATTTAAAACTGAAGCTACATTTTCTAATGGGTAAGAATACTAGGTTAGAATACTATTCTAACCACAATATTATATATATTATTATATATTATAAATTCTTATTTTATTTGTAATAGTTATTAATAACTGTTTATCATTCACTATATTACTATTTAGTATTGTTATTTAATTACTCCTAATTATTTCATTAATAAATACATATTATTATTCAATTACTTTATTAATAAACAAATATATACATATATACGTGAAAAAAAGAAATATAACATTCTGATCAACATTTATAATAATACAATCTAATTTTGTTTGTGTGTCTTTTTCTTATATAGGACACAACTTATTATCTCTAGTGGAAAATACGCTCGGCTTAGTAATAGCAGTACTGTTGCATCTATCGGAGATACATCTGTTATGGTAACAGCAGTGTGCAGTAAAAGTAGCAGTAATAAATCAATGCTTCCTTTGACTATAGATTATAGACAAAAGTCAGCGGCTGTTGGTCGTATACCAACTAATTTTATGAGAAGAGATATCGGTTCAACGGAATATGAAATTCTTACTAGCAGATTAGTAGATAGATCATTACGACCATTGTTTCCACAAGGATGGAATTTAGAAACACAATTAGTATGTAATACGTTTGCCGTTGATGGTATTAATGATCCAGATGTAATATCTATTAATGGTGCATCCGCTGCTTTAAGTTTATCCGACATTCCATGGAATGGTCCTGTTGGTGCAGTAAGAGTAGGAATAATAGATAACGTATTAAAAGTAAATCCTACTAGACAAGAAATGCAAGAAAGTATATTAAATCTTATTGTATCTGCAACGAGCAATAATTATGTTCTTATGCTAGAAGGATCTGCCAATAATGTTTCACCACAGAATTTAAAAAAAGCTATTAAACAAGGTGTTAAAGAATGCCAATCTATAATTCAAGCTATTAAAACATTACAAAAGAAATGTGGCAAACAGAAAATTAATTTTACTATTCCTGAAATTAAAAATGTAGATGGTATAACTGAATGCATAAAGAAAAACTCAGAAAATAAAATACGAGAAATATTAACTAATTTTAATCACGATAAGTTATCTAGAGACAATGCTATCTCCGAAGTTCTTGTCAATATGACTGATATTATTATAGAAAAGTATCCTGAAACAGAACAAAGAGTAATAGAAAATATATATTATAAATTTGTTAAAGAGATTTTTAGATCGCTCATCTTTGAAACTAATACAAGGTAAATATATAATAATTTTATAGAGATAAATTGTATCAGTGTTGTTAGTAGAATGTGTGTGATAAACTTTCTAAAATGAAATATATTTAAGGTGTGATGGTCGTAATCTACAAGAATTAAGAAAAATTACCTGCCAAGTAGATTTATTTAAACCTCTTCATGGTTCTGCGCTTTTCCAGAGAGGCCAAACACAAGTTTTGTGCACGGTTACATTGGATTCCTTAGAAAGTGCTCTTAAAATGGATACGGTGTCTATGCTAATAAGGTGTATATAATATAAAATAATATATATAGAAACACATAAATATGTATACTGATTTTTAATATTTCTTTATATGTTTTGTAGTGGTATGAAAGAAAAGAATTTCTTTTTACATTATGAGTTTCCTCCATATGCAACTCACGATGTAGGACGTCTAGGAGTTGTTGGACGTAGAGAAATGGGACATGGTGCATTAGCGGAAAAAGCATTAAGATCTGTTCTTCCAAAAGATTATCCGTTTACGATAAGATTGACTAGTGAAGTACTTGAATCTAATGGTAAATATTCAAAATGAAAAATATTACATACAAATTTTGATAAATTCTTTAAAATAATATTATACTCTTTATGGAAAGGTTCTTCTTCTATGGCTTCTGTATGTGGTGGGAGTTTGGCTCTTATGGATGCAGGAGTACCAATCTCATCACCAGTTGCAGGTGTTGCTATGGGTTTGGTAACCCAATTCGATGATCAATGCCCTACTAACATTACAAATTATAAAATATTAACTGATATATTAGTAAGCACTTGATATTTTATATTTTATTATATATAT
>NW_015148979.1:1144163-1158355 GCF_001465965.1 Polistes dominula | reverse complement strand
TATATATATATATATGTATTGAATTAATTCTTAGCGACTATTTAAATTATATTTTTTATTAGGGCATGGAAGATTATTTAGGTGATATGGACTTCAAAATAGCTGGTGATAAGAATAGTTTCACAGCTTTACAAGTTGATGTAAAGATTGCAGGTGTTCCTTTAAAAATAATAATGGAAACTATCGAACAATCTCTGGTTGCTAAAAAAGAAATTATTGAAATAATGAACAGTGCACTATCAGAACCGCGAAAAGATCATAGTGAGAAGATGCCGGTGGTAGAAGAATTAGAAATTCCTGTACACCAAAGAGGAAAATTTCTTGGATTAGGTGGTGTTAATTTAAAGAAACTTTTCATTAAAACTGGTGTTCATGTACGTTCACACATTTCTATATAATTTAATAATAGAAAATTTTTATATTTTCTATAAATTAAGTAAAATAATTGAATTGCTATATTTTTATTAGGTATATTCAAAAAATGATGATATATACACTTTGTTTGCACCTAACGAATCTGCCTTAAAGGAAGCCAAAGAAATAATAGAGCAAACATTACAAAGAGAACGTGAACCTGTATTAGAATTTGGAGCTATATATACTGCAAAGATAGTTGAAATTCGAGAAACTGGTGTTATGGTTACACTCTATTCTAATATGACACCTGCGTTGTTACCTAATTCGCAGTTAGATCAACGTAAAATTTTTCATCCTAGTGCTCTCGGTTTAGAAGTTGGACAGGAAATAAAAATTAAGTATTTCGGTCGTGATCCAGTTTCAGGTTCCATGAGACTATCACGAAAAGTTTTACAAGATCCCATCACTGTTACAAGAACATTATCGTGAAATTAAAGCCATATTAAATTGTGTGCAATTTACAAAAATTTCATCAAACAAACATACAAACTAATTTAGGACAGTTTACATCAGAATTTAGTTATATGATAAAAATTAATTCTTATTAATTATTGTTTCTAAGCGATTCCTATGTAATATAATAATACATATACATGTTATCGTGAAAGATCGAAATTGAATAATATCAACTTTCATATGATTGTTTCTTGTATGTCAGAAATATTAATTTATATGAAGAAAAACAAATATTTGGTCTTTCATGATAACAAATGTATATATATATATATATATATATATATAATATGCTATATTGATTTTTAAACAATTAATAATAACATATAAATCTTTTTAATTGACTGATCAATTTGTACAAAATAGAGAAAATATTTGTATATATTTTTTAATTTTAGATAATAATGATTTTCAATGAAATGTTAAAAAAAAAGAATATTCTATTTTCTACATGTATAAAAAAAAATATCAGAAACAGTGTTTACGTCAATGCGAATCAGATGATAATTTTTTATTGAATTTGGTTAATCATTTGTTAAGTAAAGTTTTAAACGAATAGATGGATTTCGAAAATTATCGAAAAAACTGTATTTTCTTTAAAAAGAGAAGCTTTAAATCAAGCACGTTTTTTTGTTAACTTTTTTGATATAAGGTGGTAAGTTATCGACTCTGTAACACTGATGATAATGTAGGGTCAATTTTGTATCGTTCTAGGTCGGTAAATTATCGACTCTGTACAATGCTACAAAATTTTAATACTTTAGATGTTATCAATGAAATATTGTATCTATAAATCTTAATTCGTAGGTTTATGTAGATCTCTGTAGATTCGTATCTTCGGTATCTTCATTCTTTGAAAATATTAAGGTGGAATCACACAATGTTACACACATAACACAAAATAACCACTTAATTTAAACGCTTTTCGCGTCTTATCATTTAATTTCTTTGAAAATAACATATATTTTGAAACATCTTTCATAATTGTTTAATTTAAGATGATATAAAAATTAACTTTTTATTGAATTTTATTTAAAAACTATGTATTATAAAAGAGACGAGAGAGGAAAACAAAATATGTTCTATATTCGAATTATCGAATTATTTTACCAAGTTAACATTGTCTTTGTATACAAGAAAATAGTATATACATTATGATTGTATCATTAAGTATAAGTATAATTTCAATTAAGTATAATTACTTTAGAGAGACATAAAATGAAAAAAAAAAGAAGATTTTATAATACAATAAAAGTATACGCGAAATCTATTATATAAATATTCAAACGATATTAAATATATATATATATATATATATATATATATAAAAGATATTAAAGATCTCGCGTCAACGTAGAACTTACGCCTCGTTCGAAGAATAGAAGTAAAACGATAATAACACAGAGAAAAAAAATTCTTCATCTTTTAATGTTCTTATGCGAATCTATTATAAAAAAAAAAGTAAGTCGTAAAATAGTTTTTTCACGCAACAGAAAATTTACTGAAAAAGTATGAGCGGCAGGGGCCGGAAGGGTAGGAGAAAAATATGATAAAAAGATAAATGAAGATAAGGAGTAGAAGGAGGGGGGGGGGGATTTATCGAGAGGAAAATCAAGTAGGAAGAAAGTTAAAAAAAAAAAAAAAAGTTTAGGAGACGATAGGTAGTAGACAAGACAAGGCGAAGTAAGTAATGGGCAAGAGTTCCGGGCGGGTCGTGGTAGACGTCGTCGAACGGGTGGAAAATTCGAGTCGAGCGGTACCGAGTAGTGCCGAGCGGGCCCGAGCAGAGCCGAATGACTTGGGTGTCGCTTGGCCGGTATATAAAGAGGGTGGACGAGAACGAATAGGTGGGAAACGCATGCGCTTTCTCCGTCGCATCGGGAGGGGTTGGCAGGGACGCGCGCTACGAAACGGAGGGAGTAAGGGTGAGAGAGTGAGAAAGATAGAAAGAGAGAAGGAAAAAAGGGTGGGAGTTGGCTCCGCAAGCTCGCGGCTCGCAGAAAGAGCGACGGGGACGATAAGATGCGAGTGGAACGAAAGCGCGCAAGGGAAGCCAGCCGACGAAGGCTTGCCGCCACTGCTGCCACTCGGGATTGTCGAGAGACAGAGACTGTACCACCTCCCACTGTCCTCTCTCTCTCTCTCACACACACTTTCTCACTCTCTCTCTCTTTCTCGTTCGTTCATTCGCTCACACACCAGCAGCAGCATAGCCAAGCTCTTTCAGTATTCGTTCGAGCGCGGCCCCGTACGGTTTTGCCGGCTCGTGGCCGAAGAAATTCTTTCTCTCTCTTTCTTTCTCTTTTTCTCTCCCTTTTCTCTATCTATCTCTTTTTCTCTCTCTTCGCCATGGGAGCAAACTGCCGCGGTGGTAAAAAAGCTGAGGGTAGTCCTTGGTAACCGAGCTAATCCCGCTTACGCGCGCGCACTCTTACGCACGCACGCAGCACGCACACTAAATACACACAAACCACACACATACTCTTACACGCGTGCATTATAGCACATATATATATATATACACACACACTTATACACATCTACAAAAGAGACCGGCTATCGGGACATTCGTCCGGGGCTTCGCAAAGAGGAACGCGCGCGCGGGTGTGCGCGATCTTTTGCGATCGGTCCGTTGGTCGGTCCGTCGGTCGATCCGTCGGTCGGTCGGTCGGTCGGTCCGTTGGTTCGGTTTTTAGGGAGTGTGAGTAAAAGTGTCGTTTGCTTATCAACGAGGAGGGGCCACCCCCTCCAACCCCCTTTAGTTGTAACAACCTAATATTATTTCGGAACGTGTAGAAATGTAAAGCGAGAAGGAGCGTCGAATAGCGTATCGAAGAGATCATCCTTATCCGACCGATAGGAAAGAACAAAATAATAGTAGTAAGAAAAGGAAGGAAGAGAAGGAAATAAGGACAGGAAGAAAGAAGTTAAAAAAAAGAAGGGGAAAGAAGCAAGATGTCAGGAAATTATACGGTGCGCTGCGAACCGGGTTTGGTGATACCGATATGGAGACCCTTGGAAAACTTACAACTGATAGACGTGATCTTTCGAGGATTCATTTATTTCATTTTTCTTCTCTATCTGTTCATCGGTGTGTCGATCATCAGCGATCGGTTTATGGCAGCGATCGAGGTGATTACGTCCAAGGAAAAGGAATTGGTTGTAAAACGACAGGGTAGAGAGCCAACGATAGTCGTGGTCCGAGTTTGGAATGAAACGGTGGCGAATTTAACCCTGATGGCGCTTGGTAGTAGCGCGCCCGAAATACTTCTCTCTATCATCGAGATATGGGCGAAAAACTTTCAAGCGGGGGAATTGGGTCCTGGTACGATCGTCGGCTCGGCCGCATACAATCTTTTCGTGATCATATCTCTCTGCGTGTTCGTAATACCAAACGGCGAGACGCGAAAGATTAAGCATCTACGGGTCTTCTTCGTGACGGCCACGTGGAGCATATTTGCTTACGTGTGGCTCTATGTGATACTTGCGGTCTCGAGTCCGGGCGTTCTCGAGGTATGGGAAGGTATACTGACCTTTACATTTTTTCCGGCCACCGTGTTAACCGCCTACGTAGCCGATCGACGTTTGCTCATTTACAAGTATCTCCAAAAGGGTTACCGAATGAACAAGAGAGGTGTGATCGTTCAAGCAGAAGCTGGCGACTCCGACGGAGGAGTAGAACTCGAGATTAAACCTCAACAAGATAGCTTTCATACGGTCGATCGGTTGGCCGACGCTGATACCCCGGAAGCGCGGGAGTTTGAACAAACACGGCGAGATTATATAAATACATTGAGAGAATTACGAAAGAAGAATCCAACATTGCCGTTGGAACAACTCGAAGTTATGGCTCACGAGGAGGTATTAGGTAAAGGACCGAAGAGTAGAGCATTCTACAGGGTCCAAGCTACGAGGAAAATGGTCGGTGCGGGTAATCTCAGTAGAAAGATCAGCGAGAGAGCTCAAAGTGATCTGAGCGAGGTCAAGGCCGAGTTACAGAAAGCCGAGGCCGAGAGCATCGATATAGAAAACATTAACGCAATGAGAATATTCTTCGAGCCAGGACATTATACAGTTATGGAGAACGTCGGTACTTTTGAGATCGGTGTTACCAGAGCTGGTGGAGATTTAAACAAAGCTTGCACCGTTGATTATTCCACCGAAGATGGTTCTGCTGAGGCTGGTTCTGATTATGTCAGTGCCAAAGGAACCTTGACCTTCGAACCCGGCGAGACCAAGAAAACTATACAACTGTCCGTTATCGACGATGAACTTTTTGAAGAGGACGAACATTTTTACGTCAGGTAAGCCATCGACAATACAAATACCTTTTTTTTAAAAATATATTACCTTTATAAACGAAGACATTTTAAAGAAATAAGACAACATATATATATATATATTTTTTTTTTTCTCACGGTTTCGTTTTATTTTTGAACACTTGTAAACTTGTTTTCTTATCAAGCTCGACTACCTGACACTTTTAAGCGCGAAAACTCGACTCCTTATCAACTAGTTTTAGCCGCTAAAGAAGAATAAGAGGTAGTAGTAGTAGAAGAAGAAGAAGAAGAAGAGGAAGAAGTAGAAGAAGAAGTAGAAGTAGAAGAAGAAGAAGAAGAAAATGAAAATGAAGAAGTAGTAGTAGTAGCAAAGTAGAGCCGAGTAGAGATGAGTAGAGTGTAGCGGTGATGCTTCAGACGAGTACTTCCTACTCGGATTAAGAGCTACCAAATTGCTCGTTTGTGGAACGAGCCACTTTCGCACCACCGACGCATATTTCTCACTAACGAGAGACGAATACTTTTACACTTTTTCTTTCCCTTTTTCTTCTTCTTCTTCTTCTTCTTCATCATCTTCATCTATTTCTTTCATCTCTTTGTATGAAAATGATAATCGAATAAAAATACACGCTAATTCGTTGTCTTCTTTTAAATACAATAGAATTAAATATAAGTCAAATAATTATGATTATTTAACTGGTGTTTAATAAACAAGAATTCTTATTAAAGAACACAAAAAAGAAAACAAATTAAATTCTTATTGGCGTGACAGAAAATGCAAAGAAAGAGAATAACAAAATGCAAAATAAATTTCTATGATTTTTCGTTTCAGATTGAGCAACGTTTCGCAGCCAGCTATGTTGGTGTCACCGAGTTTGGCAACGGTTATGATATTGGATGATGATCACAGCGGAATATTTGGCTTTCCTGAGAGGGACATCGAACTCGTTGAAAGCGTAGGACAATATCCTTTGAGGGTGGTGAGATACAGTGGCGCCAGAGGACGCGTCATCGTTCCTTATCGTACGATCGAAGGAACTGCGAAACCGGGAAAGCAGTATGTTCATACCGAAGGATCTCTCACCTTTGAGGATAATCAAACCGAGTGAGTTCATCAGTTTTTTTTTCTCTCTTTCCCTTTTTCTTCTCTCTTTTTTTTTCTCTCTCTCTCTCTCTCTATTTCTCTATCTTTCTCATTGTCGTTCTTTCTTTTCCTTCATTTTATTTCATATACGTATACGTTAAGGATGAATTATCCAAACGACGTAATGACGTCAAAAAGGGGTAGGGATAATAGGATAATCGAGATTTATCGCGTCACAATCGGCAATTACGTGGGCGAGAAGAGATTTTTCCTTGGTATTACTGGTTCGTAACATGAAAAGCTTCTTTCTTGTATTGTACTTATGATCAACGAAACGAGCATACAGGTTTTATTTATATGTGAGGTCGGATTTAAAGAGGGTAGGCATCGAAGGATTAATGATCACGAATCTTAACAATTTTTATTTTCAAATTGATTATAACGAAATGAAACTTTTGCTTATATAATATATAACTTGTAAATAATGATTAATTTCAAATGATCATTGTTTGAATTGATATGAACATTTTTTATACTATATATTTATATATTTATATATATATATATGTTACTTTATATAAATTTTTCGTTAGGTAATTAATTATGCGATGCACTCCCTAGTTCATGTATTTTATTTCATCTTGATTTTCAAATAATTAAGAGGGTCTCTCTGCACACTTTTAAATTCGGCCCTATATATATATATATATATATATAATATAATATGCGAATATGTACATATATATAAGGGTTGAGAAGAATCGTGAAAGATCACGCGATGTTAATAATCCTCGACGATAAGTATTTTTTTTTTTATTCCTTTGCTTTCGCCTCGAAATATTCTTTTCTTTTAAAAGAGAGAAAAGAAAAGGAATTATCGAGTAGTAAGAGAGAGAGAGAGAGTGAGAGAGAGAGTGAGAGTGAGTGAGTAAGTTCGATCAAACGTTGGCGACTTGACGTGTCGACTTAGCGTGCAATGATTAAGCTAACGATAAGTAGGAAGGAAGATCGATAAAAATCACCACGTATTGCTTCGAGCTTAAAATAAAGGAAGGAAAAAAGAAAGAAAAAGAAGAAGAAGAAGAAAAAAAAAAGTACAAGAAAAAGTATTGAGATGTAAGAACGTGATATCAGGAACTTTGACTTGAACCTTTCGCATGTTTTCCTTTCGCACCCCATAAAAAGGGTAGAAGAGGATTTAAAGAGTCGTATAGAATTCTTGATACTTGATGATAAATATTTTATAGTAACCTAGGTATATCATTGAAATATTTATTCTAATAGATACGATGGAACATATGTTATACATGATCGTATTATACGAGTATTGTGTACGGAATGAAAATTTAATACTGATGAGATATAAGTATTATTGAAGTGAAAACTTCTTTAGAATGGGTGTAATTTGAAAAAATGTAACGGATCGGTTAGGCGGCTATGTAACGGAGCGGTGGGAGGCAATGAAACGGCCGCGATACTAAATAAGAAGAGAATACAATTATCCTACAGCAGATATTTTCTATTCGTCTTAGTTTTTTGAAGATTTTATTTGTAACACGTGTGATCTGCACACATGTTTTTAAATTAATGGTTAGTTTAAAAAAAAAAAAAACAAAACAAAACAATTTTTATGTAAAAATATTTCTTATTTCACAGATATTTATTATATTTTCATTATGATTATACTCTTACGTATAGTAGAATGTATGCAAAATTTATACAAATGCATTATATCTTATATATATATATATATATATATTTTTGAGTACAAGATTCATTTAACAATTAAAAAAATAGATTTAAAATTATAATATGTTGTCTTTCGGGAAATTATGTTAAGAAAAATCTAAGAGAAATAATATAGGTCAGTGGGTGTCTATAATGAAGATTGTAGCTCAAGGATTCACCCTTACGAAGTTTGTACGTGCGATTTTACCTTTACGAGCCCATTATCTACTCCCTTTTCCTGTGTCTTTTCCTTTCTACGTTATTCTTTTCATTTCATTTCGTTTCGTTTCGTTTCGTTTCTTTTTCATTTATTTCTTTTCTTTTTTCTCCTTCTGGCGCCACAGTTTCGCGATGTTTGACGTTTTCTTACTCCAGTTTCTTCTCTTTAGAATTCTCTAAGAATGTTGACAAAGTACCCACACACGTTGTAAGATTTTCCGATTTTTCTTTACTTCCTCTTTCATCGAATTCACTAACGTGTTAAAGATTTACTATCCTCCTTTTTACAAAAGCGAATAATTTCATCTTTTACATTGATTTCTTTTTTCCCCTTTATTTTATAATATTTTAACGACAAAATATTTCAATGTTATCGAAGAAAATTTACTTTTATCAATGATAACAGGAAAACAAATTTAATTTATCATGGATATATATATATATATATATATATATATATATATATATATACATGTATACATACGTTCAATTTATTGGCAAATTTATCAAATATTTGTGTAAAAAACTAAATATTAATATGCAAATTTGAATTATTATTCATTACAATATTTTCACATTGGACGTATATTATTTTTATGCATATTACAAATATCAAAATTCGAAGTATTCATATTTTTTTTTTTTTTTTTTTAATTAAAATAATATATTTAACGATTGAAACAAATAAAAAGTTGTTGTTATTTATTAAACAACATTTCAATCAATCCACGAAAATTAGTATATTTAATGATTTGTCTGAAAATAATGTCAAAAAATTTAACGCACGATTTTCTTTTTAAATTATGATTTATTAGATACCGATCTTTTATTCAATCTTTATCCATCGTAAAAAGTAACAAGTATTACATTATGTAAAAGTAATGAGAAGATTCATCGTTTTCGTTGAATTTCTCCTAAAAAGAATGTTTTTTTTTTAAACTTTTTTCAAAGTAAACGAACACACACCGAGCAAGGTCGATGCAAGAGAAATTAATTGTAAAAAAAAAAACAAAACAAAAAAAACAAACAAACAAATAAAAAGAAAAAGAGGAAGAGGAAGAGGAAAAAGGAAAATAAACAAACTTTCTAGTCACGTTTATCCAAACTCTAAACCAAACTGAAACAGCTAGTCGATCGAAGTAGCCCCATCGAGGTGGAGTAATTTCGATGAGAATCTAACGTGAACGTTGTTGGTCGATAGTTTTCCTTTCTCTATTTGAGGATGAAAGTCCAGGGTTGCGTCTAGGCGTCTTTATGGCGCCCATAGTCGCTCAAGTTTTACCTTCCATTCTATAAAAACTTTCCACCGCCCCCCCCCACCCACCGTCCCCTTTTATTTTATTCCTTCGACTTCCGATCGTCTATATACGAAGAAAAAAAAAACCATGAAAGATAGAAAGATAGAGAAAAAGCAAAAAACAAACAAAAACAATAAAGGGTTTGAAGAGGAAGGGATGGTAATAGTAGTAATAGTAGTAGTTCGAAAACGATGATGAGTTGTAACGAGCGTAAAAAAAAAAAAAAAAAAAAAAAAAAAAAAAAAAAAAAGAAAAAAAAAGAAAAACCATGCGGGAGCTACTAGTAAAGTGGGCCAATAGAGGGGCGGGAAGCCCTATGAGCATGCAGAGCGTTACGCCCTTGTGTTTCTCCACCCTCTGTCTCCGAGCTTTCACTTCCATGTCCTCGATGAGCTTGTTCGCTTCCACGGCCCCGTTGTTGCTTTCAAGTTCTAAGCTAACGTTAAACACCTTTCGTATTTCTCCCTCTTTATCATCTCCTTCTTTCTTTCTTTCTTTATTTATTTATTTATTTATTTTTGTTATTTTCGATAAGAAAATAAATCCAAAAATTAGATTAGATATTGGTTTGTTTTTTCTTTTCTTTTCTTTTCTTTTTATTAATATTTCCAAAGTACATTTTTACAAAAAACAATCCATTATGCAACTTGTAACACAATAAAAGGTACTTACGTGTTTAACGCCACCGCAGCAAAAATTACGCTAATGCGCACAAATCTACACCCTTAAATTGTTGCGACAAATCGTAGAATAAAAAACTTTATTTGAAATCGAAACACATTGTAAATTCAAAACATTTTATTTATAAAAAGTAGTCACAATTGGATTTCGGTGGAACATGGGCTGATATAGAATTTAACATAGATTCAAAACAGTCTCTATTTTCTTTCACTTGATACTGTCACCATAACCCTGACGAAACCCTGACGAAATCCTGACGAAACCCTGACGATTGCTGTGTGCAAACAACAAGATTGTTCTTGTTGCTCTAAAAAAGTATACGATTGATTAATAGATAGATATATTTGCAATAGGATAAAAAAAAATGAACCTTCTGAGTGTTATGAACTCATATATGCGTTTGATAAAAGTTCCCAGCAATAACTATTAATGCATATATGTGTTTGTCAATATATATTGACAAAGAAATAACGTAATATTGTTTTTTTTTTTTTTTGTATATTGATTATCATTTTGAGTTTTATCCTTCCTACAAAAATTGTAGAATGTAAGAAAGAAAAATGTTATAATTATTAAATATAATTTATTATTAAATGTGATTACTAAATAAAAATCAATTAAATCAACGAAACAATCATACTAGTAATAAAATATTTCGTTTCTACTAAATACTTCAATTGATAGTATCCAGCACTCACACAAAGATGTTATAAGATAAAAGTATAAGACACAATGCAAATAATGTTTAACAAAAAAAAGATAATCAAGATAAAAATATGATAGATGATAGTTATATACGTGGCCATGGATAGTTTGATAAAGTGAATTGCTTTGTTGGAAAAAAGAAAAAAAGGAAGTTTCAATACCAAATACGCGATTTGTATAGGATAAAAATTTCTTCCCTCGGAGGGAAAATTCGTCTGTCTAACAGGTAAAACAGGTAATTGCGAATTCCGCCGCGAAAACTCATTTAAAAGTCGAATACGCTTGTGCTCATCGCGAAAATTGGAATTCGTCCTGGTTCAAAGCGAATGAAGAAGAAGAAGAAGAAGAAGTAGAAGAAGAAGAAGAGGAGGAGGAGAAGGAGGAGGAATAGGAGAAAGAAGAAGAAGAAGAAGAAGAAGAAGATGAAACGTGCCACTACGCGGTGGTTTCGATATTCGTTTTACGAAAGAGTCTCACGTTCTGTCCTTCATTTTCTACGAATACAACTTATATCTATCTACCTGGATTCCAAATGGAATTTATTATAACCCGCACATGCTATATATATGATTTTACAAATTAATAGAATCTCGTTGTTTGTTGGTTAAACCGAATTATTTTCAATCTGGATTTTTGTTCTTCTTATATTTGCTATTGAATTTTTTCATTTTATTTTCAGTTCATTTAAGTATTTCAACGAATAATTCTTTGTTTCTTTAACAAGTTTTTGTAATATATTTGTTATATTGCATAATATTGCAATATTCTTCAACAAATGTCACTTATGCAATATTAGCGATTGAATACTGTGATAATTAAACTCTGTAGTAAGTTTAAACAAAAATTATTATAATGTATAACTTAACTACATTAATATAATTGCATTATAGAAAGCATAACTTATCGTTAGTTTTGATAAATAATATACAAAATAAATTCAGGAAATTTAAAGTTACACAATTTTCATCCGTCCAACATAATACACGGTGTTTTAAGTATAATGAGATTATTCAGAAAAAAGTAATAACAAGTTTTAAACATATGAACAATATTAAATAATATAATTATAATAGGGGTGTCCCGCCATACGTTGCTGTGGCTCACAATCAGTTCGATACACACGTCTTTAAGTCAACGAATTACCTTATACCGCCATCTGTTTAGAATCTTATCGAACTAACAGAGATAATCATGACTCTTTGTTAATAAACAAATAATATTGCGATTATAAATTAAGATATAAACTATCCTATCTTTCAAGTTGGATTAAACTGCACACAGTATGCAAAATTTGATTAAAATCGGTTCAGTAATTTAGGAATCCATTGCGAACAAACAACGTGACACGTAATTTATATATATATTAAAGATTAAAAGATAAAAGTATATTAATATATCAAAAATGTAAAAAAATAAAATGAAAATCATTGCGTTTGTTTGTATCTTGGGAATATTATCAAACTATTAATAAACATAATTGTATAGGTAAATAGGTTTTATTGAAAACAAAAAAAGAAAACAAAAAACGACGTATGTAAATAGGTATGTACTTAATACGTACGATTGTAAACCGCAAAAGGTCTTTGGTGTTCTCGTAATAAGTCACGCGATCGGAGATTGCAATCGTAGAAGGGGATAGTACTTTTGAACAATTTGCAAACTTCGAAAGAATTAATCGATGAACGCGATCCACGCCCTTCTTTCCCTTCATTTTACCATTATCTTTCTTTTTTTCTCTCTCATTTTTGTCCGTTTCTCTCTTTCTTTCTTCATGTTCATCCACCTTTTCCCACCCTTTCCCGCCTGAACTCCACCTCTTTCTTTTCCAGCTTCCGCTTTCTTACCCTCCGATTGCAGTCAGCAAATTTACGAGGGTGACTTTTGCCTAGATCATAACTCTTCATAATTTCCCAGAATGAATTTTAACGACGTTAGGCTATAGCCATGCACCTAGTCATGGTCAACCAAGAGAAAAATAATCAATTTTCCTTAATTATATAAAAGCGTGCAAAAAGAAGAAGAAGAAAACAAAGCATAACAGAAACTACTATTATCCAGTTTCTGAAAATATTATTCCTTGAGTTTCTTTATTTTTCTTGTTTTTTTTTTTTTTTTTTTTTTTTTTTGAAAGGACTAGGTATAGCACTTACGTATCGAGATAAGGAGGGTGTTTTAGTGTTTTATATTTTTCGAATTATTTTTCTTACGTTTCTTAAGAATATGTCAACTCCCCTTTGCTAGAAGGGTGCTTACAGCTCTTCTATATTGAACGTTTGTATATATACAAACGAAGGGATGGTTTACATTCTCGAAATGGAATTTAAAAATGAAACATATTTTATTGTTTTATGTGATATTCGTAGCTAATAATAATCATCCAAAAGAAATATGATCAATGATTTTCATTTTAAGTAATCCAAACTTTCGATCTGTAAAAACTTGAAGTATATATTATAGTAGTGTAAAATAGTATATATACTACTGGTATATATATATACTATTTTACTGCTACGATTCGTTCTATCTAACAAGTATACGAATCTTATCCATCTTGTCTTATTTCTCATCGTGAAACATCTCACGTAGATACATGCATCTAAACCAAACTGGACTCTAATGGAGTAGTACTTTTTTACAGAATAACATAAGTATTCTAGAGATGCACGTGAGTTATGTTGGTACAAAATATAAGATTAATTTTAGAAACAAGAAAGATATTTACGAGATATACTTTTTCCGTTAGGATATTATTTGCAAAATGTTCGTGTCGTGTAACGTTATGATATCGTATCAATAAGAACACAATTTCTATGCTATCGATATATCTAACTAACGTTGAACGAGTTTATATCGTTGTCATTTATGATGTTTCTATTATGATCGAAGAAGAAACGATAGGAAACTTATATGTCCAGTTGAATGTGTGTTAGAAAGAAAGAAGATACACAATGTATATATATATATATCAATGTAAGACATTTTTGTCCTGTATACTTAATGTTCCGTACTAATGTTAAAGGATGGATATACTTTTGCTCTGTATCTTCAACGTACTATACTATAAACAACTTTCCAATCTTGAAGTATCGATATTCTATTGATATTTGCTTTTACCTGTCAAGTAAACGAAATGGTCCCTTCTATCTTTCTCTCTCTTATTGTATTTTTATCATATTTTTTTCTTTTTCTTCTTTGCTCTTATCATTGATCATAGATAACTATATTAAATTAAAATAATTTTATTCAATAATAATAATAATAATAATAATAATAATAATAATAATAATAATAATAATAATAATAATAATAATAATAATAATAATAATA